>RDPX01000071.1:1367591-1433536 GCA_003991215.1 Morbakka virulenta | reverse complement strand
GGCGATTCGAACGAACTACATAAGGGATAAGATGGATAAGACCAGCGATTGCCCTTTATGTAGAATGTGTGGTAAAAGAGGTGAAAGCGTGCAACACGTAATCAGTGAGTGTGAAAAACTGGCTCAGAAGGAATATAAACGAAGACACGATGGTGTTGCAAAACGGATTCACCGGGATCTATGCAAGAAAAACGGGCTAGAACATCAGGAAAAGTGGTACGAACATTCCCCTGAAGGTGCGATAGAAAGTGAAGAAGTAAAGATTCTGTGGGACATCAATATTCAATGCGACAATGTAATATGTAATATAATATTTTAATAATAATTTTTGTACATATCTATATTTTTATACTCATACAATTTTTTAAATATATGAATCTAAAATTCTTCTACTTAAATACCATGTGTGTGTCTTACTCTAAAACCTTTGCTTGCTTTAGGTCACAGGGGTGATCTGGTAAGCAATTGTATAAATATGCAGGATAAGGAAATATGTTAATAATAATAGTAATAAATATAATAATAATAATAATAATAATAATAATAATAATAATAATTTTCCCTTTAAGCATTGTTGTCTAAAGTTTCTTTTGCAAGGGTAATATTTAAGGTGTATTAAAACATGGAATCTTATTCATTTAATAGGGTTTCCTGTACTGGCTGGTAGACACCCACCATCAACCTTACCTTTAACCATGAAAATTTAGAGTATAAATTATTTCTGATATGAAACTACATTTGCTTAAAAAGCATCTAAGACTCAGTATTTGTCTATCTTTGTTTCTCTGGGGGCTACCCTGTTTGTTTTGAACGTATATGATATCATTCATACAAGATGGAATATCAAATTGTTTCAATTTTTTGCTTTCTACAGGTCTTTTATGTCTTTGGAAAACATAAAGCATCTGTGAATTGTAGGAAGGGAACCCAGAACAAACTGTGCAAGGCTGTTAAGTTGATATCATTCTGGAGTATGAAAAGAGAGCTCCAATTATGTGTTGAACAAATTTCACACCCAAGAAGGTTGGATCTGTTCCTTGCGACTCTCAGCCTACTTCAGTAATAGTCTTGTTTGTTAAATAAACTTGTTTTAACTCTATCGAGGTCACATTTTCATAATCCAATACGGGATTTAAACAAAAGCCTATTGTTACCTTATAAGTAACAAATTTCTGTCAAATTCTATAACCTATTATTCTGATAGTTAGTTTACCAACACACTGATACAGCTAGTATGCCTATAATTAGGTAGAAGTTCAGAATATCACTGCTTGTGTGTGCAAAATATATCACCTTAATTCGAAAAAGAAATATTTTACTAAAGTAATGAAGGTCTTGTTTAAAAGCTGCATGTCACAAGCCTACCAGATCTTATTCTTACAAAAGTACTTTCCAAAGATTGTCCTTGATTTAAGTACATTCTGTTCAGCACCGACACAAATGAGGTTTTCCTGTCAGCTTTCGCTACCATCATACTACGGTCTAACAAAAGACGGCTTCATGTAACGATCTTAGGTTAATTGCAACAGTTAGTTGCCTTCCATATCTCAGTACCTCACACGGAAGGGAAAAAAATCATACTACAGTGCAACCAAACGGTTAACTAAATGTAGTCTTAACCCGTTTTTCAGGCTGACACTGTTGAAGACAACTATAAGGATGAGCTCATAAAGTGAGCTTATTTCAACTTCCAACAATCTTCCCTGACGACAAACTGTTAAAGGTAACGAATACTCACGGCTTTCATGTTCTTTTTCAATAAATATCCCAGCAACGTCCAGAGCTTTAAAGCCATAAAGACTAAGGCTCGTAAACCCATGCCGTTAATTGTTCGTATTATTCCTTTTATACAGCTGAGAATCATTTAAGAAAGTGAAGCAGGAGAAAATCCCTTGAGCACAAAGACAGTTAAATTATTCCCTCCCAATGCACTTCAGGAAAAAAATTCACAGAAAAGCTAATTCGTTATCAACGGGTCCTCGATAATTTCATTTATAATGGAATAACTAATTTTCCAAGTAAGGCAATCATTTGAAGTCATGTTTCTAAATTGTCAAATTGAACATATATCCACCATGTCAAATTTCTGGTGGGGAATGATGGGATATGTGTGTGAAATGGAGTTTGTTTATGGCTGTGCAGGAACACAGGGTCTCACAATGCTCAACTCCTGCAAAGATGCTTGTGGTGCTGGTATTCAGCTGTATTCCCAGTCACAACACTGTACTGCAAAACAGGCCCCAGGCCGTGATCTTACCTCCTGTCAAAGTTAAGAGCAACGTCATGGTCTACATTACTTAGAATAAAACAAACCGGTTTAAGTGACGAAGGAAACTAATATTTGGATTTATTAAGACAAAGCTTTGAAATTATGTAATAAAAACTGAAATAACATAGTAAATTATCTTGAAAGAAATTAGGGGCTTCTGTCGAGAAACGGGTTTCCAATAACTTCAATAAAATCAACAGGTAAATGCAAAAAGTTACCTGATCTGCCTCTTTACCGTGTCTTCAATGACCTTGTTGAAAATTCTTTCAAGTAAAGTCGATTGCAGGGTTCTGTACACGGAAAGGCAAACTTATGAGTGTGCACCTCAGTTTTTGTTATAAACTACTTCCGAAGTTAAATTGGATTTCTTTCGGTACCGTAAACCTTCATATAAATATTTTAACGTGAGAATTTTTACAACAGTTCTTTATACAAATCCATTTCTTATGTATTTATAAATTTTGCTGCTTTTGCGCCTAACTATCATCTATCTTCTGNTCTAAAACCTTTGCTTGCTTTAGGTCACAGGGGTGATCTGGTAAGCAATTGTATAAATATGCAGGATAAGGAAATATGTTAATAATAATAGTAATAAATATAATAATAATAATAATAATAATAATTTTCCCTTTAAGCATTGTTGTCTAAAGTTTCTTTTGCAAGGGTAATATTTAAGGTGTATTAAAACATGGAATCTTATTCATTTAATAGGGTTTCCTGTACTGGCTGGTAGACACCCACCATCAACCTTACCTTTAACCATGAAAATTTAGAGTATAAATTATTTCTGATATGAAACTACATTTGCTTAAAAAGCATCTAAGACTCAGTATTTGTCTATCTTTGTTTCTCTGAGGGCTACCCTGTTTGTTTTGAACGTATATGATATCATTCATACAAGATGGAATATCAAATTGTTTCAATTTTTTGCTTTCTACAGGTCTTTTATGTCTTTGGGAAACATAAAGCATCTGTGAATTGTAGGAAGGGAACCCAGAACAAACTGTGCAAGGCTGTTAAGTTGATATCATTCTGGAGTATGAAAAGAGAGCCTCAATTATGTGTTGAACAAATTTCACACCCAAGAAGGTTGGATCTGTTCCTTGCGACTCTCAGCCTACTTCAGTAATAGTCTTGTTTGTTAAATAAACTTGTTTTAACTCTATCGAGGTCACATTTTCATAATCCAATACGGGATTTAAACAAAAGCCTATTGTTACCTTATAAGTAACAAATTTCTGTCAAATTCTATAACCTATTATTCTGATAGTTAGTTTACCAACACACTGATACAGCTAGTATGCCTATAATTAGGTAGAAGTTCAGAATATCACTGCTTGTGTGTGCAAAATATATCACCTTAATTCGAAAAAGAAATATTTTACTAAAGTAATGAAGGTCTTGTTTAAAAGCTGCATGTCACAAGCCTACCAGATCTTATTCTTACAAAAGTACTTTCCAAAGATTGTCCTTGATTTAAGTACATTCTGTTCAGCACCGACACAAATGAGGTTTTCCTGTCAGCTTTCGCTACCATCATACTACGGTCTAACAAAAGACGGCTTCATGTAACGATCTTAGGTTAATTGCAACAGTTAGTTGCCTTCCATATCTCAGTACCTCACACGGAAGAGAAAAAAATCATACTACAGTGCAACCAAACGGTTAACTAAATGTAGTCTTAACCCGTTTTTCAGGCTGACACTGTTGAAGACAACTATAAGGATGAGCTCATAAAGTGAGCTTATTTCAACTTCCAACAATCTTCCCTGACGACAAACTGTTAAAGGTAACGAATACTCACGGCTTTCATGTTCTTTTTCAATAAATATCCCAGCAACGTCCAGAGCTTTAAAGCCATAAAGACTAAGGCTCGTAAACCCATGCCGTTAATTGTTCGTATTATTCCTTTTATACAGCTGAGAATCATTTAAGAAAGTGAAGCAGGAGAAAATCCCTTGAGCACAAAGACAGTTAAATTATTCCCTCCCAATGCACTTCAGGAAAAAAATTCACAGAAAAGCTAATTCGTTATCAACGGGTCCTCGATAATTTCATTTATAATGGAATAACTAATTTTCCAAGTAAGGCAATCATTTGAAGTCATGTTTCTAAATTGTCAAATTGAACATATATCCACCATGTCAAATTTCTGGTGGGGAATGATGGGATATGTGTGTGAAATGGAGTTTGTTTATGGCTGTGCAGGAACACAGGGTCTCACAATGCTCAACTCCTGCAAAGATGCTTGTGGTGCTGGTATTCAGCTGTATTCCCAGTCACAACACTGTACTGCAAAACAGGCCCCAGGCCGTGATCTTACCTCCTGCCAAAGTTAAGAGCAACGTCATGGTCTACATTACTTAGAATAAAACAAACCGGTTTAAGTGACGAAGGAAACTAATATTTGGATTTATTAAGACAAAGCTTTGAAATTATGTAATAAAAACTGAAATAACATAGTAAATTATCTTGAAAGAAATTAGGGGCTTCTGTCGAGAAACGGGTTTCCAATAACTTCAATAAAATCAACAGGTAAATGCAAAAAGTTACCTGATCTGCCTCTTTACCGTGTCTTCAATGACCTTGTTGAAAATTCTTTCAAGTAAAGTCGATTGCAGGGTTCTGTACACGGAAAGGCAAACTTATGAGTGTGCACCTCAGTTTTTGTTATAAACTACTTCCGAAGTTAAATTGGATTTCTTTCGGTACCGTAAACCTTCATATAAATATTTTAACGTGAGAATTTTTACAACAGTTCTTTATACAAATCCATTTCTTATGTATTTATAAATTTTGCTGCTTTTGCGCCTAACTATCATCTATCTTCTGAAGGCCAAAAAAGGGAAAAGAATTCATTTAAATAGTCCCTGCTGCTCCAAAACTTGCTTTAAACCATTGAAAAAGAAATTAAATATTGCATTTCTACTGGGCTTCTGATATAATGTTCAGTTTCCAAAAACGTTTCTGGGTTTTCTTGAAATCAAGTTGGCACTCCTATTGCTTTAGGAAATTCCTTTACCCCTGGAACAACACTTCCCTATGAAGAAGAAAAACGCTGCATCTCCTGTACAAAGTAAAAGATATAGTCGATTCCAATAGTAGGGAATACTCTACATAAAGATATTCTCTTTGCGAACAATTATCACTAATTGTGATAGAACACTGTCATTAGCAGGGCTTTATAGGATCCGAAATCATTTTCCAGTACTTTAAAAAAGAATATTTTGTATAAATTTCTCCAAGAAAGGCATCTAAAATTCGGTAAGATATTGTCGTATCACCTATCTTACTTTCAAATCAATTCTTAAAATTCCTAAGAAATTTCCATTACAAAATTTCTCCTAGAAAAGCTAAGCCTCTGGGTAATAAAGAGCATTTCATTTACAATCCATTGCAGAAATGCTCTCCATTTAGTTAATATCGGTTGAATTTGCATAGGAAGGTTATAAATCGATTTCTAGATCACTCAAAGCGTGCAGAAGGAACTTGCAAGCCAACTGTTGTTTCCTATTGTTCAGAGCTAATTTTTGGAAAGGAGATAAGTCAAACAACCTTTTTAAATGTTTATTTGTTCGCGTAAATCCTTCTTGAAATAAACTGGTTGAGTTTTCGTTACTTGGGTTTTAAAAACGACAAGCCTGACAGTCAAGGTTTCCTTAATACATGCAATGTTAGTCAATTCTTTTGAAATGTGTTTTCGTGTACTTTCCGTTTTCGTGTAGAGCAAATACATCTTAAATTAGGAGCCATTCCTTAATGGTTAGGGAATTAATCCATTGCACAACAACCAGGAGGTTCCGAGTTCGATTCCCCGAGCGCGCGAAAGAATTTGGAACTTTACAAAAGGAAAAGCAATGGATTGGCGACAGAAAGAGCAGCCGACCAAGAAATTGCTCACTGCCCTAACAAAGTCCCTCTGAAGGGCATAAATTATTGGGGGAAATTACGTTAACCCCCCTCAAATACACCTTTAAAATTGTCTACCATCAAGGCTTTTTGTCTATTACTTTGAAATCGCTTGGGATTCTTGAAAGCTGATAATTAGTGTTGCATTTTGTTGCCATTTATTGAAGGCTACTCAAAGCCCATTACCAGGGTCGTGTTATGTTATATCGGAGTTTTTGAAGGGCCTGCAACTGAAAAATCCAGTGTATTATGCACTCTTTTAAGATTAATTCTTAAGCTTCTTAATTATGATTTTTTCCTTCAGTGCAACAAACCCGATTTTAAAGTTCATGAGCGAATTTGATAATGGTTTTCTTGTGGATTTATTATTGCAATTATCATCCTCTCATTTTGACGGATTTCCAGAATTTTGTTATGGTTTACCGATTTTACTCTGGTTTCAACTCTTAGATTTCAGGCTTCTTTTCTTTGGATGAGACATAGGAGTTCAATTTATTCGATACCATGGAAAGAGATAAAAAACGCAAGTTATTTTTAGAGAGAACAGGGAGTTACTCTTACATCATGATTGACCACAATACATTCAAGTGACTTTAGCAAAATCATGAAAATCAATACAGCTTGACGTAGAGACAAAGCTACTCTCCACATTCCTCTTTGCCAACTCGACAGTAAAAATCCCTCTGTAGTCATGATGTCTATTGTGTTCCTTACTTGATGACAGAATGTATTCATAAAATATTAATTTGTATAAACAGTAACAGATATCTTAGAATCGACTAGAACACAACACGTTCGAACTAAACTCCATTAAAAAAACTTACTGTCCCCTGTCTCAGCATACATTTCAATATTAAATACGAGTTGTAGTAGGTGAATAAAATATAATAGCACATTTTGAATTGATTTACTTGCAGTAGGTTTGCTGAATGTTCCAAAACAAACAAAGAAGAGTGCAACATATAAAAGAAGCTCATTTATACATAAATGGTCGCTTTTTAGTCTTTCATTAGTGTCGATCAGACATTTCATTTTTCTTTAGGAACAAACAGTAGTTGGTCAGAAAGGTGACATGCCCTCCGACTTCACAGCATCAAAGCTAGCATCATTGATAAGCTCTCCTACTTGAGGGCTATTAAATTTATCTGGCTTATAGTGTCACCATGCCTACTGGTGGAAATTGTTGTTGAAGGAATGCTAATCCTTCACCTTCCTTGTCCGATGCCTTAAGAAATTTCTTCACGAGACCAAGTTTGATGTGTAGGAGTAAAAGCAATATCTTTCTCGGTTTAACCAAAGGGAAAAACAAAACGTTATAAAACCAAGGTTGTAATTTCTCCTTTACTGTCACTATTATCTTATATAATTCTATTTGTCAGCCTGTCCACAAGCACGAAGAGCATGGGCACTTTGTGAACCCACTTTGAAGCTCTAGAATGAGTGTAGCAACTTTATGATCTCCACAGATTAACCATTTATCTTCCTGGTAATTAAGACGAGACAAGGACGATCCATCCTGTTGTGAGTTTTTTCCTTTTCTTCTAACAGTTTGGTTAGAGGATTCAAGTCCTTACTCCATGGAATCGTAATACAGGCCTACTAATTTGATCAAATCAATAATGTTGTTGTAGACAATTGGAAACGCTTCATTAAATGTGAAGAGTTTTTACATGCTCTCTCATGGTCTTGATATCAATGGAATGTTGCATCTTGTCCCAGTATACGTTTTCTGGAAGGAGTGAACCCAATAGTTCAGCAGACTCTTTGAAAGTGTTCAGATCTGAATCAGATCCTTGAGTTTGGTTTGAGTCAATAGTACTCTTTGGTCTCCCTCTCGATTATATATNTTCCTTACTTGATGACAGAATGTATTTATAAAATATTAATTTGTATAAACAGTAACAGATATCTTAGAATCGACTAGAACACAACACGTTCGAACTAAACTCCATTAAAAAAACTTACTGTCCCCTGTCTCAGCATACATTTCAATATTAAATACGAGTTGTAGTAGGTGAATAAAATATAATAGCACATTTTGAATTGATTTACTTGCAGTAGGTTTGCTGAATGTTCCAAAACAAACAAAGAAGAGTGCAACATATAAAAGAAGCTCATTTATACATAAATGGTCGCTTTTTAGTCTTTCATTAGTGTCGATCAGACATTTCATTTTTCTTTAGGAACAAACAGTAGTTGGTCAGAAAGGTGACATGCCCTCCGACTTCACAGCATCAAAGCTAGCATCATTGATAAGCTCTCCTACTTGAGGGCTATTAAATATATCTGGCTTATAGTGTCACCATGCCTACTGGTGGAAATTTTTGTTGAAGGAATGCAAATCCTTCCTTGTCCGATGCCTTAAGAAATTTCTTCATGAGACCAAGTTTGATGTGTAGGAGTAAAAGCAATATCTTTCTCGGTTTAACCAAAGGGAAAAACAAAACGTTATAAAACCAAGGTTGTAATTTCTCCTTTACTGTCACTATTATCTTATATAATTCTATTTGTCAGCCTGTCCACAAGCACGAAGAGCATGGGCACTTTGTGAACCCACTTTGAAGCTCTAGAATGAGTGTAGCAACTTTATGATCTCCACAGATTAACCATTTATCTTCCTGGTAATTAAGACGAGACAAGGACGATCCATCCTGTTGTGGGTTTTTTCCTTTTCTTCTTAGTATTCAGCAAGAATCAATGAAAAGTTGTTTTTGTTATTCAGCAGAATTGCCTTAACAGTTTGGTTAGAGGATTCAAGTCCTTACTCCATGGAATCATAATACAGGCCTACTAATTTGATCAAATCAATAATGTTGTTGTAGACAATTGGAAACGCTTCATTAAATGTGAAGAGTTTTTACATGCTCTCTCATGGTCTTGATATCAATGGAATGTTGCATCTTGTCCCAGTATACGTTTTTCTGGAAGGAGTGAACCCAATAGTTCAGCAGACTCTTTGAAAATGTTCAGATCTGAATCAGATCCTTGAGTTTGGTTTGAGTCAATAGTACTCTTTGGTCTCCCTCTCGATTATATATATAAAACTTAATTGTATCTGTAAGCTACTAGACTCACAGGGGCGGATCTGTTTGGGGTTTCCTTTTTTTGAAAAGAGCCTACTTTCACAAAGAAACGCAACAGAAAATTTACAAAAGAGCACAATAAAAAAGATAAAAGTGAAATAGCACATGCACACAATAATAAAATTAAATCAAAGGAAAAAACTCAGTGATTCAAGCTCTTGCATTTTAATAGTCTTAAATTTCAGAACCACATCCATGAAAAGCACAAAAACAATTCGAAGAACAGAAATATACTTAATCAGTAATCAATATATCGTTCAGATTGCTTCATGCTTTGCGGTTTCATACTTAATATTTTCGTGTCAAAACGAACACCCATTTTATCAGCCAGCCAACCAGGGGCGGAAACCCCTCTAATCCGCCTCTGACTCGGAAACAGAACTAGATTACATGGCAAAATGATGCTGAGGAACTAGAAAACAGGAGCTATAGGAGACTGATGGCAGAAGTAGTGTCAAAGTATTTAATATGGTGCTTGTTCTTACGATGCATGTTTTTTAGATTTCCGATGGTGAGGTATGGCACTTTTTGACATGATCTTTCTCTTCCTTCACCATCCAGTCACCAAATGGCATACTCTTTCTTTTCTTATTACCTCCAATTCAGTACATTTTTCTATGTCTGTTCCGTACTTTAACACCAAAGTAAAGATGATTTCACTGGTCAACACAATTTTTCGGGTCGGCAAGGTAAATATTGTTTTTTGGTAATTCTGGGGTGCTGATTATGAAATTCATATTTATTTTCTTTAGTTATCTCTAGTTTTTATGATATGCGATATACCTCAAATGTGAAAAGTTCTGTAACTTGCCTTTATTCACCAAGCATGTTAAACTTATTTGCAGATTTGGATACCATGTGCACTTGGCTTCACATGCAAAAAGTGTTTTACAACACAGCAGATCATAGCCAGGTCTCAGAAGCCCTTTGTCTGGAATTTTTATTTATGTTAATTTGTCCAAAGAAGCAGCAAAGAAGGTCTTACCGGAGAAAGGAAAACAAACTAAAAAGAAATGGATGACATCAGAGATCTTAAAACTAATGGAAGAAAGACAACAAACAACAGACAGAAGAAGTGCGGAATACAGAACTCTCGACCGTCAAAGCAGAATAAAATATAGAGAAGCGAAAGAGGAATGGCTCAATGCAGAATGTGAAGCAATAGAACAACACAAACAAAGAGATCCCGCAAAGATGTACCAAAATATCAAAGAAATTAGTAGCTTCTGATCTCCAGGTTTCTCTCAATGTATACAATCTAAAGATGGGAAGATCATCATGGAGAAAGAAAAGATGTTAGAAAGGTGGACGGAGTACATCGATGAACTGTTCAAAAACAACAGGGGAGACAAACCAGCCATAAATAAGAACATTGATGGCCCTAAAATTCTGAAATCTGAAGTAAAGTCAGCACTAAAGAAAATGAAAAAGAATAAAGCTGCTGGACCCGACGAGATTGTTACGGAAATGCTGACATCTCAAATTACGATCGTTATTACGATAGTAATTTAAGCTTGATTCCAATTTGGAAGACAATGTCTTAAATGTTGAGTCATTTATTAGCTAAAGTAGCTGTACATATCATCTGGATGCAGGAGGTAGATCGGATCGACTGTACACACTATTTCTGGTGACACAAAGTGCATTGCTTTCCACCAGAGGTAATAGATATTACTTGTACCCGTCTTAGTATCAATTTCGTCGGTGGTATCCAACGTTGACAGTTAGAAATAGCAGCAGTATTAAAATTGGTTTGCAAACATTAACGTTGTTGAAAACACACGTTGCATGAATAGTTTTGCAGTGTTCACTATGCGAGAAAAACTAACTGATCTGATAAACAAAGTCTACGACAGTGGAGATATCCCTGAAGATCTAAGTAAATCCATCTTCATCGCACTAACTAAAAAGCCAGGTGCAACAGCTTGTGAATTTCATCGCACAATAAGTCTGATGAGTCACGTGATCAAATTAATTCTGAAAATCATCATAAACAGAGCTCGAAGAAAGATCAGAAGAGAAATCGGGAAGGAACAGTGTAGCTTTATGGAAGATACGGGAACCAGAAACGCCAGCTTTATGATTCAAAAGTTGGCTGAAAGAGCAATAGAGATGCAGAAGGATCTTTACCTGTGTTTCATAGACTACATGAAGGCGTTCGACAAAGTCCAACATGAGAAACTGTTTCAAGACCTCATAGCATTAGATCTAGATGGCAAAGATCTTCGCTTCATCCGCAACCTTTATTGGGAGCAAACTGCTTGTATACGTGTGGATAATGAACTGAGTCAATACGTCAAGATCAAGAGAGGTGTAAGACAGGGTTGTGTGTTTTCTCCAGACCTGTTTAACNAGCAAAGGATGCCTTCGATCGACTAGGAAAAATTTTAAAACACCAGAAAATGTCTATGTTCACAAGAATGAGAGTACTGCAGTGCTACGTAACTTCTACCCTGCTGTATGGATGTGAATGCTGGACAACATCAATCGAAGTGGAAAAGAAGTTGGAAGCCGCTGAAATGTGGTTCTTGAGAATGATGTTAAGAATATCATGGACTGATCATATAGCAAATGATGAAGTTTTACAAAGAGCAGGAACGGAAAAGAACCTGTTGAGGACAGTCCGAAGAAGGCAGATAGAATTCTTGGAACACGTCATGAGGAAGAAGGGTCTTGAGAAATTGGCACTGACTGGATGTATGGAAGGAACCAGAGATAGGGGGCGGCAGCGAAGAACATTTTGGGGCAATTTGAGGGAGCATATGGTAAAAAACTGGAGGAATGCAATACAAACAAGTGAAATTTTACATCTGACAAGAAACAGGGTTAATTGGAACATCGTGATAGCCAACGTCTACAGACAAGACACTTAGAAGAAAAAAAAGTTAACTTGTGACTTTTATGTCCTTGACATGGTAATTAAGTGTTAACTTGCACGTGGCAGTGGCATACTCGTTTGCAAACATTAGTCGTCTTGTAAGGTCTAAAAGTTGTCAGGGGGACATGAACAATCTTCAATTATAACTCAATTATTAAATAATAACTTGCACAGATCAATTTCTCCTTCAACATTTTTGTCTGTGGAGAGTTGATTTAGATCAGTTGAATTCAGTCATTGTGCCTATGTTTTAATGATGGATTTAAAGGATGATCCAGATTATTTGTCTTATTTTTCAGTTGTATAACTAAATAGTGGTTTCAAGATCCTACAAAAATATTCCTGATTGCTTTAGTTACATTTGTGGTGAATACAAAACTGTAGACAACTGAAAGTCTATAACAAACTTGAACATTCAGACAAGGAGCAACAGGATCACAAAGAACTTATTGATATTGATGATGATGACGTGGACTTTGCATGCTCTTTCACACCAGTACTATTTGATAGGCAGAGTCTGAGTGACTTGATAAGGGACCTTAGTTTATCCAAGGTATCTTCTGAAGTATTGGCATTACAGCTAAAAGATTAAAATCTTTTACAGCATGGTACTAAAATCACTTTGTATAGAACAGGTGATAAAGGGTTTGTGTCGTTTTTTGACGATCAACTTTATCTTATTTTCTGAAGAGATATTTGTGGTGTACTGATGAAATTAGGTGTTATGGAATACTCTCCTGCTGATTGGAGGTTATTTGTTGACAGTTCGAAAAGAAGCGAGAAATGTGTTCTTTTGCACATTACTAATGTTTATGGATCAATACCGATTGATCATTCTATAACCGTTAAAGAAAAATATGATGCAATAAAAATTGTATTGCAGTATATCAAATATAACGACCACCAAAGGGTGATATGTTTAGATTTAAAGATGGTGAACTTCTTGCTTGGGCAACAAGGTGATTACAAGAAATATCCAAGCTTTCTTTGTTATTGGCATAGTTGAAGTAAAGCAAACCAATGGACTAAAAAGTACTGGCCAGTAAGAGATCGACTTAATGTTGGGTAATGTAATGTTATTGTTGAGCAATTGGTACCACGTGATAAAATAGTGTTTCCTTCTCTGATATAAAACTAGAGCTTATGAAACAATTTGTTAAAGTACTGGATAAAGATGGTGATTGTTTTCATTATATTTGTAGACGTTTTCCATGCCTAAGTAATGAAAAGTTAAAAGCTGGAATATTTGATGGACCCCAGATTCGACAGTGGATGAGAGATCAAAAATTTTGTGACTCTATGAATGAAGTAGAGTTAGCTGTATGGTTATCATTTGTAGAGGTTGTTAAGAACGTCCTTGGAAACTATAGAGCTGACAACTACAAAGAAATTGTAAACAACATGCTTGAAAAGTTCAGGCGTTTTGGTATCAACATCAAAGTACATTTTCTTCACAGCCACCTGGATCGATTTCCGGAAAACCTCGGTGATATCAGGGATGAACAAGACGAGCGATTCCACCATGATATAAAGACAATGGAGAAGTGATACCAAGGAAGATGGGACATAAAAATGATGGGGGATTATCGCTGGAACTTGAAAGGTGACGTGCTTAATTCAGAACATTCAAGAAAATCTCGAAAACGCAAATTTTTACCACATTAAAAACAATATTTTGGACATTCAGGATCAACAATGATCTCTTATCTCGTATGTAAAACTTGTACCGATTTGATGTAACAAAAACAATATTTTTATAACTTTTTTAGATTTTGTTGTCCGCATGATATTCAATTTCGTCTGATCTAGAAACAATTTCTTTTTCCAAATAGAAGTAGCCTGTGGAAGAAAAACTAGAGCCAACGGTAAAAGATGAATATGGCATTGAGATTCAGCACCCTCAAATTACTTAAAACCAGTGGAAACATTTCCGACCCTACGCAAAAAAACATTTTTTGTTGACCTGTGTAATCCTTCTTCAGAAAATCTATCATTTATTTTGACGGTGGCGAAAAACTACATGTTTACAAATGTAACAGAATGTGTTAGGTTGGTTTGTACATTTACGATCCATAGTCATAGGAATCTAAACTAGTAAAGAGAAAAAAATAGTTTTATTAACCCTTAATTCATATTGTGTGATAAGTTTAATTGCTTAAAGGTCTTTGAAAATAAAATCTTGTTTACTATTTCTTTCCGATGAGATGGTTTTTGAAAGGAATAGAATATCTGCTATGGTGGATATTAAATAAATAGATACCCCATAGTTTTAAAGTTATTAAAATTATTCATTTTCATTGCAGCATAATTCAAAAATTCTCCCTAAACTTATAGTCTTATATATGACACTAGCAGAAGTACCCGGCGTTGCTAGGGTAAAAAAGTGTAATTCAGTAGGCTAAAAAGGCCCTATCAAGATAATTGTAAGGTATTGCTCGATAAGAAATGCGATGGAAGATCATTTCAGTTCAAAGACCTGCAACTACCTTGACACTTGGGGTGTGGTACAAAAATATTAGGTAATTTTAACCTTGGTAATCTTATGAAAGATAATGTTAGAACTTCAAATAAAATAATCTATGGCAATACATTGGCAAAAAAAAGAAGATTAAAACAAACAAAGAAAAAAGAATGTCCTCCCAGCGGGGAATCAAACACTGGTCTCCTACGTGACAGGCGAGGCCACTCACCACTATACTACCGAAAACTTGTACGGTCAAGGAGATTACTTTAGAGTAAATAAACTTTCTTAATTTCAAAAAAAGTTTTAATATTGTTTTATTTTTGTTTTGGAATTTATTTATTAAAAATAATCTTGAAACTTTTATATTTTTAATTTTCTTTAAATTTTTGCCTGAGGCCTCCTTTACCATGAAAATGGGATTAGCCGCCCCATAAAGCCCCAGAATATGACCTCCGAGGTCAGCCTTTTATATCTCAGATCCTCCCTTCTGGATAAAGATAGACTCACACCCCAAATTTCAGCTTCCTAGGTTCAATAGTTTTCTCATAAGTTTACTTCAAACAGACAGACAAACATACTCACTTATATATATTTATAAATGAGAAAACAGAACAGAAACTTTGCTCTTTAACCAGGGTAAATTAAACTGTGATTGGCTTGTGATTGTAAGTAGCTACAAATTGAAAACAAATTAAGATACAACTATATTTCAATTATGGTGAATATTCTTAGTAGCAACATAGAATACTTCAAAACGCAAAAATCAACAATTTTTTATAAATCAAATGAGAAAAGTATAATGTAGCATGCATACAATCGCAAATAGGAAGAAAAATAGGCACAAATTCATTTAAATAACAAAATAGTTTTAATAGGCACAACACAAACATTTAAACGGTGACAAAACCAGCTTTTTCCATAAATAAAATACTCAAAATATCTTGTATCTGAATGGAACACCTGAAAGCACTAGAAACGAAAAGACAGCTCCAAAAAGCAGGTTGAGCTAATTGCGAGTTCTTTCCTCAATTTCGTGGTCGATAGGGCTTATGACTTGAAATTAGATAAAAGGATGTAACCTATCGGCCACGTCATTTTTAAAGGAAAAATTGTTAATTAATGTCTTTAGAAGCTGTCAAAATATTGTATATCCTATCTGCTACCTAATACAATAAAAGCTAAAAGAATGTCCAGGGCCAGCTGTGGAAAACGCAGAGCCCCTAAAAGCTTGAAAGATAGAGAAAGAGAACAAATTGAATTCAAGATTTTATTGTTTCCAGTGCTAAATCTCCATTTCTTACAGCTTTATCAGTGTCAGTAGTAAACACAACCAATCTCTTATTGCACCCATTTTACCAACAAAACGAAGAAGTGGACTAAAGAGACAATGAAACTTTTGGTTTCCATGCCGTTGTAGAGATTAGGTTTCAGTCACAAATAAGTAGCTGTTGGAAATTACGACAGCTGTCACATTGTTTTCCAATGCATACTGTTTTCTGTGTGCATAAATATTCCATTAAAGCATTATGGAACACAAAAACCTACTTGCAGGAAAATACTTATCCCTTGCCCTTTGACTATTGACGTTGGCATGCTGAACAAAAGAGCATGATCACAACATTTTTAGCACTGATGTCAGACTTTAACTTACATGTTTAACTGAGAGCCAAAGTTACATTGGGCTAGCCTTGGTGCTATTACGTCATGTTTCTGCTAGTTACTCTCACGTTCCCAATAACTCTATATGACAAAGCTCTGCAGCAGAACATACTCACCAATACTTATATATGTGTGCTTTTATTAGAGTATCAATTACGGTTATTTTTTGGTCTGGATATACCAAGCCAATACTTATTACATTTCGACGTTTTTTCATTTTCAATTAGTGCCTTTAGCAAAATCAAGCACATTTCATCTTGTGAATGAATTTTTCGACATACAAACTTAACAATAATTAAGATGCTTCTACTGCTTGCTTCCTTCTGCTGAAGAGATTAGTCGTAGAATAACCTGCCTTTTTTCTCAATGAGCGAATTGTTTTTCAAAAGGAGTCCTTTCTAAACAACGGAAAAGCCACGCTCTTCTTCTACAGGCAATTATGAATTTAAAAATTCTCCATGCTAGTAATTTACCTCGGGAAAAGATCGCACTCGAAAAGCATCGTTGTTTTGCGTGCATTAATGTCATTGTAAGATGAGGAGATATGTAGAAGTTTACCAAGAAATGTTGCTCTTTGTCAATGCAAAAGATGTTTTTACTCAATGAAAATAATTTCCTATCGTATGGATTACTCAATCAAAACAAACATTTCTAAACCATCTAGCATATAATGTAGTATCAACCAACGATTACCAAAAAAAGAATGGAAATGACTTGATTTCATGAACGGGTATGACACCATTTCTCCTTATATGGCAATGCTTTATCACTGTGTAATGCTCTCCTGCATATCGCTTATCATCTTATCACTCCCAGGAAGAAAAACAGCACTGTACACAGATATACCTTCCATTTAGTTCAATTACGTATTTTTATTAAAAAACAATTCTTGCACAGATCAAGCTAGAGCAATTCACAGATAACTAATTCACCAGTATTTGCTAGAGACTATCCAAATCACACATGTATATGTCATCTTCCTTAAGATTGGTAATCTCTTTGCCTGATACTGTACGGCATCAACTTTTGTGTTGAGACCAGTATTGTTTGATGCACATTCACGAAGATACAGAGCACTAGTGCAATTAAAAGTGAGACTGGATATGTCAAGTGAAATCTGTTGCGTCATATGAGGGTATTGTTTGGTGTTTTCATTGTATTTGATTTGTCATGCTCCTCTAAAATTTCTTTGTAAATCCAAGTTTGACCTCGTTTGTGTTTCAGTGGCTTGGCATATCTATAGATTTCGATTTCAGGCTTTGAATGAGCCTGTCTGGTATTACAGTCATATATCCTTTTGTGGCTATTCTTTGCTTTACGACTTGTTGTTTGATGATATTTGGGTTTATTGGTACTAGCCTTACCGTAGCTCTTGTTTTTAGCAATACTGCTTAGTTTTGAAACTAACCATTCTTTACCCTTGTGAATGGTTATGGCCCTGTTGCAAAGTGTTTTCAAAGTAAGGAGTGCTACTTAAAACTCATTGGGTTTCTTTAGCATTCTCCTTATGCCTTAAACAACTGCATCTGCTATGTTGTTGCTCCTTGGGTAGTAGATGGGCAGATCGAGTTTATTTAGAGCCGTATCAGTTGGAGGAAGTCTCATAGTCTTTGCTTACCAATTAGGGACCATTGTTAGCGTGGTAGATTTCAGAGATACCTTGGTGGGAGAAAAGTGGTATGGTGCAGATAATCAATGTGATAAATAATGTGTTTGTGAGGAAATCGTCTTTGGTGTAGCCTTGAAATTGACAAACAGTGAGGTTATGTCTGATGTTAACTTTGGAAAGGCAATGGCTTACAATATGCTAAGGCAATGATGGAAGTGATAGTGATAGCATCAGGGTTTTTTGTGATTTTTTTAAAATTTTGCATATTCTGCTCAGGATATACACACAATGGTAATTTTCTGTACGGCACCAGTACCCCTTTGGCCATACGAATGCTTAATGCAGCTCCCATATTGTAGAAAATAAATAATGTGACAAATAATTTCTGATGGTATATGGTATTGATATACAGTGTCCTCAACAGTTAAATCCTTTATTATTTGAGGCTGCATCATGAAAGTTTCATAATGACCTCAAGTTGTGATTTAAGGCTTATATATTCTTAAGGCATCTGTCCTCAATTTTGAAGTAGAGTTTTTGGAACATTCGATCGGCTATCATTGTTTTGAGTATCTGATTCTGTCATACTTTTGAGTTGATGATAGTAGTGTGTGTATTCCGCTTCAATCATTAGACAAAAAATTCAAAAAAGTTTGTATCACCGGTGAAAATATCATTTAGCAGTGTTCTGGTGAGCTTAAAAACAATGTGGAGCGATCTTCTCTCTTTACATGTTAGTCCAAATTGGCAGTTCTGAGGCCTGTGTAGCGTCCTTTAAACTCTCACTAGGGCATGATTCAACGGTTTTCGGATAATAATTTCTGTGGTCGCTGGGTACTTTGACGTTGTTATTTCCATATAGCCAGAAAAGAAATTTGGAAAATGAATTAAATTTCACGAAACATCCCTTTTCTACTTCCAAGTGTCATTTCTCGTTTTCTGAACGCGTAGTTGACATAAATGCTACTGGGTACAACCAGTCTTGGTCATTTGCTTGTAGCAGAGCTACCCTTACTCCTTCACTGGCATCAAACTGGAGGATAATTTATTCTTTCTGATTAAAGTACTATAGAACCGTGGTAGAAACTGGAAGTTCTTTTATTCTCTTGGATGCTGCTTGTTGCAGTTTGGCACAGTTAAAAAGGATATCTTCTTGGTTAATTCTATTAGCTTAGCAATTTGATGGTGCTGCTGAGATTCGAACTAAACCATAAAAGGTAATTTATCTTAATAATGGAAAGGGTAGATCTCAGGAGGCTCGATTTGTTATAAGAAGCACGAATTTTGAGATTGGCATTGGTACTTGCAGGTTTGGATTTGCTTCCTTCTTTATATTCAAGTGTCTTACAAATTTGAACTCCTTTTGCTGGAACGTTTTTCATTAGGTTAAACCGAGTGTCCTTTTATTTCGTTCATTTCATTAGTAAATGAGGTTTTTATCTTACTCAGTTTCAACCATTTCCTTTTAATCACCATCACCAAATTTTATCGTCTTTATGAGCAAGGTACAGTTGCAAATATTTATCGGAAAGTGTTCGAATTTTACAAATTTTTCATATGGTGCTATATTATAAAGGGTAGTCATCAGTGTAGTATATTGAGTGTTCCGTATCGTGGACTTGTGTGGAGTCCTAAGCTGACGTTGATCTATTAAGGGAGTTCTCTATTTGGAGTGCATGGACAAGTCAACGCTCTGATGAGGAGCTTTTAGGTTGACTTGGATAGTGTATGGTTCTATTGTTGGTCTGGTGTTGAATTTAGATTTTGCACTGAGTACTCCTACTGTTGGTTGAGTTTGGTTTAAGATAAACTCTTGGAAAATGATCATGTCTTTGACATCTGGAACAGATATTTCTCTTCGCTAGGGGATTCGTCCATAGTATTGGCCCACTGTTATCATCACATCAGTTTGGGTGTTTGGTCCGGGTTTGATTCTAATTTCACCACGTCTGTTTTCTTATTTTTTATTTGGCTGTCAAATATAGCTGTTTCCTATTCCCTTGGGTGCGTTAGTGATCAACTTGTTTGTCACTTAAGCAGATTCTATCGCTTTTGTTTTAGCAATAATATCAGGAATAATCTTCAGAGTTCCAGCTATTCTCAAGTAAGTTTGTAAAAGTCCTGCACGCATTCTTGTGTCCTAAAGACAAAAGAAAAGCTTGTTTTTCTACACTCTTTCAGTACGTTTTTTAATAGCAACATAGACTATCAGCTTGTCTAATTCTATATTCTCAATTCTGAGCTGTCTTATTTGGTTCCTCAGACCTATGTCAAAAGTTGAAGTAATCAGCCCTGAGCCTTATATGACTTTGTAGTGTGTCCATGAATTTCCATCCAGACCCATGGTTTCTTCTTGTCTATTGAGCAATTTGTGGCTCGTTAGTATATTGTACCAGCTAGAGGGCTTCATCAGGCTTGACTGATCTCAAGGCAGAGGTATGAAGTAAGCCCTCTTGTAGCATTCTGTTTGTTGCATGTGAGGATATTCCTCCAAGTCTTTTAAGTTTTACTCTGTAAAATCTTCCTCGAAACTAAGTGTTAAATTCTTGAATTTATCAAATACATTTCAAATAAACTTTAACTCTGGACATTTGTATGAGCTCATAATTTGTGGTTAATAGCAGAAATCTATCTGTTTGCTAGTGTTCCTACTTTTGATACCAAGTTATCAGACGATGAAATGTGCGACTGCCACATTTAGATTATAAGACATTTCTGTTGACAAAACGCGAACGAAGATAGTACAAGTACGCACGTATGTGTTGTGAGTGACAATCCCGTTTCACTGTTCCTAGCTGTTCCAATTTTAGATTACCCTCCCTTTACCTGGTTCCATATATACAACTGACCTAAAAATAACGGCTCTGTCCCTCTCTAGGCAGTTTCTATAGTAGCACAAGCCACATTCTCTAACATAAAACAAAAAGAAAATTACTAAAGTTTGTTATGTCCTTCCATAAAGCTTTATCTTTAGCTAGTTCTGACTCGTCTTCTAGATTAACATTTAGTTCTTTCAGTTGTTTCTCGGTTGGGTTTTTCCGTGTCATCTATGGCCTGCCTCTTCTCCTTTCGTATTCCTCCATAGCAGACTGAATCAAATTTAATGCTGGTGTTCTCTTATCTAACCTGAATGCATGCCCAAGCCATTTCACTCTCCTCTTCTTGATGATGATTGACCATGCAGAATATCTGGTTATTGTGCATACTTCCCTACTGGTGACACTTCTGAGGTATTTGATACTTATCACGTACGATCTTAACCTTATTCGGAAAGCGTTTGTGCTTGCAGAAGCCAATTCTGTGAGAGTCCAGAATTCAGTTGTAAAGAGATTTGGTAATTAGATGTGTGTTAAAACTTCTGATTTTGGTAGAGTACGGAAGACTTTTGGTAAAATATTTATTTCACCTGCGATGTTGTATTCAAATATTTTGTGTTTCAACTTTTGATACTGGTTTTAGTATTGATGAACCTGCCAAGAAATCTACACTGTTTCCATTTTCGTGCCTTATTCTTGATGATAGACTCCTCCTTTTTTGTCCTATTGAAGACTAAACCTTTATCACTAAGAATTTCCGGTAAATGATCCTCCAGATGTTCGATTTTTGCTTACCTGGAACTAGCTTGCGATAAGTCATCTGCGTAGTTAAGGTTAATGTTAAAGTATTTTGAAATGGTCCCTTCGTGCCTGGCAGTGGTGATTGATAAAGGCAGCGCGTAATCATGTTCGGGAGTATGGGGTTTGTGAGTAAAGTATTGTTCTAGAGTTTTTGCAAGATAGGAAATAAGCTCTGCAGCACAGCTGTAATCACCTTGTAGTACTCCTGTGTCAGTCAAGAAGAAATAGCTCCATTCCTGTTCTCATCTAATAGATATTTCCACATTTAATAATAGTTGGATTATGTAAAGTTCATCGTCATGAATAATGTTGATAAGATCTTTTAATAATTTCTTCTGATTTATTGTGTGAAATGCTTTGCTCGTGTCCTGTAGAATCTGTTGTAACTGTTCATTCTTTGATGTTATAATTCTTTCAACCGCAAGATTGACAAAAAATCCGTGCTCTGTTGTTACACATCCTTTGTTGCCTATCAATAAGCAACAAACACTGCATTTTGTTCGGCATCACCTAGATTATTGAAAATGATCTCCATAAACTTTAAATCATTTAAAGCTGCATTTACTTTAGATGTAATTCGTGACAAGATTTTCCCACAAGGAAGTTTGTGGATCAGTGGTTTTCTCAATGTTTGCACCTCAAGTATGTTGTTGTCGTTGCTCATAACGAAATGTTATCGTTCTTTGGTGACATCTATTGAATACGTTTCCATCACTGTGTCAGCTGAGGGTAAAGGAAACTGTAATAATATAAAGGGAGAGGAATAGGAAATATGACCATGAAATACAACAAAAAATCGTAGCCAATGGAAAAGATTATATTGCTATTAAGCGGAAAAAGGAAGTCAGGAAAAGACTTTATTACGGGTATTTTGGTTAAAAGGTAGGTTTACTTGAGATGATCTGAGCATTCAAATGGTAATTTCAAGGTAGAACTTGGCCTTTGACTCAAGATTTGAGCTATTGTGTAATGTGTGGGAACCGTGTTGGCACCAAAGACAAAAAAAGCTCGACGCCACTGGACTCGATCTAGTGTGGTCTGTAGGAGGCCGGTGCAGTTCGCCAGCCCTGCATCTTCAGGGCTTTGCGGCTTTAACGACAATCCGTTTGGATGTGCCCTTTGGGTGGCTAACTAATACACTTCCATAAATGTAAGAGCTTTATCATGCCTTGAGTCGAAAGTTTTTTTGGGCTACGTTCCGAGAGGTAATTCTACCATCTCCAGGCTCCATTGAGCCTGACGATGGGAGCAGGTGGGAGGGACTACAACCCACAACACGAGCTTAGCAATGCAGTAGTAGTAGTAGTAGTAGTAGTAGTAGTAGTAGTAGTAGTAGTAGTAGTAGTAGTAGTAGTAGTAGCGTATGGCTACATCTCCACATTATGTCTCTTCAACCAGCCTCCTAATTCCTCATCACAGTTGAGGACGGTGTCAAAACCTCCCTCCAGTCTGGTTGTTGGATACTGGAGGACGATGTGTTTTGCAGTCTCCTGGATTCTACTGCAGTGGGGAAAGTCTGCAGTGTCTTTTAGACGCCATTTGTACATGTTGGCTGATGTTCTGCCATGGCCTGTCAGCAGTCGGTTTGAGGAGACCCATTGTTTTCGAGTGTTATTCTGAAAGCCTGGTAGTCTTTCAGTAGGGTCTTTAATAATTTCTCCTCCCGATGGTGTGTTCGCAAACCACCAGTCTCTCCATGCCTCTGTCATGTTGTAGCTCTCAAGACTGATAGAAATCTCTTCTGGATTTTAATCTCGTTGTTTTGGGGGCGTTGCTAACAATGTCTTTGAGAGGGGTGTTGTCTGTTGTTTTCTTCAATTTTAAAATGAACTTTTGATTGGCACCTTCTGACTTCTGGTGGTGCAATGTGACTTAGTGTTGGGAGCCACTGTATTGGCGTTGACTTTAGGCATCCTGTAATTATCCTCATGGATTCTCTAAGTTTTACGTCTATCTTTTTTGCATGAGGACTTCTTGACCATACTGGGGCACAGTACTCTCCAACACTATAACAGAGTGCTAGTGCGGACGTTCTAAGTACTTGTGACGCTCCCCAAGAGGTGCTAGCCAGTTTTCTAAGGAGACAGTTGCGTTTTGCTATTTTGTTTGCTGTTCCGTTCAGATGTGTTTTGTAGTTCAATTGTCTGTCAAGAGTAACACCTAGGTTCTTTGGGTTTGTGTCAGTTGGAAGGAATTTTCCATCGACATTGATTTCAAGGGTCTTTGTAGCTTGTTTGTTATCTAGATGGAATGTAGCACATATTTATTTGGTGGTGTTCATTTTTAAGTACCATTGGTCAAAATATTTTTAAAGCTGAGTTGTTTCTTCGCTAAGAGATTTTTCAATTATATTCCAGTTGTTTGATTGCCGGGCCAGTACCCAGTCATCCACATAGCCAAGTTGGAGGGATTGGCTGACAGGCATGTCATTTATATTTATAAATTTATATATATAGCAATGCAGTGGGGTGTAGGGACCTTAACCTACCATTTTTTGAATAGTTGTAAATTTTACTTATTTACTGACCGAATAAATAAATAATTATGTATATATATAAAATATAATATAAAAATATACCAAATTTTTGTTTTATTGAATTAAGAATTAAATGAAATTAAAATGAAAACTTTTTTTCTGCTTTCTTAAGTTGTTGAAAACAAGCCCACCAGGCCAGATCTGTAGTGCTTGTATAATATTTGTGAGTATTCATGGTAGTATTTATATTATTTAAGAACTTGTGTATGTACCGTGAGAACAAAAATCTTGTTTTAAAATGAATCAAACAATTGGCCAATATAACAATTATGATTAGGATGATGTAAGTATGAAGAACTTAAATGAACTTTATCATTCAGTCAGACACTGAATGTGTACAGAATTTTCAATATTCAGACAGACCATGGATAGTGGTCATGTCAAATGGTGGCTCCAGTCTGGAGCCACCATTTGGAATTCCAAACAGACCAACCTTGAACTCAAAATTCAGCTGTACCTGACTTTGTCATCCCAACTGCATTATATGCAACTGATACCTGGTAAAGTACAAATATAGTTTAAGAAAAAATAAAAACACTTTAATTCATCAAACCAATTTGTTACTAAATTGAAACAAAAACCAAAAGCATGTGAATTTGGAGGTCAGTTAAAGTGAATGAACAAATTGGGGACCAGGCTATTGCCAATTGTTTATCATTTAATTGACAGTTCAGAATACCAGGAAAAAATGAACAACTCACATTGAAACAGCCTATGACAAAGGCTTGTATTTTTAAAGACTGGGAAATAGTGTGCCTCAGCTGAGGATAATAATAACAAGAACAAGGTAAACAAAGTATTTCTGATTTCAGTAATGAGTAAGCAAGGAAAGGAGTTGGCAGTTTTTCAGGTTTTTTGAGAATGTTCTGCATCAACAATGTCAACAACATTAGTTGTCCATGGATTTTAGCTCTATGTATTTTGAAGTAAAAGAAAAACAAGAAAACAGCTATTAAAAATCTTTTTATGCCTCAAGAGAGTGTTTTATATGTTTAGAGAAACAGTGCAACATTGATTAAAGCATTAAAGGATGTCAGAAATGCAAATTTTACTTGAATTCTGGTTCCTCAAGATGTAAATAATAGTAGGGTGGCTAATTTAAAGATATTTCTATTTAAGTGACATCCACAGACCCCACTATGGTTGGACCAAGGCATCAGGAGAATTTTTGATTTTGGCATATCTACATTCACTAAAAATAGCCAGAAGTTCATTGTTTCCTGCCAAATAATTAGAGATGGAAAACTTTTTTTTAACCTCTTTTTGAAATAATCCATAACCTATAACTTTGTATATATGAGCTATGAGCAGAAAAAAATAAATGGAGAGAGTCAATAAGTAAGACTTTTTCATATAAGGAATCAGCATTTTAATTTTGAGGCTCTTCATATAAAAATCTTTCAAACACATTGTTTCTTTCTCATACTTTTCACCAAACTCATTTTTGATTTCACTCAAATTGATTTTATTTATCATTTCCATGTTTTGATATTACAGCCACTTGTAAAGGCTCATTATAGTGCCACACTTGTTACTGGGTTCACTTGCATGAGTTTTCAGATTGTATTAATAATCCATAATCAAGAGCTTTTCTTGTTTTACCTTGATGTTTAAACATTTTAATGATATCTTGAAGACATTGTGATGGATCTTTATTGAACATTTGACAGAAAATTCAAAACTTAAATTTAAGAACAGAGACATCAATCTCATCAGATGAGAGATGTCCTTTCTTTTCAGCACCTAGACAAAGAAAACAAAGAACTGAGTCAGTTTCAATGTCGTATTGTAATGAGATGAATTTTTTGAACTAATGATATTGACAAGATCTTTATTGTTTTTTTTGCAGTTGACTTAGGAAAAACAAAATTGGGAGGATGGTAGACTTAATTTACAATAACCTGCTTTATGGATGATGATTATGATGAATCATTTTTCTCTTTGTCCTTTGATTCTTTGTTTTGACATTTAGAAAAAATCTGTCATTTTCTTACCAGCCATTTCCTCTCTTACAACAGTTTTACAGTCATGGTAAGAATGGAGACATTTTCTTCATGAATGGTATTTCAAGATAATTAATAGTTTTCTTGTACTGCTATGAAGCAACTGATAAATGGTGGAATAAAGTAATGCTGTAATTTTGTATTTGATATCATTTTTCAACCAGGAAAGTATAATCCAGGTTTGGGTTTTATTTGAATCAATAGGTGCTGTGATATTTCCCAGTCTCATATTAAATTAAGTGAAATTTAAAATGGTTTATGTCATCCAGAAATTAATAGTATGCATTACCTTTTAAATTCCAGAAATTTGCCTTATATGCAGTGAGATTATAAAGCAATGTACTGTACTAATTTCTAATGGTATGGACATAAAGATAAAATACCATACATAAGCAGGAATGCTAATAAATGCAACAACACTTTCTCCAAAACTGACCATTTATTTTCAAAGACCATTGTCTTACTCCAGTAGAAATAGATATGTGTTTACAATTATTGTTTAGTTGTTCCATTCCCCTTATGTTGCAAAAATATAAAACCTTAACTTTGATGAAGCAATCTGAACATTTTTATTGTCTGGCCTGCATTAATGATGGTGGTTTTGACTGGCATTTCGGAGAATAGAATAATTATCTAAATAGCTCTGTTATAGCTACAAGATATATTAGCAAGCATACTTACTTGATCCTCTTTTCTTCCTGTGGTGCATAAGGCCATCACCAGAGTTCACCTCCTTGGTCTGTTTGCAGCACATCTTCCCAGGCAGCTCCATGCCCATCCCTGTTCTGTCATCTCCTTTTGACTGTCCATCCATGCAAGATATGGAACAATGTACAAGATGGATCTTCATGGGTTTGTCTAGGCCTGCATCAAGAATGACACAGACAATGGTGATAACCTCATGTCTCCTTGGGTTGCGCCCTGTTCCTTCTATGATATGGGGCCCATGGAAAGGTAACTCATAGCCAATACATTGGTGACATTCACAGCCCCTGTCTGATCCATCTCCATCACTGCATCCTGACTTCCTAGGTAGTAGGTTTGGTATCAGACCTCTTGTGGAGTTCACTGTTGCAGACGTTGTTGGGTCAGAAGATATCCAGGACTCTTCTGAGACTTCTGTGCTGAAAGACTTTCAGTTTGTGGCTGATACATTTGTCATCTTTCACAACTCTGCACCATACAGGAGTGTGCTTTGCAGTGTTCTGTAGTTCTGAAAAGGCTTGGTTGGCTGTTGAAATGCACTGCCTGTTCTTATTGCCAGTGACTTCACTCTAAGTCACTTAGGAGCCCAGGTGGGTGACTTGTTCCATTTCTTCATTCTCCTTTTCATCTAGTGTAATAGGTGTATTTGCCCTGTATCTCACTTACTTAGGCTGCCATGGATGCTAATCTTTGCCTATACCTTTTGGGTTTGGAGTGCAAATAGTGCAACATTGTCAGCAAGACCCAGGTCCTTGAGGCAATTAATAAAGTTCCAATGAAGACCCATTCATTTTGTGCCAACAGTCATCTTCATGGTCTAATCCATTTCAAAGAGAAAAGGTGAGAGGTTGCATCCTTGGTTTACACCTGAGTTGACTTAAAAGATGCTAGATAGCTCAATGTTGCAAATCACTTATGGCAAAAAGTTTGCAGACGGCATCTTTTCCATGTTCATCATCTTTTGAGAAACACCATAACAGTGGTGTATCTTCCATGAGGTGTCACTGTGGACACTGCTGATTGCTTTTTCTAGATCAATGAAGTTAGCATGGAGTGGTGCATTCCACTGTTTGCTTTGCCCCAGGATCTGCTTTAGTGTGAAGGTGTGGTCTGAACAAGACTTGCCCAAATGGAAGTCTGCCTGTTTTTGATAAATGTAATGATCCAAGGCATCTGAAAGTCTCTTGTGTAGTTAAGAGTAGTGGAGTCTCTTTCTCTTCCAGTCAAAACATCTCAATTGTTATGCCTGTCAACCCAGCTGCCTTTACATTTTTCATTGCCTTGGTTGCTGTCTTAATCTCTTCAACAATTTGATCCACTCCTCCTTTCTTTCCTTTCAGAATCTTAGAACTTTCTCTTCAGCTTCTCTGAAGAATTGATTGAAGCTGTCAATGCCCATCTCCTGTTCTTCCCTAGTATTCTGAAGCAATTGCTAGCCTCCTAACTTAAGGCTTGCCTGCTGGTTTCTTCCTTAGTTTTAGAGAGTCAAGCTGTTTTCTTCTCCAATACCTTTCTTGTCTTGTGCAACATAAGTGTTATGCTTGCCACAAGAAGGTATTGATCACTGGTGATCACAGGCCCTCACATTCTGTAATGAACTCTTCTACTCTCTGTTAATCAGGATGTGGTCAAACTGGTTCTTTGTTGCCCCATCTGGTGATGCCTATGTTGTCTTATGGAAATCTCAGTGTTAGAATAATGTTCCTTCTGTGACCAGGTAATTTTTTAACAGAACTCACACATGCATTCTAAATTGTTGTTGGTGACCCTACAACCCTGTCTGCCCATGGAAAGCTCTCTTCATCTGTTCACACCATCAACTTTTGTCATCATGACTATGATGACTACCAACATGTTTTGCAGCTTGAGGTTGTTTGTAGAGAATGCCTTTGTCATCCTCCTCTGCATCATCAATTACAGTATGACACATTATTACCGGTAGCTTGGTTTATTTAGAATTGAATATGACCATCATAAGTCATAAGTTTTTCCATTGGTTCATACTCTGACCATGTCTTTCTTATCTTGCTACTAACAATCAGGGCAACTGTCTCTGTATGCTGCTCATCCGGTCTTCCTAAATACAGTATTGTTTGACCATATGCTAGCTTTTTTTTCTCTATCTTCTGGCCGTCTTGTGACATTAATTCCGAAAACGTGTAACCCATACACACAAAACTCCTTCACTATCTGGGGTAGCTTTCCTGTCTGATACAATGTCTGAACATTACAGCATCCCACTTCTGGGCTCTTTTTCGGCTTCAGGGAATCCATCTTCTGACTGCAAGCTCCCTGCATGGTTTTCCTGTCTTCCATCAGCTGCCCAGTTGTCTGGCATGCTTCTTCTTCGTTACCATAGGTTACAATTTGATCTCTGTAGAACTTTTGTGGAGTGCAGTTAAATAAATTGATAGTGCGGAAAAGGTTTTGAGTACAGAAGTATTTTTAGGTTCTAGGATGTTCAACTTAAAGCAGGTTTATTATACTAAGCTAATACCTTAAACTTGGATACTGCCATACAAAAGGACCAATACCATCTCCAGCATTGAAAGTCTTCGTCTAGAGATAAAGATGCCTGGATGGGCTGGCAAATTTCAACAAACTGAACACTAATCTCCATCAGATTTTGGTACCCATTTGGCTGTACATATATATGATGAATATAAGGGTAGAAAAGAGGCAGGAAAGCAGGAAGCAGACATAAGACTATGTAGATATGGAGCCAATCTATACAAATTGAACACAACACAAACACGGAAACCTGCCTTTATACTTTTGGTATTGTTTTACCTTGCAGACTTACAGGAAGACCATCGATCAAGATTAGTGCTTGATAATTGGCTATTAATCAGGGTAATCTTGTACGGATCAGCCTTACATTGAATCGTATGAGTTTTGATGTGATTAGGTTTTATGTTATGAAAGATTAATTTTGTACATTGGCACTTCTCACTCCTCTTGTAGGTTGGTTGTGTAATATAGAAATTTAAGCCCCATATAATTAAGACATAATTTTCCTTAAATCGTTGTATTAAACGTAAGTAATGGAAATACTTACTTAAACCTATTACTTGCTATTCGTTGTCAATAAGTAACGTATTTCTTTCACATTGGGCTAGGTTCGGAGAAGAAAACTGTAAAGTCTTGCGTTTGTCTGCTCCACTCAAGAAACAGTATGCTGTTGTAAGTATAGTTTTTAAAAACAACACACTTGTTATAGCTAGCATTTAAAAATGATACTTGATTTTGATTGTAAAGCTTTTTTATTAAATTGAAGTAGAAAACTGTGTATTTTTATGCCCACTTTCCCAAGTTGCATTGTGAGGGTATATGTATAGTTTCTAATGTGATAACACTTGTTAGATATTGGTGTAAGGAGACATAGTTAGAATGCCAGTGGTTTTTGTTTCACATAGAGATTTTGTGCATAAACTTTGTTTTCAATTCTCCACATACCGTATGAAATAAAAAGGTTGAAGTCTTAGCTGCCAAATAATAGTACGAGGCAGTTTATCGTGAATATAACTTATTTGGTAGACTGCTATAGCCAGGACAGAAACCTACTAACGACATGTGATGTATTTTCTTATGAACTGTCTTCTTTGTTTTGAGTAGAGTCCTTGATTTAGGATAAATAAAGAGAGGCATGAGTGTGATGTTGCACCACGTTGCACTGCGTTTTACCCAACACATCTATGTTTGATATTGGAAATTGTGGTACAGATAAAAGTGTATGCTGCACTTACAAAATTACCCAGCCTAGAAAAGCCAACAGCAACCCCTAGATTACTAATAGATTTGGAACCATTAAATACAGTTTTAATGCTGCTACTCTGGATGACATGGTCCATAGATTAAAGGACTGATACAAACAAACGTAAAACCAGGTACTTCGCCATTTTGAATTAAAATCTCTGACCTAAGAAGGGAAAGAAAACTTTAAGCCTTTTTTAAACAAAGTTGTTAGAGATGGAATACCCTTGGGATTAAAAAGAATAATGGAATGGGGCCTTAAGAAGAGTATGAAGTAACAGATCTTGAAGGACAGGTACAAAGATTGAAGCCAAAGCTACGGTAGCAGGATATAGATCGACATCGAATCACAACAGTAAGTCAGGTGCCTCACTTGCTGAAAACAACACACATCAACCCAATAACAAACAAAGCGAAAACGTTACCATCCGAAACGAATTAAACCACAGATTAAACAACAGTAGAAATTATCTGCAATTTCAAGTTAATGCTACAGAAACTTGTCAGTGTGACACAGGAAACTGCCAGGGCTGTACAGATTGTAGAAATCCAAATTTCTAAATGGATTTAAACTGCCCAGCCGGTGGCCAGATTTGCGATGGATTTATTGCGCCATATCAGGTGTTTCTGGCTCAAGATAAGTCCCACCGTCAAAATCGTAATCAAGTTCCTCGCCAACACTATTACATCCAGGAAGTGGACGTCGAGACGATTACCGTATAAAATACCGTAAAATTATGATCGACTATGGGTTCGAAGTAATCATTGTATTGAAACAAGATGCTCTCAAGGTAACAAACATGCAAAGATTCACCCCATGAAAGGAAGTCAGTCACACCACTTTGAAAATTCATTGGGAACAATACCTCGGAAGAGCTGAAAGCACCAGGAGATTGGAAAGTCGTCAACGACCACACCTCCGAAGGCAGAGCAGAAAATATCCGTTTATCTTACACCACAAAACAGTTGGAAAATCGCCGTCAATACTCCTGTTCTGACCATTCAATTATGATTGAATGTTCAGGACAGGATATTGACGTATCAGTGTGATATGTCAATAAATTATTGACGTATCACACTGAACAAAAGTTATTATCAACCACTATAACCAACTGTTAGAAAGATTAGGCAGACCGAAGACTAAATCTGCTACCACTGATGTCAGCGTAAACTTCTCTCTAGTAATCCAGTCATCGAGAGTTCTTCCTTATTATTTCCAGACATAATTCAACGAGACAATTAAAACATGAAAAGAAAGAGTGTTAGATAAAACCGTATCGGTTCTGTAACTTGAATATTTAATTCAGTTCTTGTACCAAGATCTGATAAGACACTACGAATCACATTGGTTTTCGAGTTGTAAATAACGTATTCCAAGAGGCACATTTGCAATTACCTCGAATTAAAGACGATTTACTTTTGTTTGCAGGAAAGAACATCTTTACAAAACTCGATTTAAAACTGTATTCCACCAGATAGAGCTTACAGAGCAAGATCGCTACCTGACCCTATTTAGAGCAGGTGATAAGCAGATAAGAAACAAGCAGCTAATATTGGGCAGCCTACCTGTAAACATCAAACTCTATAGCCCTTTACACCCCATCGTCCTAAAAATACCAAAGCACAGATAATTCAGTCACAAACTATTAAAAGACCACAAAACCCGCACCCAAGTCTTGCCCATACTGCAGGATATTGGCCTGACCTTGAAGAATTAGTGACCGTGAAGAAGTACATTTTTGATGACAAAGGGCATATCCAGATCAGGACAAGGGCTCTATCATGAAAGAAGCCAAGATATGGGATTTAGAAGGAAAGTTCATATCCTTTCTTTGCAAGGCTCGCTCCAATTTTGAATTCATTCCGGGTCTTGCTGTTATGACTGTCAACCTACAGAAACTGTCAAAGAAACACACATGCTTTGTTTAGGATTTCTTTACCACAAAAGAATTCGAAAACGAGCAAATTTCGCTCAAGAAGACAACTAACAATAACGCTAAAGCTATTTGCTTGCCACCAAGATCGACCATATTAACAGACATGAAATTTGCTTAACTTGACCTTAAAGTATCGACTTTGGTTTTGGACACTATCTCTACCACTTTGTTGGAGGTCCAACCGTTACAATGCTCACTGATCACCAATCCTGAAAAGTCCTATAGAAACCCAAAAAGAAAACCTTCCTGTAAATCGAAGTAATCATGCCTCAATACAAACACATCAATTAGTGTCAATTGGTACCGTGGACCTGACAAGCCTGCCATCTACCTCGGTAGACGTTCCATTCCATTCAAGAAACCAGTTCAGTGCACCAAAGATGAAGCAATGGCGCATGAAAAGCTCATATTTCACCAACAAATAATGTAATATACAGGTACAATACCTCCAAGGCTGATTTTTGAAGCTGGATCAAATTATCCGCAGTCTTAATATTATACCCACGTTTGGACCCACTGCCTCGCCTTGCAGAGCTGGGGTGCGAGACCAGAGTTTACAGGCTACTGGGTCACAACAATAAGATTCGTCAATAACAATCATAAATTGAATTGTGAAACCTGCGTACTAAAACATGGAATAAACCGACTCGACTGGAATAAAAGCTGTATACCACCTTTAACGATCTACCCCTTACTGCAGAATTTAGCATAAATACCATAATGAAAATCCAACCTTCAGAATCCACCCCCAGGGCGCAGAATAAAAGTAAGAATTTTTCTTCAGAAGAAAATTCAATATCCTCAAGATCTAAAGATACCCTAAAATTTGGGAATTTAACACCGTCCATAATTGTAGGTATCCCTTGGGCAGAGGAAGATAAAAGTCAGTTTTTGTTTTATTGCAAACGTTTTCTGGCCACGTGCTGTCCGCAGTTTTTATAGAGTGTATCACAATTCATTGCTTTCCCGATTGATGGAGAGGTTTATTTTATTTTTAATAAATATTTTTATTATTTGGATTCATTGTGCTCCTTCCCAGTGTATCTGCATTAAGATGGAGAGTTGTTACTGTACTCAATTCACACGTATATTAAAGTTTTTGAGAAGTCGCAAAATGCAGGTCTTTAAAGCTCGTCAAGTATTATTAAGGGGTTCTGAAACATCTATAAAAGTAGTCTGCTCCTTTGACTTGTCTGCTTTTGTATGGACCTCATTAGATATCCTCTTGGATTAGGGAAGTGTATTGTCTATTTTTGCTTTCTTTGCAAATGGTGTTGCTTACCACACGTTGTAAAAATTTTTATGATCTCTAAAATCTCTTTCTTGACCAGTCATATTGGGTCTTGCCCCAAACAAGCAGTTTCTTGTCAATGAACAAAAGCTGGTAACTTCAGTTACTGGTTTACTGGTCCAAGGCCATCACCTTTGCTCGGTTCTCATGCTGTTGATGAGATGGTGATTTGCCCATTATTTGCTTTTTCAAACACGCCCACTTCAATTCTTTAATACACTGAAGGCACATGTCCTAACTTTAACCCATTTGTTTAAAACTTGCTGGAAAATCTCCTCATGATTTTGAAAAATCCTATTTCAAAAAGTATCTAGTACAAAAATAAGTAAATTTTGAAGCACGACCAACGAATGTGTATGGACTAGGACTTTACCAGCGAAAAAGTCCATTCTTACAATACCAAGCTGAGTCACTGTACAATCCTGTGCCACATACCATGATAAGAAAAGACGTGTGAGATCAAAACGATGCAGACATGCGGAGAAGTCTCCAAAATCAAGAAAGGAGAATAACTTTTGCTCCAATAAGCAGCTCCCAAATCGCACGACACAAATTAAGGTCATCGTTGGGCAGAATATACCATAAAAACACACGACAAATAGACAGGATAGATAATACGGCACCAAAACGATCTTGTGTTTCTTGTCATTTTTCTTGAGGGTTCAATCGATCTTTAAGCATTGTAGTTGTGAATTCGACCCAAGACGGTTGATTTTGATTGGTTAATATCAAATATCTTTCGTTACTAAATTTGATGTTTATTAGTAACGAAACAGATATTGGTCAATTTCCCCTGTCCAATTGTGTCTGGTACCATGCACACCTCGAATGACTTTGTCCATGTCTTTTAATATCTAGTTAAACTTCTTTACTCCTTTGACTGATGGCCAATATGGAGTTATGGCACAGGGGTTGATGCTGTGTCGAGTAGCATAGGCTTTAAACTCCCGTGATTGCAGATGTGGTAAATATAGTCCATTGTCACTGATGATGGTATATGTTTAGCCAAATACAGAGAATGTTTTGTTGAAGCTTGTGACGATGTTCTTCATGTTAACTGATTTGGTGGCTGATATAACAGGGTATTTTGAGGAATAATCAATGAAAACTATAAGATTGGTTTCACAGCGAAATGGTCCTTTGTTGTCAATTGCGAATGTGTCCTAAAATTTTTAGTATCTCATTAGTCCTGTGTGGCTGGTATTTGTTGGAGTGACATGTTATGGTCCCACGGGCAATGCACGATTTGTTGATTTCTTCTGTATCTTTACCGAGTCCTGTCCATTTAACGGCGTATCAAAGTAGGGCAATGATTTTGGTAGTTCGCATCTGTTGAGCATATGCTATACAATAACGTCTTTTTCTCAGTCTCAGGTTTGACTATTTTTTTGTCTGAAGCAAAATATGTCCATTTAAAGATATTTAATTTGTAATGTCCTAACAGCGCGTTTAATGTTATAATATCATAATAGATTCATTTATGATTAAGTTGACGTGGTTGTCTTCAACATGGATAAGTGTTAACTTATTTTTTGGAGGGATACAGAGCATAATATCTGCTACATTTTGGCTTCCCGGACACTAGATTATTGTGTGTTTATAGGGTTGGAGTCGAAGAAGCCATCAGGCAATGCGAGGTAGAGGGTACTTGGTACTGAATATTATTTGTATGGGACTGTGGTCATTTTCTATCAGAATGTAATTGTTGAAGATGTGGTGATAAAAGTGTTCACACGGTCAGAGGACTGCAAGAGTTCTTTCTCGGTATGGCTTTATCTTGTTTCTGTACCTGAGAGTGCCCGTGCATCATTTGGTACTGGACAGATTAATCCTTCTCCTTTTTTTCTGGATAAGGTTGGCTCCTAGGGGAGGCGCTATGGATCAACATATCATTTGATATCAGGTTTTTTATTACCATCTTTAATTAAGTGTTATTTTTCTCGTGATGTGGTAGTTATTTTTTATGTAATGCTTGAATTCATTTAGAGACGGAATTTTATTTTATTTCCCACCATTTGTTGTTCTTTTACCTTTTTTGACAAATTAAAACTTGATAGCTTCTTGAGGAGTGATTAGAAAAGTTTTGAGATGTTAATTTTTTTTCTGTATAAGAAACACTTGCGCGATGTTATAAAACTTGTATAAACAATACCCACAAGCGTAAACACGGCCACAATGCGACCACAATGTGGTTAATTAGAAATCCCTTGTTTGATAATCATATTCATACTCATTTCTTTATTTTTGGTATGTCTTGATTTATAAGAACAGATGCATCGGCAACCATAGCATTACCATTGTTATTGTCATCGCTTCATTTAACAGTATAAATACGTTGCTGGTGTTTCGGCAGCTACTGGACACTTTTTGTGGCTTTAACGTCACTACATTCGCAACATCATTGAAACCATGTGTGTAATGCTACAGGTTACAATATTTAGTTGTTGGGATTTTAAAATTTTGAAACAGAAACGCCCTTTAAAATCTTGCTTTTTGTTAGAAACCCATATTTATTGAGTTGTAATTGCTTCACCTCTTCTTACCGCCATTAACATCCAGTGGCGTTTAGGACTGGAAATTTAAAACAGAAATATGGTTAAGTAAGTTCAAATAATATGTTACTATCAAGCATTGGATCAAACAACTTTATCAAAATATTTTAAAGTTTGAGGAAGGTTTTCTGGTTTAATACAGTTCATTTTGATATATTGGGAAGTAAATTTAGAAAGGGCTAATTCCAGGATGATGTTGCCTTGAAACGAGATGAGATAAGCTCACGTCTTGGTCGACACACGACATTTGATTCATTACAAAGCAATGTGAAGTGAATAAGCATTTATAAAAATGCTTTTTAAAAGCTCAAATTGTGTGTTTTTCTAATCTGAGATAATTTTTTTATTGGTGAAAGCTCAACAGTAAGCTTTGGGTTATAATGAAATGTCTACTGGTTGGGCTTAGGATAAGACGAATATACTTAAATTTATTATTAAATTACATACATTTTTGGCAGAGAAATTTACTTCTGTACTTGAGTTGTAAGACTTGATTAGAACCGACCAACAATAAATCACATTGGAGTTTTTCCCCTCTTCCTATATGAGAACTTTATTTAAAAATGAGATGTTTTAATGCCTAAGTTAAACAGTTCTTTAAGAAGAAGTCATTTAGTTTTTAGGAGCTTAAAATCCTGACACCTTTAGTGAACAGCTGTACTTCTCATTTATTTTGCATACAATCATTAAGTGCCTGTAGAAATCTGTTCGGTCTCGTTTTTCTCATTCTGCTAAATTTCAGTGATATTTAAAGCAGAATCTTGAAATGTGGTTCCACGCGAGCAATAAACGGAAGTAACTAATTTCAGAATGAGCATGTTGACTCCATTATGCTCTTAACTCAAAACAGTTAAAAACGAACACCGACTGAGTTTTCCGTTTAATTTTATGTTTTAGTCACTAAAGTCGAGATGGCTGACATTGGGCGCACTCACAATTTGATTTGTTTGAATGAATTAGAACTTATATAGAGTTTTGATAATTATGTTGCATTTATAATGTATGTGTACTCGAAAACTCAATGAAATTTGGAGTATATTTAATATTTTTAGGAGCATAGTATTACCTTCGAAAGACTTCTTGATTCTTCAGCATACAAGGAGAAATATCGAAAAGACATGATAAGATGGGGAGAAGAAAAACGCAAAAACGACAGTGGATATTTTTGTGAACAGGTTGCCAAAGAAGGTAGGGATAGTGGGAAACGAATATGGATAATCACAGATGCACGAAGGAAAACGGATCTTAGATTTTTTAAATGTTTAGGTGAAAATTTAATTACGATTCGTGTTTTTTCAGATGATTTAATACGATCGCAGCGCGGGTGGAAATTTGTTCATGGGATAGACGATGCAGAATCCGAATGTGATTTGGATGACATTGATCAATGGACGTTTCTTATTATAAACAATGGAAACGATAGTCAGTTAGATTCACAACTAAACACGATTTTCCAGAAAGTAGCTACTTTTACCGAGAGCAATGTAATGAAAAAATGATATGTTTCTATTTGTTTAATAGGAGGGCTACCCCATTTTGCTCTCTTCTTTCAAGGACACATAAAATATAGGCAAGTAATCGCAACAGCTCTGTAATTACAACATCCTTCAGAGTTTTATGCACTTTCTTAATGTAAAAACACATGAGTATCAACAGAACTTAGGATAGTAACGAGATAAAGAAGTTTTCACGAACAATAATTAGCATTCAGACATCACGACGAATGACAAGTTTACTGTAAACTTGATTTGACAAAAGATCCTTCAAACAATAGATTTGTCATCAATATTTCCAGCGTGACGGTAAATCCTGACGCCGTAGTTATGCACACCGGTTCACAACAATGATTACTTTAACGTTAAACGATAAATGAATTTTATAAGTTAGCTAAGACGTAATCAGAGGCCTAGTTATAAGGCAAAAAGAGAACATTGTTTGAGAGTGTCTTACGTTTATTGTCCATTAGCTTACCTGGATTACCGTAGTAATAGTTTTAGTCTTTGTAGGAAAATATTGCTGTTTCTTTAATCCGCAGTATTGTGGTTTGTTACTTTTGCTGGACGTAATTATTGAGGAATTACTAAACCAAATTGTTTAGTCATTCCTCAATAATTACGTTCAAGAAGTATTTGTTCTTGTTGTTAGTAAGACGTGGTCCTTTGAAATCAATGTTAATTCGTTCAAATGGTTGAGTAGCCTTTATGAGGGTAGCTGTGTCGGGTTTGTGGAATACTGGTTTACATTCACGGCAGACTGGGCACGAGTTAACAGTCCTCTTAACATCTTCTAGTGAGTTCTTTGCTCGGATGAAATACCAGAATCCCGCGTAATGCCAGGGTGACAGAGTGAGTCGTGTAGCTTATAGAGGGAATCATTAGCGCAAGAAGCACATGTGGCACGTGAGAAGGTATCAGGTGCAACGTTATCTCTGCCAGATTGATATACTATGTCAAAGCTATAACAACTCAGTTCAATCCTCCATCGCATGATTTTATCGTTCTTAATCTTCCCTTGATGACGTTGGTTGAACATGTGAGAAACCGATTTTTGGTCAGTTTTTAGAGTGAAGTGAGACCCAGTAAGGAAGTGTCTCCTGTGTTTGACAGATTCAACTATTGCTTGGGCCTCCTTCTCCACTGCGGAGTGCTTCAACTCGCTACCTTGGAGAGTGCATGAGAAAAAGGCCAGGGTCTACCCTTATGATTAAGGGTAGCAGGTATTGCTACTTCTGAAGCATCCGTTTCTACTTCAAATGGAATGGAACGTCGATGGCAGATACAGCAGCTTTGGCAATGACTCTCTTTATATTTTCAAATGTTGGCTTCTCTTCAGATGACAATTGAGAATAGTAAGAGAAAAGTCCCAGGCATCTATTAAGAGACTTTGTGTTTTGTGGCAGTGGGAGTTCCAGTAGAGGCTTTTAATCTCGCGGGGTCTGGACTAATACAGGCATCTTCAATGACATACCCCAGTTATGACAATCGCCGGGTAGACAAGACACTTTTGCTTTCGTTGAACTTAAGATTTGCCTTTTGAGCAGCTTCCTGGAATAGCTTTAAGTTGGCTTCATGTTCATCTTGGTCTTTTCCACAGACAGTTATGTTGTCAATGTATGGAAACAAAGCTTTAAGGTGATTATCTTCAACAAATCGCATCGTTTCTCTTTGGAAACACGCTACACCATTGGTGACACCGAAGGGAAGCCGGGTGAATTGATAAAGCTACCCTCGGCTTCGAACGCAGTGTAAGCTTTGTCATCTTCTTTTAAAGGAATTTGATTATAAGCACTCTGAAGGTCAAGGGTACTGAAGACTGGGTACTGAGCTATTTCATTGATGGTGTCACTGATCCTCGGCAGAGGAAAAGTGTCCAGTTGTGTGAATCGATTGATTGTTTGTGAGTAATCAATCACCAGGCGTTTCTTGTGATCTTCGTCCTTTGTGACAACTACTTGTGCCCTCCAAGGGGACTGGCTTCGCTCAATAATGTCTTCCTTAAGCAATCATTCTACTTCACTGGCTATGAAAGTCAGGTCTTCCTTACTGTATTGTCTAAACGTTTTTACAATAGGGTGGCATTCAGTGGTGAGGTTTGAAAATGGTGATGGTGGTTCAATGTTCAGAGTAATGAGAATGCATATGGACAGCGGCGGTTTTGCTCCACCATATTTGAAGGTGATTCTATCATGTTGGGGCTGGAAATCAAGTCCTAAAATCAAATCAGAGCATAATCCTGGCATAACTGAGAGATGGACGTCCTTATAAGCTTGTCCTTGGTAGTTAATAGTTACAGTGCAAGAGCCCTCGGTCTTTGTGCTTAACGACGACGTTGCCATGGATACCTTACTGGCTACAGGATTAACAGAGATGCCAGCAACTTCAATCAGGCTGGGATGTATGTAGCTCTCACTGCTACCGCTATCAAACAGTGCTTGTACACTCCAGTCATTGTTGACAACAACAGTTGCGGTTGACCTTTTAAGAGCTGGAGGACTTCCTATCGTGGCAGGAGTAGGTGACCAGAGTGCAGCTGAATCTTCGTTGGACTTAGAGGCCTTGCCCCGACATACTTTAGCAAAGTGTTCTCGTTTTTGGCATTTATTGCATATTGTATCTCCAGCTGGACACTTGACACTGGCGTGTTTAGAATTTCCACAAAAGAAGCACTTGGAATCTGTGGCTGCAAGTATTGAGTTTGACTGAACAGTGTCTTGGTTTGGTTGCTGAGTGACCATTTCAAGTGCTGCAGCTACAGCAGCAATAGATTGAGGGGCAGAGTAACTTTCTGAGCTGCGCATGGCAGAGTCTAGTGCCCTGGCTTGATCAAACATCGTTTTAAGATCTAGAGTTTTGTTTTCTAGGAGCCTTTGACGAATTTGGTTAAAATGTAGACCAGAAACAAAAGCATTCCGTACGTATTCATCGCAATATTAGGCAGCCGTAATTGATTGAAAGTTACAGTCTTTGATAAGAGTTTTGAGAGCTTGAAGATATTCGTCTAGGGTTTCACCAGCCTGATGTCGTCTAGTAGCGAGAAGGTGTCTTGCGTAGATTTTGTTCGTCGGTTTCACGTAAATACTTTGAAGAGTTTCGATGGCAGAGTCGTAATCGTCACATTCTTCTATATACTCGGATACGGTATGTGAGATGAAGTTTGTCAGGACTCCAAATTTATCAAGACCATCTTCCGTTAGTACGGTATAGAATAATAACGAATCTAGATAATGTTTTTAGTTTGATTGTCACCACAGATACATCTGGATTATTGTAAAAAAAATTTGTCATCGCTCCATACTTAACTTCTATTTTACTTGACATTGAGAGACGGAAAATGTTATATATGCCATGGACCATGGAGGCCTACAAGGAGGTAAAAATTTAGTCTAGACATATTGATTTCGTTTCTATTATCGATCTTAGCACTGCCGTCTGCAATGCCCTGTTTAATATGTTGATGATTTAGGTTTTGCCTGTAGGCTACTGATTACTGTTTACTTACGTTATGGCAAACTGATATTCTAATATGAAAAAGTCTGATATGCCAAGCCTATGCATTCCCAAATTGAGTGAAATTTTAAGTGACAGCGAGAACTATCAAAATAATCATGCAACTTCGCTGTAAAGCACCCGGAAACTCAATTCGTTATTTTTATATTTGGGTCAACTCTGCAACGTCCACTTGTTCTAATTAGACATCCAGCTCACATATATTACCAAAAGAAAAGGAAACTTCTACTAGCAATTCTCTACATCCAAAGTGAAGGATGATGTAAAGAACGAACAGAAAGGTTTATTCTAGTTATCACCAACAGAAGTGAAAACAATTGGTACTTTGTTAGATGTTGGTAGAACAGCAACACAAGATTAACTTTAACACTGTCACTGTATGAAAAAACGACAATAAAATATTATTAAACTAGGATATTATTTCTTCTGGCTGGGTTCAAAATGATAATAGACAAGAACTTGCATCTGAAAAAAAAGTTTTTAAATAAAATAAACGGTTAAAACGTAAGGCGAGTGAAACTGAGAGAACTCGAAAACGGCGAAATAGGGTAAAAAAGGTTCTACCCACAACTGGTATTAAGAAATTACCTCGAGATTACACAGGTCGGCCATCACTAAAAGATGATAATCTTGAATCGGTCAAGCTATTGTTGATGTTGGTTGTTGGATTTCAGGAGCAGATAATTTTCATAGAACTGAATTATTTAATAACTGCAAAACTTAAATTCAGCAATGCAGAAAATGGAATACAATATGTCACGGTCAGCTCTATAGTTACAAAAGGCAAGCTTACGTAAGGTAGACTTATAGAAGGTAAGCTTCATGTGAATTTAGTTTCTGAAAAACTAAGGAAAGCCAGGAATTCTCTTAGGAAAAAGTATCAAAATTCAAATTTTAGGTTTGCAATCGTTTAAAAAAAATGGCCTCATTTTGTAGAGAAATGTGTATTTGCAATTTTTATTGACGATAAGGCAAAGCTATAGGACTCATTGCTACTAGAGGCCATGCCCGTTTTTCATATGTCTGGAATATGAAGTAAGGCTTCTGAATTATGACTGTGATTGCAGGTCAATATAAATTGACCTCTTCTGTACAAGCACGTTGTATAATTGAAGGATCATCTGAAAAAGCACTTCTCAAAATCAGTTACACAGAACCTTATGCTGCTATTCGCAGTGAAAAGACACCATTGACTTTACTCATGCATATTTTTTGAGACACTTTTGCAGATTGAAGAATTCAAAAGTATTGCTTATACAGTTGATTGAAAGATAAAGCCAATTTATAGGTTGTCCGTCATCATCGACAAAAACCTTGACCTTGCAGAATTTATGGATAACAAGAAGACTTATGCTGGTGAGTTATACGAAAGTGGGTCGGAAATTACTACTGTGTTCCCCAGTATTTATTATAAATTGTCAAGTGCCAAGATAAAGTGTTTTGCAATCCCTTTCAGTCCAACTGGACAGGCCTGAATGCTTGTCATTTCTAATTCAAGTACCCCAATCTGATTCTAGGCCAATTATTACCCCGCCTGAAATAGCTGAAAACGAAGATCTTTTTGCAAGCTACCACGAGCATAAGACTCGATTATGCGCATCAGGCTAAACCATGTGTGGAAGATACTAACTACGTTTCTTTTGACACTTTTTCTCCAACTATACGAAATACCTTCCTGCAGGATGGGGGGTAAGAATCGTCCTGCTGTCGCGTCCTGGCATGTCGTGAGATACGACTAATAGAAATAGGCCGCCCTTTAGCAAGGTGTAGTGCCCATCAGCTTCCCTGCTTTGGTCACAGTGAAGCCATGTTTGGAAGTGGTAGCTGACTAAAAAAGGATGTTACGATGTATATATAATTAATGGCCTCCTTAGTCAAGGTGTCGGACAAAATTTCCTCCAGTAGGACAATGGCGGAGATCACCCCCAGTACGAAATACTGCAAGGACAGAAGGCAATTGGAAACCACGGTCCTTATTTTCATACAAAAAGTCATAAACAAAACATTGTTCGAAAATCAAAGATGACAGGGTGAATGGGACCAAGGCAACAGTCAGCGGCACCTCACTTTATAAGGAAGCTCATGTGTGACAGTTGAGACCGAACCGTCATCAAGCGACTGTTTACAATAAAAGTGTTATTAGGATTGCAGCGAGGAACGTTAAATGCCATCGCAATGCTGCAAATTCGAAAACATCAAACAAGAAATGAAGGACTTAAAATCAACATTTTTGGCTTTTGTGAAGCAAGATGGAAAGGTAATGCTAACTTCCAGGATAATAATTTCCGAATGCTCTATGCTTGAGGAGAAAAACAAGAAAGGGGAGTTGGTATAATGCTGAACTAAGAAAGAAGCAAAATCTTCGTGAGCCACTGGCAGTTAAAGAGTCATGTTGGTGAAATTGAAGTAAATCGGTTCAATATCATCCAAAAGGTATATCCACTAACATTGGATAGAACTGACGAAGAAATAGAAGATTTGTATGACAAATGTGACAAAGCAAAAGCACGATACAAGTCTAAAAAATCATGTGATAGGCGATCCCAACGGTAAAGAAGGACCAGATGGATAAGAAGCTGTTGTTAGGAAGTACACTGTGGGAAAACCTTGGGAAGAGGAGTGATATAAGGGAAGCATGGGTCAAGTGGTGTGCAGCAAACAACCAAGTAATACCCAATGCTTTGTTCGAATCTCATCCATAACGTCTGTAGACCTGGAAAAGTCCAAGCGGAGAGTACAACAATCAAATTGGTTTCATTACAATCAACAACCGATTCCATAGCGCAATCAAACAATGGAGATTTTCACCCAGGAGCTAATTGCGGTAGTGATCATAACCCAATGACCTGCCAATTAGCTGTGAAACTGAAAACTACCAGAAATCATTAATGAAATTTACAACTGTGAGACGGTGAGATTCTTAATCAATTTTATAGCAATTTCAAAGAAATTTGGTGGTATAAACTGCAAACTGTATAAAGCGATCAGCTTGATAACCCAAGTAATAAAATTTCTCCTAAAGATGATCATGTCTAAAGCACAAAGCAAAATCAAAGCGGAAATTGGTAATGAACAAAGCGCCATTTTAGAGGACGCAACCACGCCAAACACTATCTGGAAGGTCGCAAAGATATCCGAAAGAGCAATCGAAATGATAAAAGACTTGTACCGATGTTTTTTCAACTATACAAAGGCGTTCGGCAAAGTTAACCATGAAGAACTAGAGCAACTGTTCCTAGATATAGATGGCAGAGATCTAAGATTACTGTAGAGAATTGAAAACGAACTTGATGACTTTGTGAAACTCAAGAGGTGTGCGGCAGAGATGTGTGTTTTCACCCAATTTAATTTTATATTTTACAGCATAACAGGAATGAGAGGAATAGAAGACATGCAAGATATAGTCGTATGTGGGCAAAACATTAACAATATGTACTATGCAGATGATACGGTTCTTATTTCCGAATTACAAGATCAATTGGAAAAGCTATTAAACAAAATGGTATAAGCCAGCGAAGCAAAAGGGTTAATAATCATATGCACAAAACGGAATATCTGGTCGTTAGTAAGAAAAGTACCATTTCGAATGCACTTTACCAATTGGAAACAACATCAAACAAGTAGAAAGTTTCAAATACCTGGCAAGTACAATAGCAGCAGATGGAAAATGTGACACAGAGGTAAGGAGAAGAATAGGAATGGTCAAGAGCACGTTTGAAAATCTTGGGAAAATTCTGAAAGGGCGCAAGTTTTCCTTGCACACAAAACGTAGATCATACAAAGAATTTTCATCAAAAATGAGATGTAATAGTTTCTGCGATAGGCCGATTAATAAAATTTTTGGGTTATGTTAGTTGTAAAGCGTAGGCACAAGGGGGTCCAATGAAAATGCGCAGGTACAAACAAGGGGGAGGGGAGGAGATGGAGTAAAAAACCTTTATAACTTACACGTTTGTCATATTTTTAATTCAAAAATACAATAATGAGTTTATGATAAATCAAAACAGTTTTCACACAGGATGGTTGTTTACCATTTCTAGATGTTCTAGGTGAAAAAACGTGGACTTCTTTTAAAACCAGTGTGCTTTAGAACTAACCTTCACTGGGCAATACGTACAGTGGGGCTGTTTCAGTTCCACGCAGTCTATAATTGGACTAATAAAAACACTGGACCTTCGTGCTGTCGTTATTTACTCTCCTAAAAAATTGTCAGGAGCAACAGGTAAAATTAATCAAATTTTCTTGAGTAATGGTTATCCTAAGCATTTTTTAGAGAATGTAATTCAATACAAATTATCTAGTTTCGAAGACCGTAATAGAAAGCTTCCCCCCCCCCCACCAAAGTGCCCTATATACCCAAACCACCCTGGAAAGGACTGATTTCTACTTAACGTGAAAATCGAATTACCAGGGTAGTTTCTTAATGTTATTGTGCTACTGGACCTACAATTGCTTTTACCTCGCAAAAAATTCTTCCTTCGTCTACAAAGGGTATCTTGCCTACCAAAAATTGTAGTATGGCTGTGTAGAATTTAAAATGGTGATGTGAGGCCAGGCACGCAGGGCATACATCCTTAAGGCTGATACTATAAAACAGTACGTGCCTAGTATCTTTAGAGGAAAATCGAGTTAAACCAAAAAGACAATGCAATGCCACAAGCAAAATGGTGAATTCTGATTCTACAGTATCACACTTTGCTGCTAACTCACGAATGCAGTGACAATTTTGAGATAAAGCAATTAAAATAATTGGCCGTGCTAGGTCTACCTCTCCTAATTTTAATTTTCAATTTTCACCTTCTCTTTGCAAACAAAGAGTTTTTTTATACTTGACAATTGCTTTAGACAGCAAGTCACCAAAAGTGGCGGTCTTTCCTCAGCCTAATACCAAAAAATGGAGTGCTTTCTTTATCGTCTGAGTATTTAATAAAAACATACTTGCTTTCAGCTTTTTAATTCTGACGCTTTGGTCCAGTCGAGTACCACCGAAATAGTTATCGAACAAAATAAACGGTTTTTGTAGCTATTTGTAACAATATTTATATTTAAAGTTTTTTTATATTATATTTTAAATAAATAAGCTATATACTTGAACGGACAAGTTGCAAGCTACTTCAAGAAAGGATTTACTTTGCATCACAGAACGTCTGCGGCTTGCTGCAGACTCCTAGGGACCGAACACTACGTTAGATCGATATCACCCATAAATGACACTTGTGAAAAAGATTATTCTCCACTAAATAATGACACCAAAAGAAGTTTGCGAACCTAAACCCTTAGCCAATTTCAACACCAAATCCTCGCAGGCAGGTCTCATTGAACTATCAACCCATCTAGTCAGACAGTTGAATCACAAGATGAATCCCGTCTTGTGAAATGTCTAAATTTCTCTGCAACTTGCAAGACTATTCCTGCAAAGGCGACTGTCCCAGTAGTTGGAACAGGAGTGAAAGATCTGAAAAGTGAAGCAGACAAAATTCGATAAAAGATAAGCTCTACTTTCAAACCTCCAAAGTTGTTGTTGTTAACCTCAGAAAAGGAAACAATGTGCCATCGCGAAAATAAAGAAAAATCGTTTTATCTCCTTCCCGACAGGAGACAGAGCCTGATACCGTCATCCATAAGTGACATAAACATGTTAGTGATGCAAATACCACAGTTAAGCATAACCTATTGAGCTTAGTCAACATAAAAGAAAGCGAAACTCTAATTGAATTACAGAAAAACGATCTTGAAAATTGCCTCTACCACAGATAGGAACCAGAAGACGCCGTTACGTCTTGTGGATTACCAAAAGTACACAAGCCTAATGTAACCATGTCTTAACGTAACTTACTCTGCTGGTCCTCTTCATTTACTTTAGCGTTACATAACTGATCTTCTTCGCCCATACAGGTCGTACAAGTGCAATAACTGTACTGACTGTGATGCCTTCACCACACAAAGAATCCAGGAGAATGCTCTCCTTTCATATCATCTACCGTGATCACGCTGTGGTATGGAACGTGAGGTGTGAGCAGGGTAATAATGTATAGCCAAAAAAGTGACTGGTAAAACTTGCTATGTCAGTTATGGGTACATCAATGTTCAGCCATCTTTCCCGTTAGTGTTGGTACCATGTCCATTTGAAATATACAAATCGTAGCATAAAGTTCCACCATAATTATAAGAATTGTTGCGGTTAATAATTACACTTTTGTTCGTGTCAAATAAGCTGTTCAGCTTACTATCAGGTTTAACTTAGGTCCCTTAGACGTCCTGGTATACACTTTAGTTTTAATAGAAGTTAAAGCTCAAATATCCAGCTTACTAAAAATTAAGAAATACGATTTTATGTAAATAGAAAAACACAACAAAAGCTACTTAATCAAGCTAAAACGTGTATTTTGAAAACTTGTATTTTTGTAAACAGTACCTTCGATGGAAACCCAAGGGATGATACGTGGACATGATATGAAATCATTGAGCGATCTAGTATGTCTGCGTGCACAATATGATAGCTTGCACAGATCGAAGTTAAAGTACTTATTTGGGGTCAATTTTTTTAACTTATCAATTGTCCATGTTATTGGGTCTTATTGCGAAAAAGGTTTGACGTATTAAGTGTACTGTTGGCGGAAAATCGGCTCGAAATGGTGTTGACACCATTCAGTCGGTCGAATTATTTTCCATTAACATTGTGTTTCATCTGCTTGGTATTCCTTAACACCAAGATTAACTTAATGGCCAGTCTCGTCTTTCTACCCTATTCCCCCGCATATAAGCCCATGGGCTTGTAAGCGAATTTTTTAAGATTTTGAATTTCGCTACCTAAAAAACGCTCTCGTATATAAGCCCATGGGCTTATAAATTTTTGACCCAAAATCAGCAAGGGTGGATAAAAAAATGGCATATTTCAATACATTTTTTTTCTTTAATCATTCTAATGCACTACTGGTGCTTTTACAGCACTCTAAACTTAGTCAATTTCAATGTCTGTGTCTTCTGAACATTCGTCCGAATCGACTTCACTTTCGTAATCTTGTTGTTCTTCATCCTCCTCGTTGCTTGATTGTTCTTCATCGATTGTTGGTTGTTCTAGTAACTCTTCTTCTCTTCCCAACATCATTTCTTCCACTTCAAGAATAAGGCTCAATGGAACAGCTCGATTCGTTATCGTTTCTTTTAAACTAGAGTGTAAANTGTTTAGTAAAAGCCTTATGGAAGACTTTCACAGAACTTAGTTTCATATTACCCTATTCCCCCGCATATAAGCCCATGGACTTATACGCGAATTTTTTAAGATTTTGAATTTCGCTACCTGAAAAATGCTCTCGTATATAAGCCCATGGGCTTATAAATTTTTGACCCAAAATCAGCAAGGGTGGATAAAAAAATGGCATATTTCAATAATTTTTTTTTCTTTAATCATTCTAATGCACTACTGGTGCTTTTACAGCACTCTAAACTTAGTCAATTTCAATGTCTGTGTCTTCTGAACATTCGTCCGAATCGACTTCACTTTCGTAATCTTGTTGTTCTTCATCCTCCTCGTTGCTTGATTGTTCTTCATCGATTGTTGGTTGTTCTAGTAACTCTTCTTCTCTTCCCAACATCATTTCTTCCACTTCAAGAATAAGGCTCAATGGAACAGCTCGATTCGTTATCGTTTCTTTTAAACTAGAGTGTAAAACATATAAATTACCATTCCATTCAATATAACCACATTGTTTGAAGCCACTTACGATCATTTCATTCGGAACCTCCTTCCATGCTTCTTGAGCCCACTTTGCCACCATTTCATAAGACGCTCTTCTCCTCTTTTCCGTCCTTGTATACTCCACTTCACTGCAATTCATCCAGTCGGCCCACGTATCTTTTAACCGGTCTTTGAAAGACTTGTTAACGTGGATATCTAAGAATTGAAGCAGTGGGGTCATTCCACCGTCGATATACTTCACATCTGTCTCAAGATTTTGAAACGCTGAACCAACTTCATCACCCATGTGTGATTTCGCAGTATCCATAATTAACAAGCTTTTCGTTTGCTTAATTAATATTCTGGTCTTTTCTTGAACAAACCATTGTATTTATCTAACATCATGTCCCTTGTCATTGTTCCTCCCTTTGATCCCTCTATTACCATTCCTGGTGGATATGTTCCTTTTGGAGCTTTCTTCAGGTTCTTAAAAATAATCATTGGTGGAAGTTTGAAAGCCTTATATTCATCAACTTGCTTCTGAACTCCTGCGGTTAACACAGCAGTAAATCTTAATTTCTCATGTCCTGTTGTTGCAACTTTTACAGTTTGAATGCCGCTGAAATCGTAGGTTGNGCTTTTCGTTTGCTTAAAAAAACATCCTGGTCTTTTCTTGAACAAACCATTGTATTTATCTAACATCATGTCCCTTGTCATTGTTCCTCCCTTTGATCCCTCTATTACCATTCCTGGTGGATATGTTCCTTTTGGAGCTTTCTTCAGGTTCTTAAAAATAATCATTGGTGGAAGTTTGAAAGCCTTATATTCATCAACTTGCTTCTGAACTCCTGCGGTTAACACAGCAGTAAATCTTAATTTCTCATGTCCTGTTGTTGCAACTTTTACAGTTTGAATGCCGCTGAAATCGTAGGTTGTAGATCTCGGCACATCTAAATAACATGGAGTTTCATCTATGTTTAAAATCATTTCGTAATCTTTGGAGCAATCTTTCATCTCGGCCAGAAAACGGTCTGCTCGTTCTGGTGCATTTACAGGTATTTTTTGTCCTACACTTGTAACACGGCGGTAACTCAGATTATTTCTGTTCAACATTCGAGAGGTCCCGTGCAATTACTTACTGAAAGGACCAGATAAATATCTTGGAAAATCAGTGTATTATAAAAGATATTGTTGGAAGAGAAAATATCGTCTAATGAAAAGTATCCTTCTTAATGAAAAATGTCATTCTTGAAAATGTCTCTCGCTTATAAGCCCAGTGGGCCTATACTCGGATATAAGCCCATGGGCTTTTATGCAGGGTGGGCTTATATGCGGGGGAATAGGGTACTTTGATATATCATACAAAAAGAAAAAAATATATTTCGACTTAGTTAGATTGTCATTTTTTAATAATTATTCTGAAGCAAAAATTTGCTCTTTTCATGAGTCCTAATGTTAACCTAAATTGTTATGAATACTAAACAGTGCCCTTATGTCTACCAAGCCATAATGAAGTAGATGGAAACAAGACAACATGGTTGTCATGCGGAAGAAAGATAACGATGACGATCAAACAAGATGCCAAGGGCTATCTATATCGACTGTGAAATAAGGCAATAAAATCTTCAAAGACGTTTTTGCTTTCAATATAAATATTGTTAGTATCAATATATTTATTTACACTTCAAGAAACAACTTGCTTTTACATAGGCATCCGGAATTTACATACTGTATTGCAGAAAAAACGAAGCCAAAATAAAGAAATTCCATTTAATTAATGCTAGTTAAACGAAATTCATGGTAGTGACATATTTTAACACGTGTGATTATTGTACATTCTATGTCAGTTGGTGACTGTTACGCTACAGGAACAGGTACTGACTGTAGGTATAAAATCATTGCTTATAAAAAGCATATAAACGCAATAATTTATTATTTGCGGAAATAAGGCTGCAGGTCAGTGCATCCAGTTCTGTTTTTATATGGTGTCACTACCGAGATTACTCCATTAAATATACAACTACACTCCCGGATTCTCAATATTAGGGTGTCCAAATCACAAATACAAGTAGCTGACTGTGGCCGCAATTGGGACATTTTTTTGTGATAAATTTGTCTTGTTCATGTACGAGATGATAGGGGCACGTGGTACATACATCTAATGGTCAACATTTGTTTGTCACTATTGTTATATTAATCCTAATTATATGTGAAAGAAGACTCTGAAAAAATTCTCGTCAATTTTTAGGAACTAAGACCTGGAAGCTGTTTACGTATCTGCGCAACACTTTTTTTATGGGAGCGAAAATTGTTTTTAACTCGGGACTTTTTGTTAGCACGGATACTGCTGACTTAAGGTTCAGCACTTTGTTCAATCAACACTAGTTGAAGACTAATTTTGCCTAGCAAAGGTGGCCAACGAAGTAGTTACATGGGGAAAAATATAAATTTATATTTATATAGATGCTATAATATCCAATTGGAAGCGACTATTTGCAAAAAGATGTACCGACAATAACAAAAAAAATTTCTACTTAGCATGTTAGCCATGTTTCTTTTTTGAAGTAAATGTCACCAGAATTTAGTATCAAATCAAAAATAAAACTGGGATACAAAATGGGGCATTATTATTTTGAAGTATCCTTAGAGTGGTTCAGCAGGATAGAGACGGGGAGAGTACACCCATTTTTAGCTTCTGCTTCCTCATGCCCGCCCAACTGAAAGTTAGAAAACTGTCCTAAATTCCTTATACCAAAAAGTGGTACTAATTTGCTACCATTTAAATATTTCTTAGCAAACCTTCTATTACTGAAATAACGCGAGTTACAGTTTAGGTTTACTTACAACAATTGCATCTAAGCCCTGTATATATATTCCGAGATACACATTAACTATTTCTACATTTCATTTCCCGGAAAAAAACATTACACGATGATATTCTTTAAAAATGTTTCCAAAGCCATTTTTAGCATTAAAGTATTCACAGTTTATTTCATCTGATGTCATCCTCTAATTTTGCTATGACTTAAAAAATTAAGACAAAAGTACGAACTCAGGTTATGTACAAGTAAGATTTTATTAAAACAAAATAGCGCTAAATAAAACAAACCAGGGTATAAACTTCCACTGGTGACAACAATTCGAGATTTCGGCGCTAACTAGTCAAAAAGGCCGACCAATGACCTGACTGAGAATGGTAACCAAGGCCAGACGGTACCACACAAAAGACGGAAGAGTTAAACTAAATTTTAATGTGAATCGCTGGTTATTGGTAGCTCTACAAACAGATGTTAGAAATAAGGAGGAAAAGTTACTGAAAATGCCAGTGGATGCATCAGTTTCGTCTTTCGCCATACAATCTGATGAGGGAGAACACTTAAGTGTGAGAAAAGTTCGGCTGCAGCTAATACCCACGAACGTAGGCTTGCACCATTTTGATCCTATGCAAGGTTACGTCCAACCTCACATCGTTAATCCATCAGATGCTGGGGTTAAAAAAAATCTACATAACAGTGCTGCGACAGTGTCATTTTCCTGTGCAAACACAACCTGGCTACCAGAGCAGCAAAGGTCTAAGCCTGTTCCCGATTTATTCAAAAACTTCGTTTATTGTATGAATAACACAAACAGGTGTTATGTTTGGCCATTAATTGTTAAAGAAAAAAAATCAATATTCACATTCAGACCTTGTCACCAATATGAAGGATTCACCCAGGCAAACAATGCATAAAAAAGTAAAAGCAACAATTTATTTATTTTCACTTCTCATCTGCCTTGCATACTTGTTGCTTAAAATATATCAACAGACCTTGGCATAACTAAATTTCAATAAATTGTCTGCAGTCAACTAAGGTCAATTGTGTTGCAGTCTCCTTTCGTAGTTGAATCAATCATCAATATATTTGCTTACCAAGACTGGAGCACATTAGTCACGAGATATAAAAAAAACACTTTGGTTTGAACGATAATTTGTTTTGCCAACAAAAACTATTTTTCTTGGAAAAAATATGGAAATAAAAAGTCCTTGGAGACGAGCTAAATATACACAACGTACATTCTCCATTATTTTCTTGGGGGGTTATCAAATTTTGATTCATTTTATCAGCTGGTCCGATTAAAGAGGAGGAAAAGGAAGGGTTTTATTGGCCTATTTTCATTTAAACGGGGATTTATGAGGGAATAAAATGTCATTTTCTGAATAGCTTGAGTGTTTTTTCAAGCAAACTACAAAGTGTGGTAGCCACAGATTCAAATAGGAATTGACAAGGCACAAAGGCTTAATTGAATGTTACGAGTCATCAGTGGCCCTGCTCTATTCCACAAAGCAAGCTTGCAACTGAAAATTTGCGTGGAGTTCACAATAAAAAATGGAAAGCAGCATGATAGGGTTGTCTATTTGATATTGATTAAACGATTTTAAGAAATGATATGTTTTATTTTTCTGACTTTATGAAACATAGATAAAAGAAAAAAATTTGTTTTTTTGTCCGTCCTATAATAACATTTCTCACAGAAAGATAAAAAGTGTTCAAGAAATCAGTGGATATCAGATAATAGTAGGTAATTTACAAAATTTGACCTTTTTCAGTAATGGCTCAATGTTAACAGTTTTGTCCATTTGTAAGTTGGGATTAAATTAAAACATTGCTTACAGGAAAATAAAAACGAATAACTAGCATTTTGTCTGTAGTACTAAGCAAGCTACAGGCTGCTTCATATAAATAGAGAGGATTTAGGAACTGTTAATAATAAGTATTAAATTTGTACTATCTTAGAAATTACGTACAGGGTAGACGCTCTTAACATGCTAAAAAACATGAGTTAAAACTGGGGGCATCATAAGGTTGCTACTTCTTTTTCTATTTCTTCTTTCTTTCTTGTGAGCATTTCGGGCAATACCTAAAAGTACAAAACAACAAAGAATTATCAGCACTCGCTTTTATGGTACAGTCTAGTGGTAGAAAGGAATAACTGTTCCAACAATAAAAGTAAAAAAGAGGGAGGGAGGGAGGGTTAGGTACGTATTAAATCAATAACTGATTGCATCTAAATTCGATTCAAATACAAAATCTCCTTGATTACTAAGACCTAAATGCATTAGTAGGTTTTGTGTACGCCAAATATCATCTAATATTTTGTGCAACACCTAAAACTGTTTCTCTAATCGCAAATATCTAATTGAAAATAAAACTCAACCTAACAGTTACAATGGGAGGTGACCAAATAAACTTGATTTAAGTTGTTAACCCTCAAATAAATAAATACATGTGCAGGTACTTTGAGGACACAATTCATAAGGTGATCTAAATGGCGATGACAGTGAAGAACAGTCTCTGTTAACTATAATTAACTAAATTAAGATTTAGTATGCTGCAGCTATAGTGCAAAAGTAAAATTACGTCATTATTCAGCTTCGGCTACAATTTTGTTTTGTAGACGGGGCCAATTTCGAAGTTTAGGGAAAAACCAGGCACAAACCCAATGCCCCCCTGAACGTTTTTGACACGAACTCTATCTTCAACAACAACAACAACAAACAGAATAGTAAATAAATTTAAAGCTGCTTCTCCGGCAAACATGTATTCCTGACCACCCCTTTGCCTTTAGTAGCAAATACCAGCCATAAAACATGTACATCACAACTGAACCTGTGTGTTTTGTTTACCTGGTGGTTTTATGGGAAGTACGAAAAAACCAAACCCCACTACTTCAGTGTGATATACTTGAAAGAAAACGTCCATAATGCGGGTCCTGCTGGGGAGACGATAAAAATACATGACCACCATAACAGCAGGACTTATCGAATATTGGTTAAAGGAGACGACAGTAGCTGTTAATACTACAGTTGGCAAATACCTTGCGAAAAAAATAAAAGGGATGGCGCCTTTTGGTGTCTGGAAACCAATACAACTCCAAAAATCTACTTGAAATAAAGCAGCGCCAGCGACGTAAGTCAGTGTCAGAGGTGTATATGTTTCAAAAGTTGTAGCATGTAGGTAAAAGGATGTAGTCTATAGTTCTCAGCATGTAGAATGTAGCCGACTTTGGTTCAGTTTGTACGAAATCCACACGAAATAATCAGTTGATATAAATAAAATTGACCAGGCTAAGACTGAGGCAGAGATATCAACCCCACTATCTAACGACTTTTACTTGGTGACATCCACACCAACAACTAATTTAAAAAACAACCCCATTTTGCAAGTTGGTGATCTCTGTGTGAAAGGATCATATCGTAATGGTAAATCAGGTGTGGCACCGTTTGGCTTGAAGTCGTCAACATTAAATTGTAGGGGAAAATGGATACAAATACAACCAAGGTCTAATACATTATGCCCTTGCAAATTAATCGAGGAATTTCAACTACAGTAATTATACACACCAAAATTTTTTATGTACTCAAATTTTAGCGGCAGTGACTTACCATTTTCCTTTCGGTTTGGCTGTTAATCCAACACAGCCAAAATGAAACCATTCAATTGGGCACTGCAATTGCAAATAAGAATTATGACTTTATTAACTTACGAGTGGTGAGAAAAGTTTTTCTTCATCATCACAAATGTTCTATTAGCAAAGTTAGCATGAATTCATTGGTATTGCAAACAGCTGATTGGTTATGGTAAGTATACAAATAAATACAGATTAAATAGTTGTCAGGAAGTAAGCGTTATTTTATAATTCATCCAAAGCCATTTAAGAATCCAGCATACAGTAACCTTGTCTAAGTTGCTTAAGTCCTGAAAATAGCTGAAAAAGACCCAGAAAAACCAGGGTAATGTTCCTCTGAACCTTATGGCAATGACAAGATGTAAATGAAATTTGATCACAGTTCATTGTAACAAATAAAAGGAATTTCCTCAAGCCTCGGGGTTGTAAACATAGTATACAAACAACGCAAAAAATTGGGAAAATACAAATAAATAAATAAATAAATATATATATATTAATAAAGAAAATTCACTTTGTCTCATCTAAATAACTTCACGAAAAAACCCCGAAAACGTAAGTTTTCTATGCAATGATACAAAACTTTGTACATACTTTGTCGAATAAGTCTCTAAGACACTCAGAAGAAATGTAGAATCGGTAAAAATTACTAAATATCGATAGGCAAAATTATATACAAATACGCAACGTAACTATTGCTACAATATATTGGGTAAAATAAAAAATGACATGATCAGTGTGACTAATATGCTATTCAAAAGTTGGCAACGATATATTCAGATATAACGAAGTCCCATAACAGATACTCGCTAATATGAGTAGTCTAAGGGAAAAAAAATCAGAATTGGAAAAGGCACAAAGAGCAAAGCGGTCAAAGTACATCTACAATCCCACTGAGCTGATATAGATGGGAAATAGAGAAGAATTAAAAAGAAGCCACTGTACAAAGTTAATGATGTTCCTAAAGTTAGAAATAAGCAATAACTATGCAACAGATGTACACTTAATTTCAATTTCAGCTTTGTAAGTTTCATGTAGACTATGTCTAAAACGTCAGAGCAAACATAGCAACGTATGTTCAAAATACATTCTAATGAATAACCCCTACTTAGTGATTTCCATAAATCTGACAAAGAGCCAAAAAAATCTAAATATTTATACCTCTGGGTTGTCACATCCAATCATTTCGCCATAGGATACCTGATGGAAACAAAAAGCCCCAAATTAACGAATAGAAAACTTCAGTTTGGCCAATTGATAAGTGAATATCAGAAATATGACCTCGACATAATATTTTAATGTTTTTCTTTTTTAATAGGTTTCTTCCGCATAATTACGAGTTTCTGAACTGGATTTTCTTTTAACACTACTTCAATTCAAAGCCTTACGATGGTAAAAAAACAACCCAACTCCGGGTGGTCATGTCAAACAAAACCTTTTCTGAAAATAAATTCTGGCTCCATCCTGATTCTGTTAGACCCAAACGTCATCCATCGAATATATTCAAAAATATACTGTTAGCTGTGGGAAATAATGGAACAGCTTTATGTGGAAATTTGGAAAATGAGCGTAGTTTTCTTTCTGGAGTTGTGATTCAAACAGTTGAAGTTTTCTTGCCAATGCAGTAAATTGCCAAACATCTCAAATACATACTTATTTTTTCCTTGCATTTAAAGATTTAAAGCGTTCATATGAGTTGCATTGTGCACTAAAAGAGCCGATTTCGGATAAAAGTCATTTGTGTGGCGCATATGGCCCGTGGACCGGTGATTCCTGACCCCTACTTTGTTACATCAATCAATCCCAAATAATTACCGCCTACCTAACAGTTAGTACACCCGCCAAAAATCTTTTAACAATCCTAACTTTTCTTTTAGATTATGTTAATGTCGAAATCAAATACAACGTTCTTAGAATTTTTGTGTTTGTCAGTCGTATGTACTGCAACCGTTGTTACATTATTCAAGGAAACTCCCTCATTGATTATCAGATAACAGACAGGTCAATTATCGCCCTATTCCGAGAGGAAATTTTTTACCTGTACTGAAGAAAGAAAACTCTCTTATTACGGTGAATAAAAACTTAATTAAATCTACCTCAATTAAACTACCAGTGACAGGATTCTGGAGAATGTGCATTCAAAATCAAGCACGAGATTGCACCTAACAACTTATTGTCTGAAAGTGCAGTCCTGTCATTACGGAAGCCATAAGTGCAAATCTGAATCCATCTTGGAGCATTTACGTTTTTAACTTGTTTCTCTGAGTACCAATAAAAACATTTGTATATATTAGCCCTTTGAAATCAGCTTTTACTATTAAATAGGTAGATAAAGTTTTGTCCTCATAATATGCAATTCAAAACAAAATACGTAACGCAATACGATCGTAAAAAACAAAAGTTTTTGTGGAAGAAAATCTATCAAACCTGGTGACACAAACAGTATGTTGGTTCATTGGGGTCAACCGGCATGTCAAGAACATTCATGTCAGTTGCCATTGTTAATAGCGGTGTAGCAGAAAATGCTAAAGGGCTATCCGCAACCACTCTATGGAAGAGACAAGAAAACATATTTGAAACAACTTTGAAGCAATACAAAATTTGAGTAAGAAACGACAAAGAAATAATTTTCATGCAAATATCAAACACCTTTATTACCTTTATTCCGCAACACGAGCTCTTGGGTACTAAAAAGCCCTAAAATTATTAACATATTTTACAAAGGTGACTTTACCACTGCAAATTAACACAGAAGTCATTGCAGAAAAGGTGGCTTCCTCAATTTCTTAGTCATTTCTTAGTCGCAAACAACCCCCTCTGAACAGCTTGACATTTCAAGAAATCAAAAACCTAAAATTTTTCTGTGTTGTTTGTTCTAACCGAACTATGTCAATATCAATCCATGACTGATATAAATCTTCATACCGACGGTTAGTGTTTCTAAAAGACACTAAAAGCTGAAATGGTTTAAATTTGAGTTCTAGTGGGCTGCAGAGAAAGAGTATATTCAAATTCATAAATGAAACAATGAAAACGAGATCACAAATACCAATGGGAAAAAGATGATGACTATCCTGATAGTAATTTTCATCCTGTTGGGTCTCTTGGAAAAAATAAAATGATCCTAAGTAGACTTGTGTTTAAAACAACCTACCACACCCAAAGGTCGGGTCGGGTCGGGTCGGGTCGGGTCGGGTCGGCTCGGCTCTTTTACATTCCTCTCCCATCCCCGTCAATTAGGTCCGGCTATCTCTCATTGCAGTAAAAATAAAAGACTTACCAAAGTTTAACCATCTTAAACAATGTTTTATGTTGATGAAAACCCCTAGCTATATTCATGCTAATTTGTTCTGTGCGCTTTCATCTTCTTATCCAATTTCTGAATGTATCATCTACAGAGGAACTTGCTAATTTTTGGCCTTTCAGGAATAAATTCAGCAACTCGGGTAAATTGAGTTACCATCGAGCCTGAGAAGTTTGAAAAGTAACATGCAAAAGAATTTTTGCCCGAAGGTACCTACTTACGAATTGGGGAATGCATTTCATGGTTAGTGCTGCTGTCGACGGTTATTTTGACACAAAAAATCGATTTCCCAGGAACTAAAATAATTGATTTTCTGGTTTTCCGTGAAACGGCAGATTTTTTTATGTACATTAACGAAAAAAAATACAACCACTTTTCTTTTTTTTAAAAAAAAAAGAAAAAAAGAAGCATTACAGGAGAACAGAAACAGTGCTATATTGCATTATTTTTTGTCTGGTGGTGATGGTGGGTCAAGGATACTTGATAGCGGGAGCAATGTGCAAACGCACCTGCTCCATAATAGCTTGACATTTTGTTTTCCGACACAGGTATATTCTACTTGATAGGATTATTTCATGGTCTGAAAGATACTTCGTCGTGTCGCTCTTATCTTACTTCCTGCCTCTAAAATTTAGATATCTTGATTATAGCTTACTCTTTCTTTATCTTCTTTTTCTTCCTCGTGGATTCTGTCTTTCCTGATTTTCTCTTCTTTCCTTCTAAAGGTTAAAATAAATAAATAAATAAATACAAAAAATAATAAGAACTAACTTGAAGCCTTAACAATTATATTTTAAGAAATCATAACACGACGACTCTACTTCAAACAAACAACAGATCAAGTTTAACGTCTTCAGTTAAATGTCAAGTTCTACTAACGTCTAGAAATCAGGGAGTGAACTATGCTGGCCAGGGTCAGCTGCCTCTAAATAGGCTATAGGTAAGAACTGACTTACGTGAGCAGATTTTGCCTTTATAATCAATGGTACCAGAAATACTACCAAAACTACCATAAAACCTATAATTTTAATTTACATGAAGAAATCTGAAAACAGCAAACCAATTTCAACAGGCAAATTATGTTTTTGTGATTAACAGCAAGGATCGAACAAAATCAAATTGCTATCAATGTAAAGTACGTCATACACACATCTTCGTCTTGAGTAAACCTTACAAAGTATAAAAACAATCAGTTGGGCTTTAAAACAATCCTAAATCGTTGCAAGAACCATCTGCTTATATGAGATATCCTTGTCTGTCTGCAATAACTGGCAAAAGTGCTATTCGTGAAGAAAATGAATTTCATTCGGCATTTAATTCAGCCATCGTCCCGCCAGCTGTTACAGTAGTTTGTCAGAAGCCATTATTTTATAGGAAGAAAACATCATTGTTACACTATATGCTACAAAATAGTCAACAGAAAAGCAAGTACTTACTTTCATTTCCACTTCCATTGCCTAGGAGGGAAAAAAATACCAAATTTATCTTGTGTACCGTTTTCACATTAAAGATTGGTCTAGAAAAATCCCATTGAAATGTTAAAGTATCGTTTATCTTCTTCGCATCAAGTAGCTGAACTTCTTTTTAATGTGTATCTCTTTATGAACCTCTATTGATAATATATTTAATTCTTTATTAACGTTTAAACATTTCCTTCTGGCCAATTTTCTCAGACCTTTGAAAGAATAGCCTTTTCTGGATGTTTATATTTGGGAAAAGAATAATATAGACCAAAATACCCCTAAATGAATGACTTACCCACAAACAAAGCACTTTAGAATAGCAAAAAAAGTTATTCTTATAAAAAACCCCACATAATGGCGATAGTCAGCGTATTTATGCTGTAACTGGTCTTGTGATTATAGGAACATTTTGTATGCACAAAGACATAGTAAGTACGCGTGAGCTTCAACTACAACAAACTGCAGTAACCAAATTGAGTATTTCTTGATGTCAAGCTGGCTGGCAATGGCCTTTATCAATTTCGAAAAGGGATTTTTTGGTTTATGAATCAAACAAGGCACAAAAGCTTCGACGTGTATTAAAATGTGAAAGGAAGACGGAAAAAGAAAAGCATAGTTAAGTCAAGAAACAGGACTACCTTAGACTTAAAAATAATAATTTATAAAATGGGGGAGGGCATTCAGAAACCAAAGAGCTTCACAATTTAGCTGTCCGTTTTAAAAAACTACATTCAATCAAAGATTTGTTAAAAAGAGAGTCAACAACTGCATGACGACTTAAACGTTTAGAAAAATGAGTCACACGAGACACAACAAACTGAGCTGGCGCCTGACAACAAACTAAGAAAACTTCAAAATGACAAACCAAGCATCCTCAGTGATGCGATTTTCTCAAGAGAAAAGGTAACCTTACCAGGGTTAACATAATAAAGATCGCTCATGAATATTGGAGATAAAAATTCACCTTCATATTTGAGCGACATTACTTGAACAGCGGAAGACACAAAATTTGCTGATTTGAAAATCAATGTTGAAGTAAATTTAATAACGAAGACGAAACGGGCTTGATACGGCACCTTCCAATTACTTATATATTAACATGAAAGAACAGGGTTTAAATATTAAGAAAAAGAATGAATTTAAACACAATTGAACAAAGAATCAAAAGAGGGCACCTATAGAAAGGCTTGCTAAAGAAGATGCTAAAGTAACACTGATAAAAAAATGAGTAAAAAGTTTACGTACCATAGGTTCTTTCAGTTCAAGCCTAAGGCAACATATCCTGGCACTTCAACAAAGCAAAATCAGCTATATTAAGGGTCTTCCCAAATAAAAGTTTTAGAATAATATTAGGAGTGAAATGACTGGATCTATACAGCACGACATAATCTCTTAAATACGAGTTGCTCCCTACATTGACATATCTCCTGTATAAGTTTATATAGGGGGAGTCGAAAGACTACATATCATGATTTGAAACTTGAAGAACAATAAGTTAGCCTATACAATGGCTGCCAGATGCAGCAACCAGGAAAGGAAGACCATGAGTATGAATCTGGATCATCACACAGGTAACCAGACGAGAGTAGGAAGAAGATTTATTTGAAAGAAAACAAGAAAGAAATGACTGACAAAAACTTGGTGACCCTTGGAGTCACTTTCGTTATCTCTCATATTATCAAATTTTACTTCGAAACTGCTTTACTTACAATTTAGATATCCAAATAAACGATTAAAATAACGTTCATTTAGGTTTATAGCTATTTTACTGGCACTCGATTGTACCAAAGCCGCCAAAATAAGACAGCTGAAAGCAAGTGTGTTTTTATTCAATACTGAAAACAAAGACACGATCGAGAGAGCCCTCCAACTCTTTTGTAATAGTCTGAGGGAAGCCGGCTGCCTTGTTGTGTGATAGACTGAAAAAAAGGTCGTCTAAAACAATTGAAAACTATAAATAAATTCTTTTTGTGTGCAAAGAGGACATGATAAAAACTGAATGTGAATTGCCACTAATGTTGCTAAAAGAAAGGTAGACCTAGCTCGGCTGGCTAGTTTGAACTGATTTATGTCGTAATTTTCATTGCAGGTGAAATTTTCGAGATAAATTAGGAGTGCCTGGTGTCTTTGGTCCAGTCGAGTGCCAGCGAAATAGCTAATGACCAAATGTTATTTTAATAGCAAATCTTAATCATCCTTATTTTGAACAGGCTTTTCTCTATTCTTCTGATACCCAATCAACTGATTCTATAATAGTGTTAAAAATATCAATCATGACAGTACTCTGCAAATATCTAAAAAAAAAGCCTATCCAAAATGGTAGTTAAAACGAAAAGCGAAAAATAAAGACAAACAAGAAATTACAAAAAAATAATGATAATATCAAAGTGATTATTATACTTCTAGTTACAATCTGTCTTAATAGCATAAAGCAGTTACAAAAACAAATAATGTTAGCGAAATAATATCTAATTAATAGTTATATGTATTTTAGCTTACCATCCAAGTCTAGTCCCTGAAGCTGTCTCTGTTGCTTGAGTTCCTCCTCAAAGCGTGTTAAGTCAGAGTCAAGTCTTCGTATATGTTTATCAACCTACACAATCCCAATCAATACAGCAAACATTGTTCTAAATAGTTATTTTTTAACTAAAGTACAGCGACAGAATAAATATCTACTAAAATCAATTCCGGTTTACATACTTTAAAACAATCAATAATCATACAACAAATTACAAAACAACATTGATAAACTAGGGTTGGGCAAAAGTCATTTACAGCTATTTTATATTATGTCACCCAGTTTATTATTTTAGAAATGATGGCTTGTCTAGACCCTTATCGATGGTCACGAAAAAAAACCGTACAAAAATATTAAAATTTTGTTTTATGGTATTTATGGAGCTAGTACGCTTGTTTGGATGTCATCAGTTTTCAAAATATTAAGAGAACTACTTGGTTAGTGCTATCCCTGCTTCTTGTTGTAGTTTAGTCTCTGTGGAATTTAGCTTGCTTGTGAAGTTGTATTCCTCCTCAATAAACCGTAGTAGTGCTGGTTTAATGGTAAGTAACAAAATTTACTGCTCAATGCAGAGACCACCAAAGATTTCGACAACGTGGGAAAACAATGTTAATACATTTATGAGAACCAAATCCAGTTGAGATATCAAAAATTCATGTTATCAAATACAGACTTCGTCATCACTTTTAGTTTAAATACATCCATTTTTCACTAGGCCAATAAAGGTACTGAAAAAAAGTATTCTCTGGATTACACACCTGAGACGCAATGCATGTTGGTGACAGTCTGCCCTATCCTGGCAAAATAATTGATACTGATGGTAAAAGGGATTTGGTCTCACGAATTACAGCTGCAAATCATTGGGTATAATAATAAAAAATAGATATAATTTCCTAAAACATTCTTATTTTGGTAAATGGATCAAGATTGTGTTTATGTGAGACTATTCCCAACACTGAACTTTTCAAAATCCAAATATGACAAAGTACTCAATCTATATGTTGCATCACATGGAGATTGCATCATTGTAAAAAGTGCTAAAACATTTAATGCCAATGCCTACCATAACGAAGATTAACACTAGAGGCTTTGGTTTGACTGAAATCAAGAAAATGGGGTCACCAATGAAAAAGAATGTTAAACTTTTTCTGCGTTAATAATAAAACTGAAATATCTGTATTACATAAAGATTTTTTGAAGAATATATTCAGAATTCTTTAATGAATACATAAAAAGAAGGACAGGAACTTGAAATGGCCTTACCATTTCATAAGTCTGCACTGCAAGCTGTACTTTATCATCACCATATTCACGACTCTTCTGGAATGCATTTTCAATTTTATTGAAATAATCCTTTCTTTCTGATGGTGACAATGTTTTTATTTTTGCCATGTAATCTTGACAGAGCCTGTCTATATCTTGAAGGAGGTCTACAATCAGAAAATGGCAGGTTTACAAAATGCTCCAAATTAATGGGAAGTTATAGTCATAATAATCGAGTGGTTCAACTAAAGCTTCGTAAAAATGGTGTGAATAGTATTTCCGATGCCAATTCCTTTATATTCCTTTGGCAAAAATCACCATTCAAATAAGTCATATTTCCACAATGTCTATTTCACTTATTGTTTTGCCTTGGTCTAAGCTTCTCCTATTTAAGCTCATCCTTAACTAAATTTATTGATGTTTGTGATTGGAGACTTATGAAATTCAGTATCAGTGTCGAGGCCTCTAAATTCAGACAAAACATACATCTGCTGGTTCAAGGTGTATCCACTTCTTTTATTTTTGCTGCATCTAACAAAAAAGTAGTTTTTGTTTCAGCAATAACAGAGTGCAACAAAACTATCTTAAGGTAAATGGGGAGTTTTTACAAAAAATAATTTTGCATTGATGTAACAAAACAATACAAAAAAACGTAAAATTTCTTTGTATAGTTTCTGTGGGGAGTGAAAGATGAAATGAAAATCCAAAGCTATTATGCTGAGACAAAAATACTGATTACTATGTACTTGTATCCTGAAAAGAAATGGATAAAAAAGATTTTGCTGGGGCAATGTCTGTACATTGCTTCTTCAAAATATGTTTTGAGACCACCCATTTATTACATTCGCACTGGGAGGAGACGAGGTGTCCTAAAAGGCGAACAGTGAACAGGGGGAGTGGGGCTCACAAGGCGAGAACGTTCACATTAAAAAAGGTGTGCAAGTGTAATTATTCTTATCTTTTTTTTTACACATTTATTGTTTGTTTATATGGAATTACTTTCGTTTGTATTCGGTTTGTATCTAATTATAATTGCTTTCATTTCTCACAACAATAGCCTGGCGTCAATTTTTTACTTTTCGAATTCAAGCACGTGAGCTTCTATAAAAGAAGAATCAACGGCATAATTTTAAAGTTATTTATCAAAATGACAACTAACCAACGACAGTCCAAAAAAGTATGACGTACACTCGCATGTGGGGTACTTGCCTGCAAACAGGTGCGAAGAAGGGGAGAGGGGAGTCAAAAAATGGTAATATTCATTGCAAGCAAATCATTTTTTGCTAGGTGATTTCAAAATTTTAAGTTTTGTACACATTCTTGAGGGAGATGTAACACCAAATATTTCCATTTATTTTTTGAAGTTATGAACATTATTCACATACTTATTCACTTTTAGAAATTGAAGTGGAATTCTTAGTTATCTTGGTTATCTTGGTTCATCATCATCATATTCGGTTTAACGTCCATTTCACACGCTAGCATGTGTGGGACGCTTTCTTGAAATTGACTTCCAAGTTATCCTATCCTTCACCAGGTCTCTGCTGACACCTTTTTCTTTCAGATCCATCCTTATCACTTCCTCCCATGTTTTCTTCGGTCTTCCTCTGCCAGTGGTTCCTGTCACCTTGATTGTTCAGCATCTATTTGCCCAAGCATTCTTGTCCATTCTCTCCACATGACCAAACCAACGAAGCCTCCTATTCTGCATACAGCTGCCAATACTGTCCAGATTCAATCTCCTTCGGAGTTCATTAGAACTGAGCCTGTCCTTTAGACTTCTTATAATTCTCATGTCATTCAGCTCCATGCGGCTGACATCTTCAGCTTTAACTGGCCAAATTTCACTGCCATACATCATTGTGCTACGTACACATGCCTGGTAGACTCTACTTTTAGTAGGTAATGTCAGAGCTCTGCTGGTTAACAATGGCATCAGCTCCCTGAACTTACTCCATCCACTGTTAACCCTTGATGTAACAATTGCACCAGCTCCCCCCT
>RDPX01000071.1:1314883-1357224 GCA_003991215.1 Morbakka virulenta | reverse complement strand
GAAAGAATCAATATAGACTTCAAGGGTCCATTGCCTAGCAACAATGAAAACAAATATTTCCTGAACATAGTAGACGAATACTCCAGATTCCCATTTGTGTTTCCGTGCTCAGATATATCAATGTCTACAGTAATCAAGTGCTTAACTACACTATTCTCCCTGTGTGGCATGCCAGCATATGTCCATTCTGACCGGGGTTCATCCTTCATGAGCCATGAACTGCAAGCTTTCTTAAAGGAAAAGGGTATTGCAACAAGTCGAACAACAAGTTATAACCCTGCAAGAAATGGACAGGTGGAACGATATAATGGTATTGTATGGAAGGCTGTTGAAACATCTTTGAAATCTAAGAATCTACACAGCAATTATTGGCAGGTTGTTCTACCAGATGCCCTCCATTCCATCCGCTCATTACTTTGTACTGCCAAAAATGAGACTCCTCATCAGTGCTTCTTCAAGTTTGATAGACAATCCTCTTCTGGTGCATCAATTCCAACTTGGATGGTAGAGCCAGGTATTGTACTCCTCAACCATCATGTTTGTACAAATAAGACTGATCCATTAGTCCACGAGGTTGAACTTTTCCAAGCAAACCCACACTATGCCTTTGTACGCTATCAGGACGGCAGAGAGACAACAGTATCAATGAAGCATCTTGCTCCCAAACCTCCATGTACAAATCAAGTTCAGATCCAATGTCAAGAGAATGTGTCTGAAACCACAAGTGAAAGTCTTCCTGCACCACAAGAGGTACCAATAGCCACGAACCAAACTGGCATAACTACTAATGCTAGACTCAACCCTGTAAGGCGCTCTGAGAAAATCAGGCGTCCAGTAGATAGGCTTGATTTTTAAAGGACAGGGTGAATGTCGTAATAGACGATCTTCACTTCAATTGACATTTAATAGGAAATTTTATAGATTTCGAGTTCCCTGTGGACTACGAACCAGTTATTGTTATTGTCAGCGGTCATTTGTATTGTTAGCCGCCATATTGTACACTGAGCTGTTTTATTGTTGATTAAAGCCCAACGTCAGGTCAATTTGTAGTAAATCATTTATTACACCCATCCATGCATGTAACTGCAGAAAACACCACAATGCCAAAGCCATCTGCCATTCTGAGCCAGACAACAAATGTATACATAAATGGCTCATGCTTTGAAGACAGATGTGGGACTCAAACTATTGAAAGATGGCAAGTTACTGATGTACTTATCAGGGGAGTAATGATGCAATGCCTTCTGGATACAAGATATGAACTTTCTACCATGGCTGAGGGGCTGTTTGTGATGGCAGTTTTTGATGCCAGCAAGCAGATGGACTCAGCTAATGGCCTTGAAACCCCTTACTCTTGGTATGCTGACTTTGCTGATGTGGGCATTATGGGCACCACTCTGGCCATGCATGGTTCCTAATTGTCAAGACACCAGCAAGTCCAGCCCATAGACACCAGAAAGGGCCAGTTACAGGGCTACATCAGACCAATATCATTCAGCCACTTGCTGAATTGGAAGCTGGAGGTAAACCCATTTTGATGTCAGTAGCTTCCAAAATGACAACTTTACTGTGCAAACCAGGTGACACAATGCAGCTGCAATGACTCAAATACATAGTCCTATCAATGGGTTTTACCTAACAAGTATAAGAAGGTGAAGGCCCATATTGAAAAGTTACAAGAAAAGGAACATCACGTAGATCAGAAAGAGACCATAAGCATCTCCAATAGTGATCATCAGAAAGAAGGACCAAAGCATTCACTTGTATATCAACTACAGGAGACTGAATGCAAAGACCATAAGAGATGCCTACCTGCTTCCCGAATAGATGAGTCAATGGAGCTCCATGATTCTTTGTAACAGGCCTTGCAAGTATCTTTAGCCAATTTCCAGTGCATGATAATGACAAAGAAAAAATAGCATTCCCTAAACCCTTTGCCTTTCTCACGGAGAAACAGTAGTCTGCAGATTGAGTATATATGTATTGTAAAAGTATTGTTCCTTGTTTAACATAAAAAGAGACAGTCAATTCAGAAATGTTGTTTTTGTGGTAAATCTGGCTTTCATGATTACAGTCACACATAGAATTCAAAAACTGTAGTGAAGTGACATTACCAAATGACTGGATGAGTGAAGAAGTTATCTTACAATACCTCGTCATCGACATCATCATATTCGGTTTAACGTCCATTTTACATGCTAGCATGTAAAACAAACGATTTCTTGAAATTGACTTCCAAGTTATCCTATCCTTCACCAGGTCTCTGCTGACACCTTTTTCTTTCAGATCCATCCTTATCACTTCCTCCCATGTTTTCTTTGGTCTTCCTCTGCCAGTGGTTCCTGCCACCTTGATTGTTCTGCATCTACTTGTCCAAGCATTCTTGTCCATTCTCTCCACATGACCAAACCAACGAAGCCTCCTATTCTGCATACAGCTGCCAATACTGTCCAGATTCAATCTCCTTCTGAGTTCATTAGAACTGAGCCTGTCCTTTAGACTTACGTTGCACATCCATCTTATCATTCTCATGTCATTCCGCTCCATGCGGCTGACATCTTCAGCTTTCACTGGCCAAGTTTCACTGCCATACATCATTGTGCTACGTACACATGCCTGGTAGACTCTACCTTTGGTAGGTAATGGCAGAGCTCTGCTGGTTAACAATGGCATCAGCTCCCTGAACTTACTCCATCCACTGTTAACTCTTGCTGTAACACTTGCACCAGCTCCCCCCTCGGCTCCAAGGGTGTCACCAAGGTAGCAAAACTTCTGGACAACCTCAATATCCTCATCCTCCAAATGCACTTTATGTAGGTCTAAGTCACAGGTTGCCTCTCCTTCTTTGCACCTCTTGCAGCTAAAACGGTTAGTTTCTGTCAGTTTGCCCTTTATTCCACTGCACCGTTTATGTACCCAGTGCTTGCAAGTACCACAATAGATTGAGTTGCTCCCAACTCCCTTCCCACAGACTGAACAGGGAAACTTTCCTTTCTCCAATGGCTTTCCTAAATTGCAACCACTGACCATCACTTTTGTCTTGCCCATGTTCACTCTCAAACCTTTACCTTCCAAACCCTTCTTCCAAGTCTCTAACTTAGCAAGTAGACCATCCAATGTCTCACAGGAGAGAACCAGGTCATCTGCATATAGCAATTCCTCTGGGCAACCCTTTCGAAACTCTCTTGACAGTGCTTCCAAAACACAAATAAAAAGCAGTGGACTTATTACAGATCCCTGATGAACTCCAACACCCACACCAAAACTCTCAGTATAGGAACTGTTGACCCTTACCCGACTTTTAGCATTTCTGTACATTGCCTGAACAACCTTAATCAGCCATTCACTTACTCCTAGTTTCCGTAAAGCCCACCAAACAACTTCTCTTGGCACTCTGTCAAAGGCTTTTTCCAAATCCACAAAGGCAAAGTACAGCTTCTTGTTTTTCCCAAGGTACTTCTCTTGCATTTGTCTAAGGATAAAAATGGCATCAATAGTTCCTCGTCCAGGCATAAAACCAAATTGCATGTCATCAATGTTTATTTCAATTCTAATTTGTTTTTCCATAACTCTTTCAACAACTTTCAGGACTTGGTCCATTAACTTTAATCCTCTGTAATTATCTCTTTCTAGAGCTTCTCCTTTTCCTTTGTAACAATTGATAATTGTACTTATTTCCCAGTCCTCAGGAATGACACCATCTCTTATGATCTGATTTGTTAGATCAGTTCTCACCTCTATACTTCTTTCACCTGCAGCTTTGACCATATCTGCCACAATTCCTGAAGTACCAGCTGCTTTGCCATTCTTCATTTTCTTTACAGCTTCCCTCACCATTTCTTTCTCAATGAAAATGGTTGGTCCAGATACTGTTTCTACCTCTCCAAGATTTTCTCTATCCCAAGAAAACTCGGTGTTCAACAATCTCTCATAATAGCACTTCCAGGCATTCTTCTTTTCAAGTTCACTTGTTCCAAGTTCTCCATCATCATTCCTGATACACTTTTTTTCCAATGATATCCTGATTAGTCTTGATCATCTGCTTAGCTAACTTGAATACTTCATTCTTCTGGTCATCTCTACGTATTATGTCTGGAAACCTTCTTTTCTCGGCATCCATCTTTGCTTTGTAGATTGCTTGCCTAGCTGCTCTCTTGGCCTCCAGATACCTTTCTTTGTTAACTAACCCTTTTTCCATTGACTCCACAGCCTTCTCTTCTCTTTCACATAATTTTCAATAAAAGCATTCCATCACCATGTCACTCTATGATGTGGAAGCCCTTTAGTCCAGGCACAGACTTGGTCTGTGGCTTTCAAAAGTGTATCCTTGATCTTCTCCCATTGCTCGCCCACACTTCCTAGGTCTTTTCCTGGACTAGCACCCACAATTCCATTGACTTGATCTTCAAAGGCCTGCTTTACTTGTCCATCATTTAATCTCAACATTTTTCTCTTTGGGATATACTTCCTTTTCCCTTGATATACTTTCTTAATCCTTAAGTCACAAATTACTGGTTTATGCTGGGTCACAGATTCTTCACCAGTTATCACTTTTTTACACCTTGCAAATACTTACTGTCTTTTGTCTTTACCAAAATATAGTTTACTTGAGTCATAGCTGTCCCAGACTCATAGGCTATCAGATGGCTATTCCTTTTCTTAAAAGTAGTATTCACCACCAACAAGTCCATGGGAAGTCCAAACTCTAGAATTCTTTCACCCTCATTATTTCGGTCACCATATCCATTTCCTCCATGGACTCCCTCAAACCCAGATGCTGTTCTTCCAGCATGGCCATTTAGATCACCTGCAATAGCAACAACTTCTTTCTCTGCCAGCTTACTAGTGACTGCAATGAGACTGTCATAGAATTCATCCTTGATTTCTTCACTCAAGCCACATTGTGGTGCATACACTGATATTGCTGTGAAGATTGTCTCACCTATCATCAGTTTAATCAGCATAATTTGATCACTTATGCACTTGCCATTAATCACCTTGTCTATCCATTTCTCTGCAACAAAGATACCTACTCCACCTGTGCCTTTTCCATTACCAATCCAAAACAGCTTGTATGTTGCCTTTTTCCCTTCTATCATTCTTACAGATTTCCCTCTCCATCATGTTTCTTGGATGCAGCACAAATCAATGTGACTTCGCTCAAGAAACTCTGCTACTTTACCAGATCTATCTTAAACCCACATTCAGACTACAGAGTCTGAAGCTTGTCATCACTTTTTTCAGTTGATGTAGTAGCTTGATAATAGTCTGATTTTGCCTACATCAAATAAAAGTCCTACCTTGCATGACACCTTCACTTAAATTAGTTCCAGTCTCGTTTATGCAGTTATGCAGAATATCTTTGGATGTCATTTCATGGTATGACGAGGCAGTGTTTACAGGCCGGATGCCCTTCCTGACACCAACCCATTAAGGTAATGGGGACCAGTGTTTTTATTGAGACAATATCTCTAGGTGATTGCCATCCAAGGCATCCAATGAGAGAAAGGATATACCCTACCAGTCCTCAAACTGGTATTTCATGCTTGAATAGGACCAAGCAAGGTCTTCGGGCACAATAGAAGACAAATGAAGTTTCAACATAATCAATGCTTCATAGCGGTGAAGAAAGACAAAAGCACAGACTAGAATTCAAAAGGGATTCATAAAGTATGCTAAGGAGAATTCTGGTCATGGTGCTGGAAAAAAGTTCATTAATCAGTTCAAAAGGAAGAGCAAAAGCCATTAGTGAAGGGGACATAACTCAGACTTAGTGTTGGTGGATGAAACATACAGATGCTGGGCTAGCAGAAGAAATTCTAAAGTGCAAAAATTCCACTGTGACTCAACATAGTAGTTTATGTTTATGGCTATATCAATTTATGATGAAAAATGCAGAGATAGCAAGCCCTTCCCAACACCAACCCATTAAGGTAATGGGGACCAGTGTTTTTATTGAGACACATTCTCTAGGTGATTGCCATCCAAGGCTGAAGAGCGTTTCACCTGCCCGTGAGAGAAAGACTATACCCTGCCAGTCCTCAAACTGGTATTTTATGCTTGAATGAGACCAAGCATGGTCTTAGGGGTCAGAAAGAAATAAAACACATATATCTTAAAAAAACACCTTTTGGCTTAAGATTCCTTAGAAGGCCATTTGACTAAACCTCCAAAGAAATTAGAACAAATGATGCTATTGTTGCAGGTGATTGTACTAAGTGTACCAACACATCCAGAGTAGTTTGAAATTATCAGTTCATGGGTCACATAATAGAATTTCTTGATGAATGACTGGCCTAAGGTGTGTATTATTACACCAAAGCAGGGGGTATGAAGGCTGTCTCATGATGTTTGTGTGTTGATTGGATTTTGGAAATTCAGAATCATCTTGATAAAAGTCTTGTGATTAAATCATTCAAAAGCTGTAAGATCATCATCATCATCATCATCATATTCAGTTTAACGTCTGTTTTACATGCTAGCATGTAAAACGAACGATTTCTTGAAATTGACTTCCAAGTTACCCTATCCTTCACCAGGTCTCTGCTGACACCTTTTTCTTTCAGATCCATCCTTATCACTTCCTCCCATGTTTTCTTCGGTCTTCCTCTGCCAGTGGTTCCTGTCACCTTGATTGTTCTGCATCTACTTGCCCAAGTATTCTTGTCCATTCTCACCACATGACCAAACCAACAAAGCCTCCTATTCTGCATACAGCTGCCAATACTGTCCAGATTCAATCTTCTTCTGAGTTCATTACGATGAATTTCATTAAGATGAATTTCAAAATTGAAAATAATGAACACCTTTAACTTACTGTTTTAAGGGTGACCAGCCCTCCTCACCTGGTTCTGATATGTTACAAAAACTGGATCTGAGGAGGAGGAGGATTTCATGATACTAAGAATGGTTAGATTTTTATGTTAGTAGTACTCACTCTGCAGACAGTACCATTTTGCCCTTTGTAGACTCATCAGTGCAGCACAGAGTTTCTGAGACATAACTATCTGGCCATATTGCCAGAGCAAACACAACCTAAAGAGTTATTGTGGGATCCTGTCAGAGTGCTCAAACTACGCAAGTACAGTGAGCTCCGCATTATTCAAGCAACAGGTCCCCAAATCTCAGAGAGAGTGCTCAACCAAACTTTCGTAAGGGAGCTTAGTTGTTGCATATGCTACTTCGCCCACCATCTTTATTACATCATGTTTACATTATTGCCAGTCATGGCATTTCAATAACAAGTTATATGTATCAGTCATTAATCAAAATGGCATCTATGTTTTTTGTGTTCACTTCCTTTGACTTGTAACTTAATAATAGTAGTAATAATTGTAGTAATATGCTAAAGTACTTCTATTTGAGGGAAATTCTTTCTTTAAATAAATTCCCCTCTCGTTCAAACTCCACTTTCCAATAAATGGTCCTTAAAGAATATAATTTTTTTTTAAATTCAATAAATGCCTGGGCATTTATTGAATAAAATATGGTATTCTTATCCATCTATTGTAAGTAAATCACAGAGAAAAATAATAAGCATTTACCATGAGCTCTCTGATCCAGCTCTCTGAGTAATGTAAAGTTTCTTTGTAATTCATATGGAAGGTTTTCAATACCTAATTAAAAAAAACAGCTGTAATTATAACTTCATAATTATCAATACTATACATCAACATCACAAGACTTTAAATATTCTCTCTATATATAAACATCCAATGTACAAGTTTGCATTTGGGTTCGGGACCAAAGAGATGAAGTTAGGTAGGGGAAATAATATGGGATACGTGGTGCTTACTTTATTCTTATCATGTGCATCAGTACTTCAAAACAACTGTCACTGTTGTTGTTGTTATGACAAGAGAATTTCACAACTTCATACTCCTTTTTGAATCAACTTAATGTTGATTCACTTAAAAATTGCAATGACCAACAAATGGTGGATGTGTCATGGTTGCAACATTGGTGAGTGAGGTGGTTTCTATGAGCTCCAGCAGCTAAGCAAGCAGGGTTGAAACATGGATGCAAATGTCAAACAACAAACTGCTTATGAGGAAAAAAGATATCCATACCTGCTGCCGCCAGACAAAAGTTTACTTATAAAATAGTCTTTAAATCTATCCCTATCTGCTCTCAAACAGGGAAGTCTTCTAGTACAAAAGGTTATGCTTTAGTGCTCTTGTACTAAAATCAGACAAAGCACAATAACATAAGAGGTTGTATCTAATGAAAGTTAACATTGTACAAAACAGCTTTTAGTATTTGTAAAAGAAATATATCTATAAAATCAGACCCCAGGTCATTTGGTCAAGAACAGAAACTGGAAAAGGCCTTGAATAAGATCCTGAAACAAAGCAAAAATAAAGCAATTATCACTACAATAGCCTGGGTTTTTGGAGCAAGTAAACCAAAATGCATAATAAACATTTAAATCATAACAGAAAAAATGCTTATTAAACATTTTGTTGAAGAATTGAATCCATGTGGCAGGAAATGTCATCAAGGAAAGTGTACATTTTTAACTGAATGTTAAAATAAAGATAAAATGTAGAATGGATCAATACTAAAAACAAGGAATAGGAAGACACCAGGAGTATTTGTTCTGGTCAAAAATGTTCACAGAATCTTGATCAAACTTTCATAAAACCTAGTGCCACAGAAAGAAGATATATTTGTCAGGTTTGTGATGACACAGGGAAGTGCCTGAAAAGCCTTTTGTGGTTAAAAAGTTTCATAGCACATTTAAAACAAAGAATAATCACTTTTGTTCTTTCTTTCACTATCAAGTATGTTTCATCAAGAAAACCTCACAGCAGGATTCTTGTATCCCTCCTTTTCAGTATCTCTGATGTAGAGTCATGTTCCATCTGAACACCATTGTGTTCAGTCTTTCTGGAGAGTATGGTTCTCAGTATTGAAAACTGTCTTTACCAAGGCCCCATATCTATATAAAACAACATACATGTTGTTATACAACTCAAATAGCTTTGTAGCTCGAGTTACACCCATCGTCAACCCTGAAGTCACCAGAAACAGGTGTGCAGAATCACTGGACACAGATGATAAAATAGTGTAAATGAGGTTCAATAAAGACATGAAGTAAAACCCCAACCTTTACAAATGTGACACAATGTAGATGGTCTATATCTGTACACATACTTTGGGTACAGGAAGTCACTGTATGAGCCTACTCAGTTTACTGAGATCTGACCTAGGAGGTAAAGGTCTGGAACCTCTATGTAATGCATAGAAATTCCAGGAAATAGAATTGCCTTATAGCAATAATGGTCATGTGAACCAAATGAAGAACAGATTGCAGTTGCTTGATGGTTTTACAGCCACAGAAAGAGAACACAGTTGATCACAATCATAATTCAAAAATTTTCATACTGCTATAATAAAAATACTGTTCACTCATCTTGATCCAATGTTCCAATGTAACACTCTATTGAAGAGTAAAAAAAAATGTATATTGAGTACCAAAAAATATGAACTTGCTAATAAAAAGGGGTTTGGTTAAGTCCCAAATAGCAACAATATTTGACAATTTAACCAAAACTTTGATTGAAAATGCAAAGTGGTTACAGGTAGTAAGCAGAACTGAATTGCAATAATAATAAAATAAAAATGTCCTTTGCTACTGATATCAAGATTGTTTTTTATCATTTACCTGTGATACGATTGCAATAATAGTAAACGAGGCAAATTGTCAAGCTAAATTCAAAGTGTTTTTAAAAAGCTAATTGAGGTAATTTTACGAATAACTTTCAACCAGAATTGCAATAACTGCAAACCTGAATGGTGATTAACGGAAAATTCTCTTATTGTTACTACATATCCTGTCACCAATTTGTCCCAAAACTCGGCATCAGACAAGAGGGGCCACTGGCCAAATTAATGTCGAATCTCGCAGGATAACTTTTACTTGCTAATAAACTACAGGGAAATAAATTTCAATTCAAATAAATGGCTATGACAGTTGGTTAATGTCTCAGCTCCCCAAGAATCTGAGTGTTTAAATTTCGCGCAAAAAGGAATCACCCTGGGAAGATCGTGTAATTGCGATTGAAAAGGGTAAACAAATGTCCTATTGTTTTGCAACTCAAGACTTTCCTAGCCACCCCAACCGCGATCGGTACAAAAGCCAATTAATAAAGTGTCAAAAATACTTTGCATGTTAAAAGATATTTTTAGCAGAAGCAGAGAACTCAATTTTTTGTAATGAAACGCAAAATCAATTTCGAACTCATATATTACGTCCAAGTTTAGAAAAGTTTCAGTATCATAAAAGGCCTGTGTTTATTTATCAACGTATAAATTGAAGAAACATTACCATATTGCAAGTCAAAGATGCCGAGGTAGCATCAAATGTAATAACTCTTTAACTTACTGTCTAAGTAGTGATCAAGATACAGCGAAGAAGCCATGTCTTTGCTCAGTGTAGTAACACTAGATTCTGTTTGTCCGACATTTTTGTTTGATTGCCATTTACTCGATCGACGAAAGGCGCCAAAACCAGACTTAAGCTGACAGAGATACAAAACACGGACCAAAAATAATAAAACTAAAAAGAGAATGGGTACCATTTTTCCTCTTCCTTTTTTCCTCCTTTGGCGTTGGAGGTCATTATTTTCACAATTGCTCACAAGCATCATGCAAAATTTTGTATGAGAAGAAAAATCGGTACGAATCTGTAAACAGCAACCATAAAGCTTGGTTCACATCATTGAGAGTAATGTTACTGGGTGAGGTCAAAATTGTCAGTGAGAATATTTCATACCGAAAATGCACCACCTCACATTCACATTAGTGAGGTTTGAATTATTTCACTGACAATCGAAAGTCTCCAATTTTCATGGAGAATTGGCTCTTGCTTTATTCCAGCGACCTCTTGACATTAATAAAAGTCGAAGAACATAGGTTCGATTTATGTTAACCAGAAACAACATGGCCAGTACCATAACTTGTTACAAGAAACATAGCTCGTGGATAGAAAAAGTCATTTTTGGGAGGTATTTTTTGAAATGATTTTTTTCGGGCTTATTTCTCTGTCACAGTACACTTTTTAGTGCAAACAATGTACGAGATTTCTTTCAATCTACATTTGATGATTGGTAATGGGTTGCTTACTTTACATGAAATGAAGACAACGTCGACCTGGCCTGTCGGAAGTATGATTGTGTTTTGATAGAGACAGTTTCTTGCCTCTGTTACATAAACTAATTGTAATTGTTTTGCTTATCAGCGGATAGAGATGGACTTTACCCGTCGCTTTAATTTACCTGTGTTGTTTCTTTGTCTTCCTTCTTATTAACGCGGTGACAGTGACAGGATTATGAAGTCTTACGTCTCAAGAAGAACAAAGTCAATCTTTTTTTTTTTGGTTTTAACGTCATTTTTCCCCAGTAACTGGGACTCAGACGGTGCCCTTCACAGGGACTTGGATTTGGCAGTGAGGAATTTCTTGGCCGGATGCCCTTTCTGGCGCCAAAAGTCAGACAAAAGTCTTCTGCTGATTGTATGTTGTGCTTCCATAATGACTTCCAAGCCAGCGGAAAATAAAAGTAAGACCTTTCCTTAACACTTTTTTTTTAAAATCGTTTTCGTACATTGTATTACTGCAACATGGCGGCACCTTGTTCCAAGGCAATGTGGTCTCACAAAGGCTAAGACCATTAAAAGTTTTGAGAGCAGGAGACAAAAATTGATTTACACACTTTACCTGAATTTAGTTTTTGCTCTCTTTTTGGTTACCAGTTGCTCATGGGCTTAAAAAGGCTGGAGCCACACCTCTCAGAGGACTCACTGATGACCCCAAAGGCACCCCCTATTGTCGCACTGTATCCCAGACAGTTGCTTAACTCGACTTGTTGGTTGGAGAGACCGGAAATTTTTGCCCCATCATTTCAAGAAATACTGTTACCAAGAACTTAACCTCCGTGGACAACATATGGCAAGCCACCAGGGCCTACCACAGTTTCCAGTTGACCGGACCCAACTTCATTGACCTGGCCTGACATACCCTTGCACTTATAAAACTCGGAATATAGGAGGTGATGAACACCTTACTCGAGTCCCTTCAGTCACCTGAGGAGATCAAGATTATATGCTCCTGGGCCTTCGAGCATCAACCTTACAAGCCAAATCAAAAGATACCATGCCAAAACAAATGTACATTGTGCCCCCTATGTCAGTTTTCTAAAAGACCTTCATTACAATACCTTAGCATATGTTCATTTTTACCCGACTCTTACCACAGGCTCCTTACTCGAGCTCGAGTTAAATCTACTCTTGATGCAGTTGATGACACAGAAGACACCAACAGAAAGTGAGGTGTCACAACAAGTCTCCTTGGTGGCTGTCACTCCAACTTCCCAAAGAGCGCAAATCAATAAACCACCCACAATTAATGTATACTACTACCATCACACCATCACTTTGACACTTGATTGGTGACATGATCATCAAAACAGCAGCTGGATGGATCAGTCAATAGTCAGACGTCCATTCAGGTCGATGGGAAAACACACTGGGTGTCAAAGGTGAAATTAAGCTTCAGCTTGACCGTGGTAAGTTGACATTTCTATTGAAGCGCTTGTGCTCAATACATGAACCAGAAGTTCTTACTGGTGTCCCATTCATGATTGCCAATGACGCCTCTTTTCGACCTACCAGTACTGTAATTGGCTTATATGATGGCAGTACTTTCACTTACCAAAACAAAGTCTGCACCACTAGACTGTACTCCATCAACAACATTAGCTTGCATCTGTTGAGAGCCCCGAATGTAAATATCTTGCCCAGTGAATACATCGAACTTAAGTACCTCCAGTGATTGGCAAAGCTGACATAGCCATAGAGTTCAGGTTGCATAAAAGCTCCAATGCACAAAAGCTTGCACGAAAGTTCCCATGCTGGCCTCCACCAACCACCACCAAAACAGTGGCCAGTAAGGTCAGGATTCCAAACCTGCCCGATCTACCAAAAGTTTCTGAAGTAATGAAGTTTCTGGCATGGATTTGGTGGCTTGAAGAGTCGAGATTATGACAGATTATGACACCACTTCCATGCAAGAAACACAGATCCTACGGCCACAAGCCTCCCAAACTCACCTTATCAAAATCATCAGGATCAGAAACCCTGAACTGATGTCCACACTAGCTTTTCCAACCTTCACCATGAATACAATCCGTCACTCAACCTTCATTTAAATGTAACCATGGTGCTTATGGCCCTGTGTGTACAATGGTGAACATGGGTAGTGTCAAACCACCACAACAGAAAGGAAGGATACCACAATCATCGGCACAGTGCCACTTGCACAGCCACAAATCCATTAAAAATCTAACAGCCTGACGATGTTGTTACCTATACTGGCATTAGTCCTACATTAAACGACCTCCAATCCAACAGACTTTACATCGCTGATTATTTTAATGTCAAAGTACGTGTGGCAAAGTACCTGGGTACCGTGCGAGATTGAAACACTTCCTTACAACAATGCAGCCCATACATCGTCCAATCTCGCCACAAGACATGCATACTAATAGACAGTAAACATTTTTTTCAGACAAACGCAAAGCTCCTGGTAGATCAATTCTCACATAGTAGTCGACTCTCAACATTCTTGTCTAATGCAGTCCACGTTAAACACTTGGCTGGAGGATCCATAACTCCTCTAACTTTGCTAGTCATAATGCTGCTAATTGCCATGATAGCCTATCAGATCTAATGTTTTGTTAATTAGCTTCAAACTGATTCTATCAATTCAATTTACACCGACAGCATCATAAGGGACATTTCAAAGATACCTTTTTCACCAGATTAATATAGTTGTCGACACAGAATGAATGCCCAGATCTTCACTGTGTCCATTCCTTCCTTTGCCATGGCACATACCCAGCCAAGAAGCTTAACAACTTAAAAGACACTAAGTGTTACCTAAAATGTGACACCTCAGCAAAAAAATGGGATGTTCACTGTACCACACCATGAACAGTTTTATTCCGTCACTGAGAGAATAGTAGTACCTAAAAGTGTTTTAGCAGGCTTGGTTGCAGCCTTGCATATTCGACTCGACTACACTACCCAGTTCCAACTAAAGAATGTCTTCTGTTGTTACTTTATGCTCTTAACCTAGATTTAGCATTGGTACAGCTCAACAATATCTGCCACATCTGCTTATTCCTTAAAAAGGTTCCACTGTCACAGTCACTAAGACTAACTGCTAACCATCCACCCATTGTCAGTCATTTATTTACCTCGGATGCAATACGCCAAATTAGGCAATTTATCTTGGTAGCACGTGAAACTGTTACATCTTCTTCAGCTGCACGTCTAGTTTATGATGAAGACCACACATCTCTCGGTTATGGTCTAATTAAACTCTATGTTGAACTACACCTGATTGATGGTTCTGCTGCTGTCATCCGAATTTACCCTGCGTCTTATGGAGGACAAGGTTCTTATCAAGCATTGTACTTCACTTCACATTGGCAGGATTCAAAACGTTGTCAAGAATTCAGTCGCAGAAAAGGCAGTCAAGGAACTTCAGAACAAGCTTCTTCGACAGGATCCTGATCAATTTACAGTTACTCAGGCTTCGTTAGCTGTCGCAGTTGCCCATTTAAACACCCATATCGGCAAAATAGGCTTTTCTCTAGGGAGCCATGAACTCTGTGTGGTCAATTCATCAATGTACAGCTACCACTTGATGATCGTCAACTGATATCTTGTCCTTTTCTTTTATTAACTAGTGTTGTTTCTTTGTTTTCGTTCTTATTAACACATTCAATATATAGTATTGATCATATTTAAAAATTTGCTAGCAATGCTAAAATGTTTAAAGAAATTATTAGTATGAATTAGCTTATTAGCTAAACTTTTTACAAACTAAAAAGTAGAGAAGAAAATTTTTACTCTCATTTTTTAGGTATATGAGAATGTTTAGAGATCTATTAGATTAACTGCTTACTGTAGACTACCCCTTATTTCGAAAGACTCGACAGATTTTCGTGAGGCAATATATGGAGATTTTTTGCATATCGAATTAGAGATCTTGAAAGGTAGCTTTCAGCTGTTGACGACATTTGTTGAGTTGGCAAGAAGAAGCAGACTTGCTGACAATGTTTAGCAGGGTTTGATGGTAACAACTTTGACTGCAGAAATTGCTGGGTACGCTTTATTTGTGAAGGCATGCTTTGGGTGCTATATCTATAAATTTCGCTGATTAAACTTAATTTGGAATTAAGGTGCTCCAGAAAATTTTGAACTCAAGGGAATTGTTTTTACCCAAAATGACATACACAAACATCAATGGAACTAGAAGAAGATACCTCGTCTTCTAACTTTTTTTTAGGTAAAATTTTTGAAGCACTCTTTATTACACTTACCTCTGTCCTAAAATATTAAGATTGCTTTCTCTTTTTCATTTCTTGTCCATCTACTTCAGCTTTTCGTTTGCATAGAGTTACAGCTTTCTTCCTTTCACCCCTGCTGACTCTTGATATTACACATTTGTGATAATCAGACTCTGATCCAATGTCACTTTCATTACTGCCTTCTTAACTGCCAAGTGTATGGTCATCCTCCTTGTATCCTGCGCCGGTTTCGTTTCTGCTGCTGCTTTACACCTCGTTTAGCAAGTGTAAATTTGTGCTTTGCTGGCGTATAAATAACGTAAAACATTACAAGAAAGTATAATCGTTGAGGTTTCTCAGTCGTTTTCACATCAGTAAGATCAGAACCAGATACTAAAGCTCTATTGGGGAGGTTTCATTTTCGACTGAAGCAATTTTTCAAGCCTTGACATTTCTTTCAGTTGACTTTATGTAACAAAAAGAAATTTAAAGAGATTATCAGATTTGTAATTTTCTTAACACCTTGAATACCAGAGCTTTCAGAAACTATTTTATTTTCACGTAGTTTGGTACCCATAGCTCGCAATTTTCTTTTTGCTGTTATACTTTAAAGTTGATTTTTTTTAAATAATTTTTTTTAAAATTATGCGCTAACAATTGTACAGTGAATGCTGTTTTCGCTGGCTTTCACGATTTTTGAAAACTTTCCAATTTTGCACAAAAAAATCAATGTGATAGGAACGAGTACACGACGTTTTGTAGTGAGCTTGTTCATGAGAAAAATACTTAAACGTTTCGTATTAGCCTCACTGATGTTCTAACTGAAAAATCTTCAATGAGAAAAGTATTAGGCATTTACGTCAGTGAGATTAACCATTATCTCATTAAAAAAGTCAGTAAGAATGTTTTATCTCACCAGTGTGAACCAGATTTAAATTTACAGGCAGAAACCACCAGTTCTGCTCAGAAAAGAAAATACATCAGACGTTTTTAATGAAAGTAATTTTATAAGAAACCTTTGCTTGATTTGGAAAAAACCCCCAAAGCTAAGGATTTGTTTGATAGAAGCCATGAATACATACATACAAAAGTCTTAGCCTATTAAGCCAGTACAGCACCAAAGGCACCAACTCGAATTAAGTTGATTGACCAACAACAGTCTTCCTTTTCATGCACTTCCTCAGAAAGGTTTCTACTGATAAGCCCAGTTCTTCTTGGGCCTTACTTACCACTTGCTCATACACAGTTTTATGATGGGGACCCAACTTTCATGTATTTCTCATCCACAAACATGAGTCTCTTTGTGAGGCACTCGCTCGATGCTCGTGCCACGTCCGCAATCCATCTGGCATTCTCGATGTATGTCGATGATTCTCGATGTAGTGTTGAAGTGTCTCTGTATGACAAATGGTGAGAGTATTTTCATTTGTGTGTTTCCACGCCCAGTTGATCCTTGTCTGTTCTTCATCTTCAACCCCTTCTTTCAATGCCTCTTTAGCCCTCTTGATCTCATTACGAGAAGACTTCCTTGACATTCCTCCTCGAACCAGACGTCGCAGAAACTGCATATGCACTCTTCCTAGACGTTTATACGATGTTTTTGTTAGGGTACATGTTTCATAACAGTGTCAAAGCTTGCTTCTAATATAGGTGTTGTAAAACTTAATCCTAATGTGCAGTTTAAGATGATAATTGCACAAGACTTTTTTAATTTCTGTGAATTTGGCATGGGCCATTAAAGAGCTTTGAGTGAGTGGGGAAAATAATATATATATATATATATATATATATATATATACACACGCGTATATATATAGTAAGGGTGTAACACTTAGAGCCAAAGATGGCATTGGCTAAATTAATGACCATGAGGAAACGACACATACACGAACAAGCAGTAGGAGAATGCAAAAGACAACACAATGACTAACACACACACACACACACACACAAAGTTTGCAGATAAATGACAAAAAAGGAAAAATGATTGTTATGGAAAGGTATATATGGCAAGATGAATGACAAAGAAGAGTAATGAAATTGTGATCAATTAAAATAAAAGAATAAATAATGGTCTGGTGGTAATTACAGAATTCATGGATCATCAGTCGAGGACCATGTCAGCCATTTCGGACATTTAAAATCGAAATGATTTATGCGGCATGGCTACCCCGCAGCACTGATCAGATGCCACCTACACGATGACTACGGAGAACAAGAAATGAAGTATGCTAGGAACTCGAGCGAAGATAACACCAATAGCGTGAAAAGAGAGAGAGAGAGCGATGGAGAGGAGAGAAGGGAATATAAAGAGATATAAAAAAGAGAAGAAATTTACAGCATAGAAAGGTATTATAGATGTTTTGTCAAGTCATATTGTAGCTTATAGATGTCTTTTTTGAGCGAAGAAAATGCATCATCATGAATAATATGCATCTTACCGAGTTTTTGTATCATCTTTTTAGGGCAAGCTCCTTGTTTAACCATTCTCAGAAACAGTTCTTGACCTTTGAAAAGAAAAGCATCGTATTGTAGAGTTGCGTGGGCTACGTGTAGTAGCTCAGATTATATTGAACCATAAAATGCATGCTCTGGAAGATTTCCAAGAGAGTTAGGCATCCTGACAATAAAAAGAGGAAATTGATTTCTTTTGTCAAAAAGCTTGTAAACGAAGATTTCATCTACGATAGTAATATCTAACCCCAGGAACGTAGCATGGCTACCTTTATTACATTTTAGATGTAATTAACTCTGGATCGATTTCACGAAAGCTATTTTCAAATTCATTGTTGTCATTAATGCACCATGCATCATCAATGAACCAAAACGAATGCTTGAACGTGAAGCCGTGGCACCGCTCACTTCGAGAAAGTTTAGTGATGAAAGAGCTTTCATAATGGTACACGTGCATGTTTTCCCAGAAAGGAGCAGGGTCTATCACCATCGGAATACCAATACGCTGCTGAAACACAAGGTTGTCAATCATGAAAAAAGACTCTGAAATGAGATGTTTAACCATAAGTTCGATTTGATGATTTGTAAAGCTCGTAGTTTTATGCTTTTTTCGGGTAAATAAACAAGATTTTCCTTTCAAAGTAATGAGTTTCTTGGATTTTTCCTACCTCCCTCCATTAAAAACAAAACCAATAATTTCTTTCAAGACATCAATCAGGTCGGAATGAAGAAGTTTCGTGCAGAGTGTACTAAAATCGAAAGTTGGGATCTATTTTGCATTTCTATTCTTGTTTAGCTGATGAAGTCTTTCTAAAACAGATTTAGAATTTTCGATGACCCAGACACGGTTGTAGTTTTGTTAAAAAATGCCTTTTCTATGTAACCTTTCACTTTGATTGAAGATTTTCTTGAAGACAAAGGAAATTGTTTGACTTAATGGTTTTGTAGAGCATACAACAAAAGCAACGATAAAACGTGCTCAAGGTGGGGTGCAATGCATTTTAAGGGTCCGATACAAAAAGGGAAGAGATTAACTTGTCTGTAACGTTTGGACTGAGAGATTCGCTGAGATGTACATTAACATCGATTTTGTCGCTACCTCTTAGTAAACAAATAAATGCTAGATGGATTAGCATTGAGACCAACCTCTTCCAGCAATCTTCAAATATAAAACCTTTTACATACAATAGCAACATTGTTTTCGGACCTGGTTTCAACATTACTTTCGAATTTGGTTTCACATTACCAGGTTTAATTTTACTTTTCAGGACCGAAATCTTATCATTAACCTTAGCTATGATCTTCTTTCTCCAATCTTCAAAACATTTCGGATCAATTTGATATTGATAGCATAACTTATCAATAAAATGGACAAGGCTATCATGAATGGTTGAAATACACCTATTATAATTCAGAAATTGTGGTTCTCGGTAGTTTGGTCCTTTGGATAACAATTTACGGAGTTCAACGTTCTCAACAATTCTGAGATCTCCTGTAACCACATTGTTTTGATGGTTATCGCAGAATGGAGAAAGATGGTAATCGTATTCTGGAAGATTTTAAACAGCTTATTCTCCATATTCTTTATTGATGTTTAACTTTGACACAACATGCTTACAGTTAAGGATCTTGTTTTGGACCAGTGGAAGTAGACTAAAGGTAACCATAGGAAGGTTTTCGTCGGTTTTTGAAATATCTGGAAGCTATATATATATATATATATATATATATATATGTATATATATATATACATATGTATTTAATCGTCAGCTAAACATAATATATGTTTAGCTGACGATTGTGAAAACATGAAACTGACAGTTCTAAACTAAGTTTTGTAGATTTTTTTGTCGTCCACTATATGATAGGTCTTATATTCTTATATTATTGAGCACTGTCGATATCTAATAATTACTTCGATACTGGTATATATATGTATATAACATAAAAGAGTCTTTGAAACGCTAGAGAAAATGGCACACTGTCTGGAGTAAACCTTTTTAAAGCTGATCATTCTCTTATGACAAAATAGAGACTATCAGGGATACCAGGCTGTTATAAACAATCAATTTAGTTATAACTCAGTGTGTGGCTCCTTGGGTGAATTCTTTTAACTTTTAATCCAATTCAAATAACACACAAAGAAAGCGAATAATTTAATAATCAGTATTAGTAAAAAAATTAATAACTCAACTTTTTATCCTGTTACACATGAGGTAGAACAAGGTTTATTTATCTTTCATAATTAAGGAGCATATAAAGACATAATGAAACTATGTTGAATTGTGAAAGAAAGACAGCAAAAGAGGCAGAGTCAAGAGACATGAGTTCTCTTAGACTAAAAAATCAAATCATTTGACAGAAGTAAGTAAGCACTCAGAGGCCAGAGAGTTCGACAATGTAGCTTTACAAGATAGAAACCATATTCACAGAAAAAAATTATTACACGCTTCACCACTTCAGATAATAATACCTATAGAAAAGACTAAGACTACCCAACTTTCTTCGATGGGACAAAAGTTTTAGAATAGTGCCAAGACTTGGACCTATCAAGTTACAGACACGTCTCTCAACTCAATTAAAAACAGATGGTTGGTCAGGTGCCAAACCTGATACAGGCATCGGCGATCATGCGACTCCAGACTATCCTATCACTGTAGGGATGGATCAGTTCATTACAGCTTAGCCTGTTGTTTGAAGCCCAATTGTTTAGAGACTGTAAAAATGTCTTTCTATGTCTTTCTCTGGCTCGCCTGCCCTTGATCTTTCCTAACAAAGCAAGGCATTCCAGATTAGGACGTCTCATAATATGCCCAAAGAATTGCATCTGCCTTTGCCGTGTTGTATTGATGGGTGATCTTTTGGTGTTGGCTAGGGCAAGGACTTCCTTGTTTGATTTTTTTGTTTTATTGTAGATGAGATAAATAGGCTCCTGTCCACATATTACAACAGCACTTCATGAAAAGACGATAGTAATTTATAGAAATTCATAATAGCATCAGGCACAAAATACTTTCTAACACGATTAAATGACCCAACTTTCTAAAAATAGTCTTACCTAAAAAACTGGGTATAGGAACCAAATACAGGCGCATTAAAAAATTCCAGTCACTTTCCCCACTCCCTGTTCTCTAACAGCCTGAAGGTCAGACTCGTAATCTTCCGCACGTTTGACTTGTTCCTGTTGAGTTGCATTGTGGCTAATGTCAGACTACAAGGTAGTGTCATCAGTATCAATATTGATCAACTCAAACAAGTTATTAGGAAGATCATTGATGCAAAGAAAAAAAACAGTTTGACCAAGAATGAAACCTCGCAGAACGCCAGAATTAATAAAATGTTCATCAGAAGTAATTCAACCCAGAGTGAGACACATTTTAAGATCGATGAGAAAGGGTTTAATTATACCAAAGACCACAAATTTCACAATCACAAAGCCTATGATGGAAGCCAGCGTGTCACACCTTATCAAATACTTTAGAAATATCAAAAGCTATAGAATGTCCTTCCCAAGACGTGTCCATAGACTTATATATGCGTTTCATAAGCGGGATCAAAAGTTCACCACTGCAGCGAGATTGGGTTTATGATGACCGTCTTCTGATCGGATTGCAAAGTAAACTCCTGCAATGAAACACCATCATCGTTTAGATATAAATTGATAGAAAACAATCCAGCAAAAATGGCAGTTATTTCCCTAGAGGGCATAGAAAAGTGGAGGTACAACTGATGTGGCAAAATTCAAAACACTGTTTTAAATCTGCCAGAAATCTCGATTTCTTATTGTTTGAAAAAATATAGGTCTGTAACTTCACTCAGCAGGGTCATAGTTTTTTCTGCAACAGAAATTAGCTTTAGAAACAAAACAATATATGAAAAAATATTCGCTTTTTACTGCCCTATTTTTCATAATGCTATATTGTATACTAGACTTGGTTTTAGTACAGTGTTCAGTTGTTTATCGCTTTAACTAAAGACATTTCCCAGTAATTTGGCTGAGTATACTAGAAAATTAGAGACTAAGCAATTCTAAAGGTACAGATGTAGATGTCATTTGGTGCTTCAACAATTTGTTATTGATTTCGTATTTTGTCATAAATTTTTCTCCTGATTTAAATTACCGTTCATTTGCTACCAACATACAATACAAATCTTCTTCATCATGCGATCTTACCATTTCTTTAGTTTCTTACTATCACTCACAACCTCTTCCATCTTTTTCTTTTTCCAATAAAGTAAAATGTTTCTTTGCTGTAATCTTAATTAAACTCATGAAAAATGACTTGAAATCTGTTACCTCAAAAATTAAAAAAGGGAAAATTTGGAAGTTACTTATTGCATGAATAGACTATCAGTTTCATCTAAGCTCGTCCCGCTTTTTTCGACCCGAATTAGAAAAGAAAATTCGTAGGCAAAGAAGTGAGTATAAGGGAAAGTAAATACGAAAATACCTAACTTAATAGTAATTGCCTTTACATCATGCGCTTTAGGATTAATACATTAATCGCGTAGCGTATTATTATTATCATTATTAAAAATTAATGGACAAACCACTTAATGGCAAATATTTTGATGTTATTGAAGGCATGGGAGAGACGACAGGCCTTTTCAGTGGGTAAAATCTGGATATCTAGCTAAAAGCACATGACTTTGAAGTACCTTTTTATAAATGTTCATGACAAGGTGATGAAGAAAGTACGTAAGTATTCCCCGCTGGTGCAGAAGGTTTGCAGGTTGCACGTAGATAGTACCACTATTGTCCCAGTGGTGGTGGTCTGTTTGGGTGTGGTGTCCAGTAGATTGGTAAAATCGTTGAAGGAACGGGGTATTCCTGATGTCTTAGGTGTTTTTTTAACTTCTCTGATTATCAGAGCCACCAACATTTTGAGAAAGATCATCACCTCGTGTTCCCTTGGTTTTTCTTTCCCGTTAGGCAACGGCCGGTTCAAAAGTTGAAATGCCTGGGATTTTAAACCCCCTGTTCGGGTTGTTGTAAAAGCAAAATTTAAAAAAGTTATTATAAGTGCATGAAAAACTTACTGAAACGTAGGGAAGAGTCAAAGTAGTTTGTTCAAAGTCAAATTGAAAAAAATATCTTGAGCATCAGTGAACAAGCAGTCACCCTTGACCAGGCAAACTGTAAATGAAATTATCGAGAGAAAGAGAATGAGTAAATCAAAGCTCAAAGCTATGATTCAAGTAAAGAGGCTGAAGCTTTGGAAAGACAACTTCCAAAATTTGCTTGGAAAATGTTCCAAAATCTCTGATGATGCTGTTTAAAAAAATTTACTAAATCTCTAAACATCAAGGAAGGGGATTTCACCGATGTTATGGTTACAAACATAAACTCCATTGTTGAAGGAGGAGGAAAGGATAGTAAATTTACTGAATTAAATGAAGGATCAGAACAAAATAACGGAAAGACTCTTCGACAAGATAAAACCAACCGGAAGTCAACCATCCAGGCTTTACGGCTTGGCAAAGGTGAACCATCAACACCACTCAGATCCGTCTTGTCAACACCCGGTTCAGCGTATTACCCCATAGCCAAACAAGTAGCTGATTGGCTTTCGGTAGTGAAGGAATGTAAAATAAATTCATCAACACAATCTATATCATAAAGTTTGAAGGATATACATCTGGACAAACATGAAGAAATTATAAGTTTTGACATTTCTGCATTTAACACTGATGTTCCGGTTGAGGAGGCAATAACTTAATGTGCGGATTTGTTATACTCTAATGACTACAAAAAGCCCCCGGTATCGAAGGAAACATTTATTCAACTACATGCGGTTAGTGAGTTTGTGATTTGTCATTATCCTCATAATGTGATTTTGAAAGATTTCGACCTTCTGGAGGTGTATTTTTGTTGAATTCACGCACTGAAGGACATAGAATACCACAGGGAGTATAAATGTTTTGTAGTTTTTGTAGTATTTTTGTAGTATTTGTAGTTAATGAATCTCATACAAAACCAGGCCCCTCCCTCTTCCCCAGATGTCATAAGCCTCGTTCTCTTCTACCCGAGGTAGTACTTAGTTTACATTTCAAGGTTTCATTGATAGAACAAAAAGATGTTCGCTATTCAAATTAACATTATCATTCTTCGTTTGATTCCTTGGCTGTATGTAACCTGAAAAGCCATTGTTCATTCTCCATGAATATGTCACATTATTTTTCTATTTCCTGTCATCTTCTCACAAATTTGCTGGTTTTTAACCTGCAAGATCTCCTTTATTGAATTCGAGGCTAACAAAACCAAACCTGACAGGCTGCCTCTAAAAATACTGAATTCTAATTGGTAGTTGACTTCAAACGATCAATGCTACGCATATAACATGAACTTTGAGCAAATATATTTGTTCCTTTCTTAACAATTTGTAGTTTCTGACACACGAAGTACATAATATAAAACAAAATCCGAATAATAACATCTTCCTGTTTTTATGATACACTATAATCAGTTCCATTACTTGGAACTGACTATGGTGTCAATGACATCAATAATTAGGTCACAATTATGAACCCTTGTTATACCTTAAGTACCTTTGTTAGCTGAGACACAACAGGAAAAATATCGCTGTAAGAAAATTGACAATTTTCTTTCATATGAATGGTGTCATCAATGTCAATCTAAAACACCATTATTAGTCACCTGACAAGGTTCTGATTATGGAATCACATAAAGACAACAAGTCAATATCAGTTCAAATAGGAAAGAGCCTTGGCACGGCATTGGCATGACATTGGCATGGCATTGGTACGGCATTGGCACGGTGTCAAATTTATCTCTAAATGATTAAATAGAAACAAATCAAAGCCAGAAACGCTTCCAAGGCTCATATGAGACCAGAAAAATATCAGTCTTTCTATGACTGCACCTGTAATAAATAGCTGAACCGTTTTTAGATTTTCGTATAGGAGCCGTAACTTAATGGATAGTGCAGTTTCACCGTAACCAAGAGGTTCAAGGCTCGCTTCCCCGAGGGGGAGAAAACAATTTGGAATTTTACAGAAAAAGACCATTGGTTGGCGTCAGGAAGAGCCCCTGGCCTAGAAATTCTGCCAAAGCAAACCCTTCTGAAAGGCACCGTATGAGCCCCAGTTACTGGAGAAAAGGACGTTAAAACTAAAAAAGTAAAGGTTGTTATATTTTTGTAAAGATCACATTTGGAGAGAAAGTATAAAAGCATAAAGAAAGTATAAAAGTATAAAGCACATAACACGTTATGAAGCACACAAAAGACATTCAGAAGTAGGCCTTAGTGTACCCTACATTAGCTGGGGTGAAAAAAAGCAATATTGATCGTGGTCCAGCCTGATGTCAAAATTGCAACGCAAAACACTACTGAACTAGTGGACAATATTAATTGAAGATTTTGCCCCAAAATAGTTGATGTTGGCAAAAGATTACTGAAAGTAGCAACTTGCACGACATTGCTCCAGTTTTCAAAAGGGAAATGTGAACATTTCAAGTGTCATTGCAGGAGTTTATAGAAAAAAAGAGCAAATATGCCTTGAATTAAAGTTTCAAAACTGCAAAGAAAATATTTCAAATTTAAATAGTTAGGGAAAGACTTAACGGCAAATGAAAAAGAAAGCACACAAAGTCATTTCCCTGACACATATATAATACCCAGAAGATTTTAGCAAGAAAAAAATTTACTAGGTTTTGTTTTTAATGATATACACTTTCCTTGTCTTAGAGTAGGATTTCCCATAGGTCAAAATATGATTTTTTCACTTTAAAATGTATTTTCCTCACGATCTTTCCAATTGTACATACCAAGGAGATTCTGGGAAAGAAGCAAAGTGGCATGCTGCAAGTCATTTGAAAGTTAATAAATTATTGCAGACACTCTAATGACTACAAAAAGCCCCCGGTATCGAAGGAAACTTTTATTCAACTAGCACGCATCAGCAGTTGTGATGTGCTACTTTTAACGCATTATGGTTATTACAGACAAAAGGATGGATTGGCGACGGGAAGTCCACCGGCTCCAAGTCTAGCTAATGGTTGGCTCAGTAAGTTCAACAAGAATATAAAGGGCGAAGCAAAACTGTACTCCCGGTACATGGATGATATCATTAGGGAAATTAGCAGAGAAAAAATTGAGGACAAACTTGTGGAGATCAATAACTACCACCCCATCCTAAAATTTACCATGGAGAAAGAGCAAAATCCCTGACCCTGAACTTCCACTCACTAGCTCCTATGAAGTATAAACGCTCTGTAGTCACCGGTCTTCTGTATAGGATTCACTATGCATGTAGTACGTGGGAGAACTTTCACCAAAGCTTCGTCAAAGCAAAAACCCTCCTGGAGAACAACAAGTACTCCCCATCATTTTATGATGAAATAATTGAGAAGACTCTGGACAATGTTCATCAACCGAAACCACCGACAAAAGAAAAAGGTAATGATGATAAAACAGAGAAAAAACTTATTTTTCTTCAATATCGAGGGAAAGTGACCGAGAAATTTGAACGCTCGTTGAAACGCATTGAGGCACCGTGCAAAATTGTCTCTACGATTAAGAAAATAAAAACAGTTCTACCATCATTAAAAGTACCCGTTGAAAAACTTATGCAAAGCGGTTTAGTATATAAAATTACGTGTTCGCGATGCCTATAGTGTTATGTGGGGCAAACTACCCGACATCTGCTAACCTGTGTAAAGGACCATAAATAAAAAGCCGTGGGACAGCATTTTAAAATGTGTAACGTGGAGCTATCAATCAATCATGCAGAAATAATAGCAAAGTCGACTAAGTCGGAATACAAGTTAATGACATAAGAGGCATTACTCATTTGGGAAATAAAACCAACATTGAAAACAAAGGATGAGTACAAAAGGCGCGAATTAGTCATAAAAATTTAACTTGTCAACAAGGTCCCTCAAGGGAGGTTTCTCAATTATCATAGTTTATTTAAAAAGATTGAAGATTTGAATTTACTGTGTTAAATTTCGTTATAGCTGTGTATACTGCAGAGGGATGTTGACATGAGATAGGAAATATTGTATTCAGCAGTTTTACATTGTTGCTTAATTTTATATCAATTGTACAAAAATTGCACAATGTTCTTACCAAGCAAAAATTTCCCCCGCGAAACCAGCTCCCTGTGGCCTTTGGATGGAGACTGGTTTCACTCAATTTCGACAGTTCGCTTTCGTACAAAATGTAAAAAAGGAACGGTATTTTTACTGTTCCAAGTTTTGGCACTTTAAAAGTCGGTGATGCAATTGACAAAGGTGTAATTTTATGGAGTTCCCCACTTTAGGTGAACGATGCCATAACGAAGACTGTGGGCAGTTAGGTAGGAGCCAGTTGGGGGTCATTTTGTCGTTCCCTTGATTAATCGTTTTGACCGACAGCCGGACTCTTGTGGAGCTTGTCGTTTGCTAAGTGGGCTCGAAAGTTAATATTCAGTTCCAATACTACCGCGCATGCAACTGGGTGATAAAAAAATGTGTGGAACCTCGAAAACAGAGTTTGGTTTGTTATGCAGATAATTTAAGATACAATTATTTGACACCAATCATATCCACAGGCTTCCACTGGTAGCCTGTGATATCAGTATCTTTATGATTTCCGTTGCAGAACCCAATTTTGTTTTTTTACGTTATCTTTTGCCAAGCGCTTTTGCTTTCTCACCTTATTCGCTCTGTGAAGGTACCAGGAATAAAAATAAATGTATAGTACCCAAAGGCATAGAAAAAATGCAATTTTGATTTTCCTTATTACAAGAACAGGACTATTTTCGTTAATTGGCCAGTTAAAAATTCTTGAATTGTTATGGTTTATGTGTATTTCAAAACTTTTTTGACTGAAAGTATGTCTTTAATCATGAATTTTTATGGAGGGCACGATGAATAGAGCATTTGTGAATACATTTGAATCAAGAAATTTTAACATCAAGTTAAGCTTCTGGCCTTCAGTTTGTGTTGTTTACTACTGTTGTTAACTACCAGATTCAGCTCTAAGCATCTTTTAAGGCATGCTGTCTGGAATACTGCTGTCTGTGTTGTTGTATTGGATTATAGTTGCAGATGTGTGCCATGTGTCTTGTTCACATTTGTCATTCTCTCATAAACCACTGCACATTGCATGAGCACCCAGACACAAAGTTTCATTTGAGGTACTGGTACTATTTTTGGAAAATGTCACCCTGATTTGTTATGTTTAACAAAGACTTTACATTACTGTAGCAGTGGAATGGAATTGCAGCTATCATATTGTTAGTCTTATGGGGCTAATTGGTAAGCCCCTAACATGAGCAATGACCTTTGCCTTTGAAATACCTTTTAGAAAGTTAATATTCCCTTACCTTGTTCCTGTTTTCCATCACACATTATTTTATTTAATACTGGTGGCATGAAAGTAACTTTGAGGACCTGCTTTGCAGAACCAACTTGACATAGTTGTTGACTTAATTTCTGGAAGAAATTTTTTTACTTAAGTAGAAATTTTGCCTTGAAGGTACTTAGTTACATGTTTAATTCTTAACGTGTCTTCACAGACAACTTTAAACCAATGACCAGAGGCGAGACTGTTAAGAGGTTTTGAAGTTGGAAGTAAATCACTTATTATTCACAATGAGTTTTTCATCTTTCTCTAATCATTTCAAATGGTGAAAAAGTCAGAGAAACTGTACATCTTAATGTGTTGTGAAAGATATTCCTTTAGTACCTGATGTTATATTGTATGCAACCAATCAAAAAGTTATTAATTTGAAGATAATGTTGGGTTTACTTTCAAACTACTGCTTGTTGATTTCAAGAAACCCTACTGCTGCAAACTTTATCAATTTGAAATGATTTTGCGACTATGTAAATTTTATACATTACCAGTTTACTTTTGAGGAGGCATTTTCTTGATCTTCCTTATTGTTAGAGCATCAAGAACACTCTGATGGCTTTTTAGCTACTAGTATTAGGGGTTTTTTGGACAATTTACTATCCACAAACTGGCTTAAAATTTCATCAAGATAACTGGGTGTCACCATCATTTGAAAAATGTCACTGCCCAACTGTGATTCTGGCCCATCCAAAGGTAATATACCTTATCTCATGAGGTAAAACTAGGAACTTAATTAAATGACACAAACCTCACCTCACAATTAAAAAACTAAGGCAGTAAACCCCATACTTAATCAAGTTGATGCTAAGATGAAAGGAAATAGTTAAATATTGTTACTGGGTAATAATGTGTCAGACATGGTCAGTGAAACTTGATTCACTGTTTTCAATGTCCAACATCAAACCTACTTTGAAGGCCCAGGTAGCAAGTGGAGGATTCTTGGTTTATTGGGGGAGCAAAAATTTATGACCATGTCCTTTAATTTATTGGAAAACAGGATAGTGCCTTTTTATACATGTACAATACAATGTAGTTGATTTACTTAATCTTATTTTGCTCCATTGATTGGGTCATTCATCATCATCATCATCATCATCATCATATACAGTTTAACATCCATTTTACACACTAGCATGTGCTGGACATCATTATAAATGGATTATGTAAGGAAGTACAAGAAAGTAACATAAAATGGAAAGTAACTGGAATTGAGATGCTGGCTTTTGACAGTTTGTAATGGATGTTAATGTTTATGATATTCTTTATGCTGCTGAACCACTGTTCTTGTGCCTGGATACCAATTAATGTCATTGATCCAATCCATATAAAAGGAGGATCTGCAGGAGTTCCTATTGATGATTTTCACTTTTTTAGAGGGCTTAAGGAATCTGTAGTTGCATGGATACTTGGAGTACCTGACAGACCATTCAACAATGAAAATATCTCAGTTTTAGTTGCTCTGGATCCACTAAATGTCTCCAAAGAATCATGCTTACATCACAAAATTATTTGTCCACTAATTGCATAATTTAAAGATTGGCTTACTATTAATACTTGTTTGGTAAAAAGTAAATGTAAACAGGCAGTGATTGCCCAAGACTTTTTATGTTGCCTCTGGAACAATTGAATTAAGTGACCAGCAGAGAACTATGGGATGCTGCCCAAGACTGAGAATAATGGTGGAACATTTCAATGCAATAGCGGTTAGCCTTCTGTGCCTACTTATTAGATAGTACAATGGCAAGTGATTTCACTGTACCATCAATAAACAAAGACCTAAAGTGCTTGGATTTGTATCAAGTGCCAGACAAATGGGTTAATCAAAAAAGAGTAATGCCCTTTAATTGAACTTGAAATATACTTGCAGTTAGTTAACTTGAAATTTGATTTGGCAACTTCTAGCAGACTAGATAATATCATTACTAAGCAGTTGAATGTTAGTATTATTGTATAATTCTCCTAACATTAATATTAACATTAACATTTGCATTGTATCATAATTTATGGACTATCATTGTTTTAGCGAAGTAATTCAGCTTGATGTTTTTGTGAAGTATATTTTCATATGTTCACCACTTGAGCTGGATGTTAACTCTAGCATGGACTATCTTTGTGGCTTTTGATACCACCTCATTAACAGATATCAAAAAAATGATATTCAGTGGCATATAGGTATGCCAGTACAACACCTTGCACTGGGCCAAAACTGGCATGGCAATACAATCCAGTCCAATTCAGGCCAGTTCATCAACTTACCCCATAAACAAAAATTAGGGATAGAGACAACTGAATTTGGCTATCCAGGTACTTTGATACTGTGGTACAGAAGAGTAACCTCCCAATTAGTAACACATTTACAGATTGATTTAAGGTATACCAGTGTAGTATTTAATATTGTTTCACCATAACCATGTTAACTTGTTCTCCATTAAACCCTAACCTACAATCCAATTTCCTCTCACTCATCTTATGCAAATAGGTTGTTTTCATTCTGCTTTATTTCTATTTTGGTTTTACCTTTGTTACCCATTGCTTCATTTTATACAAGAGTAACCTTTTACTCTGAAATGGACATTGAGTTACTGACTTGACAGCTCAGGTGTACCAAATACTTCTTGCTGCCTCTCAATTTCCTGCCTGTCATTCATTGTGATTCATTGCTTGTTGTTCTCTGGTGCTATTTGTAGACCAGTGTCATTCTTGATTTGATCCACCTGGCCTCTCAGTTCGTTGATGTTCATCAAAGTTTCAAAGTGAGACAATAGTTCTCATCAAAACAGTGTCTGACAACCCAAATAAAGGCATCCCACAACTGTTCTATACGACATGCCACATAGTAGCTTTTATTATATGATATTATATCACACTAGTACTCAAGACTCTCTAAAGTATTGATTGGAAAGTTAAAATCTTATTGAGTCCTAGTTAGGCACTACTGATATTTAATACCAAGTTGCCAGTGTTAGCCAGGTTTTTTTTATTAGTTAGATATATTAAAATAACTATTTTATTTCTCTTCCCTTTACTCTTATTGTGGTTGTTTTTTATTGTTAGATTTCCTGCCATTTCCATGTGATGCCTGCAAGAATATTTTCTGGTGAGGATTTTTTTATTAGTTGCACTACCTTTGCTTGTAATTTCCTTTGTTTGCTTCTTGAAATTTTGCTTTGAAAGTGGCTACATTTGAGTACTGAATCTAAATTTTTAATGCTACTCACATTATTGTAGGAAAAGAACAACAGCTTTTAATGGAGGAATTTTACAGGACAATGACATGGAGTGTATAGTATGGAAGGGATTTTGAAAGAGTGTGAAGGAGAATGAAGTTGAAAAAAGACAGGGGGATATCAAAAGATGTTAAGAATTGATTAAGTGAATATAAAGAGGTGAAAGAAATAGCAGAGGTTCTAAAAAAGGAGGGCTTCAGGTGACCCAGGATATTTAAGAAAGTTCACAGAAGTACTTGAAAAGAGATATTAAGAGTTATTCATGAGAAAATGTCTACAATATACCAGTAACATACTGTATATAATAGATAAAAGAGGTGTAACCTCTGTGTGTGTGTGTGTGTGAAACAAGTTTGCCCTTTTAGGTACAAGAGAAGGTAAAGAGACTGTGCCACCATGGAAAATATGAATGCACAGGAAGGAAGACTGGCAGAAAGAAGAAGAAAAAGAGAGACAGACAGAGAGAGACACAGACAGACAGACAGACAGAAACAGAGAGACAGAAAGACAGACAGAGAAACAGAGTGAACCATCAAAACATTCCAACTAAAAGTAACTGCTGCTTTTCCATCATCCAAAGCTAATATTCAGTGAAAAATAAATGGCCTAACTGAAGCAGTAGTCACAAGCCACAAAGCTAGAGCAAGTGGACAATTGTGTTTGTATTGTGGCAACAAGAGACACCCTTGTAATAAATATCTGGCAAGGGAAGGCATTTGCCCTAAGTGCAAGAGGGTGTGGCAGTTCATTTTTCCACTTTCTAGTTATTCCTAGGTTTGTATTGTATCTCTTGCTATTGGAAGCCATAAAAAACAAAAAGGTGAAGCTACATGCCCTAGATTAGCTTTGTACAAATATTTTCTCTGTAACTGGTTTTCAGAAACAACATGAAAGTAGTACAATTAAAAACTGGAGTAGTAAACCTTGAATTAGCTTTCCTGGTCTGATCACCTGAAACACTAATCTACCTTGGTTGCTTGCAAACTTAATTCAAGACTGCCAACTTCTGCATCCCAATCTAGGAAATATTCCAAAATAAGTCCAGTAATGCATCCTGCAGACCAATGGCATTTTTGGTTAATGAGAAAACAAAGTATTGAATGGTTGTGAACTGTACAGAGATGGCAATTATGTACATTCAGCTAGATGCCTATCCCTATATCAAAATTGATGAAATGGTTACCTTGATTGCAAATTGTCTTTACAGCACTATTGATTTAAGAGCAACCTACTAGTGAGTGCCACTTGTAGAGAAAAAACACTCACACATGCCTTTTAGGCAGGTTAAAATCTGTGGCAGTATACAGTTATGGTGTGTGTGTGTGTGTGTGTGTGTGTGTGTGTGTGTGTGTGTGTTGGGAAGAGGGCAAGTGGTACAGCTTGCTTTCAGCAGAGGATGAGCAACTTTGGAACAAAGTATAGTGCAAAGGATACTTTTCCATTCATGAAGAATGTGGTTGTATGTGAAAATAATTAGGGAGAGGATGATATTAACTTTTAGAGATGCTGCTAAGAAGGACAATCATACATTCAGTAAAGAAAAGTGTGTATTTTTACCAAATTTGTTGACAGTCTGGGTTATGGAATCTCCTACAACTTGCTGAAATCTTATCCTCACCATTTAATACCATTGTTAAACTTTCCATCACCTACTAACTCAAAACAACTGAATAAGGATCTTGATATTTTTATACAATGTGAAATAGACAAAGCAGTTTTCTGATAAGACAAGAATATTGAATTGTGTTGTGAAGTTACCATTAAATTATTGTGAAGTTACCATTAAATTATTGTGAAGTTACCATTAAATCAAGATAAGGTATATGCTTTTGAATTTCTGAAGCCCAAGTTGATAGAAGCAGGAATTCGAACTGTAGATAACAACATACCATTTCTAGTTGAAGCAGTTGCTGGACATTTTGTCATCTCAGCTACTTTGAATTAGGTCGGTCGAAAATCAGCCTTTCATTTGAGAGCTTCCCAACCGAATAAACGTTACTACTTGAAAGGAAACTCAGCCAATAGTTGAAAAAATTCATAATTTGAAACCGTTTTTTGTGTTCATTAAATCCTAAAATTTCAGCAGGAAAATTCTTGGACTATTAAAATTTTGGAAATCATTTCACCACAAAAACTTTACTTTTCAGTAAAACTCCAAAAGAAGCGCCTTTACAGAGCTTTGGTGAACTGTAATTTATTCAAATTATACGTTGGAATTTAAAACGATAGCAATAAGATTATTATAGATCATTTTCGGAAAAAGAAATACAATAAATAAGGAACTTTTAATATCTCCTGAAAAAACAAAGGGTTGCAAATTTAAAACGTAAGGACATGTTGTAACATGAGACTTCGTTAAGTTTATGTTACTCATCTGGATCCTCAAAGGGGCCTTCATTTTCGAGCTCATGGGTGACAGTATCTGGAATACCTGCACGGTCAACTCTTGTCCGAATTTGTTTTCGGACAAGAGAGCTGGCGCCTCAGGACTATTTGCAGTTGTATGGATTCTTCGACTCATTTTACGGCCAATTGATTACATTCAATACAAAACCTTTCTTAACCAGTTATTCTTGAGCGAAATGTGACCACCATTACTCAACCACCAAAGTTCTAGCGTTTGTCTGAACAATTTTCTTGGCTTCTGCATTAGTTACGGACAAAGTTATAGCTGCTCCTTTTAATTTTAAAGCGTTGATAGTTTTTTTGGCATGAGTTCGTCTGCTTCTATTGTCGGTATACCTCATTTTCTCCGCTTATATTCCGAAAAGACTTTTTCTTAATATTTAAAACTGAAGCCCCTCTTACTTCTTACTCTATTCCGTAGTTGTTAAAATTTAAAAGATTTGGGGATGGGAGGACAACGAAAACCTCGACCGACAGAGTTTTGAAATAGAATCCTTAGGATTCGTTTCAATCGGGGTTTTTTTCTCAAGGTCTTCAAAGGCCAGCGCAATATATTGATTACAATGCATTGTTTAAAAAATAAATGTGAATGTAAATGCCTTACGTAATAATTGTTAAACATTTGTTTTTGTGTCATTTCTCAACTTCCAATAATGTTAATATTTTTAAAATCAGACTCGGGTGAATTAAAAATCTACGAAAAAGATTTCTGGAAAACAACGTAAAAGGTTGAAGTGATGCCTACAGTGAAGGAAACTAATAGATTGCCATTTTAACGTGACCATTATCCTGTTATTTGGGTAAAAAATGTTTCCGGCACAGTTGGACATGTACCAAAACAAATATCAAGAGCGATGTGTTTTTTCATGGCACGGGGGTGAAAGATAGAAAATTATCGACGAGAAATGGTGTCCCTACCAAATTCCAAAAGAAGGACTTTTAACTTTTTAATGGTTACATGAAAAATTGATGGCGTAAAATGGAAATTCTTGGAACCGTTGAAAGAAAGAATGGCAAATAACGGAATTTCGAAAGGAAATTGTCATTGAAAATCAAAAGAAATGTTTAGAAGCTCTGTACACACATGAAAATGACGATACTGCCACAGATAAGAAGACGATGGTTTTTGTATAAATTAGGGACTATAGATTCAACACTTAAGTAAAACTAGCCTAAAACTGGTTTTTTGTTTGGTTTCCTTTTCACTTTGACCTGAAAAATTTATGTTTAGGTGAAGTGAATAATAAGGTACTTGGTTTTTCGTGGGATTAAATTTTCTCAAATTACGGACAATTAAGCTTTTCATCAAGTTTTTAGAGCCATCAATAGCTGACTAATTCTAACCGTTAGCATTAAAAAGAGGGTGTAGAATTTTGTAAAATGAAGAGAAATAAGAAGTTCAATTGCTAAAAATTTCGACAGGAAAAAAAAATTTCTACCCAGTATTTCGGACGGAGAAACATTGGCCCGCCGAAATTTTTGGGTTTTATTCGTAATTTTTCGCTCATATCAGGTAAACATTGAGTGAAATTAAATGCAAAATAACAGAATACTGAGGTGGAGAGTTTCATAATCACCCTATTCGTAAGGTATACATAATCGTCATGGAGGCTTTAATTATGGTTTTCACTCATTTACACTCCGAAGATTTTCATTTGTTTTCTCAGAATGACTTTACAGTAACCATTTAGCTCTGTCATCCAGGAGGCAGTCGCCTGAAGCACTTTGTGCAATCATGTAACTTGCCATACACACAAACGTGACACAAGTTTGTTAGGACTACCGCGTGTATCAAGTCGTCGATAAGAGTAAACCAGAATACCATTTCCTGACAGAGTTCATTTTATCAAAATGACTCGGCATTTAGAGCGGTTATCACTTGATTTTAAAGGACCGCAACCTTCTTGAAATCACATATTTGTAACAAATTTCGATGAGTGTAGTACGTTTCCATTTTCTTACCCAATAAAAGGTGCGGTTTTTCCTCTAGTGATAAGATAACAGACGAATCGATTCTCCATATTTGATATGCTAGAGAACATTCATTCCGATTTCAGACCCTTTCATGTCTGATGAGTGGAAGAAACGGTTGAAATGACAGGATAATACGAAAGCCCATCCTTCTAGCCCCCGTAGTGCATAATTTACCTTCCCCTGAATGGAATAGAGACATTCCAGATGCTATCGAGTGCATCAGATCACTACTATGTACTTCCATAAATTATACTCTGCATGAACGTGTGCTCAGTTTACAGAGCCGTTCTGCAACAGTCTATCTATACCTTCCTGGTTGATGAATTCCGGTAAGGAATGTGCAGGAATATGAGAAATAGGAGGTAAGATCCGTTATTGGATGAGGTTGATCTTTTAGAAGCGCATCCACAATCTGCTCACATAAAACTAACTGATGGCCGAGAAGCGACAATTTCCACGAAACAACTTTCCCCAATCAGTGATAATCATTCCCACAAGAATACCATTGATGTACCTGTTCCTGAATCTTATCCGTGATCCTTATCAAAGTCAAAACGTGGAAAATGTAAAGTATTGAGAACACGAGTATTGCAGAGGATGTGAATTAGACAAGTGGTCCCCAACCTTTTGTGTGCCAAGAACCGGTTTCAAAGTTTAAGAACGTCCTGAGGACCGGTGCATGGATAAGTGACAGATTTACAAATTAAAACTTAAACATCGGACCTCTGAGTCGTTATATTTGAACTGAATTAGGTTCTTACAAAATTTATACATCAATAAAAGTAAAAAGAAAAACCAGAAACACTAAAATGTATTAAAATGTAAGCACAAAAAAATGCTATCATCCCATGGTAGGAATTTCCCTTCCTGCACACCAGGAGCTTAATTTGTAACTTTCAAAAGGGAATATTTATAACATAACGTGATAATTAATATGATCATATTAACACGTATTCATGTATAATGGGGAGCTGTAGGAGAAACATACGAAATAAAATTACTGTTTACAAAATTCTTACTTTGTAAACTAAGTAGAAGCCATATTTATGGGACCCTTATGATATCACGAGTCGTGAGCTTTCTAAGCTACGTTTCGAGATGTACTTCTCTAATCCTCAGGCTGACGCTGGGAGGAGTGCCTTTCGGAATGTAGCTTAGAAAGCTTAAGACCCATAACATTATATATTTATAATGGAATAACATATTAGATATATTTATGTCTAAAATTGTTTTTTGATATATAATCAAGCCAACAATGTCACTCCATTAATTTTGCAATATATTTCGAAGGTAATACTTCACCTTCAGGCCAAAAGGTAAAAATACAAACACTGTAAAACTGCTGAATACAATATTTCCTATCTCATGTCAACATCTCTCTGCAGTATACACAGTTCTAACGAAATCTAACACAGTGAATTCGAATCTTCAATCTTTTTGAATAAAGTATGATAATTGAGAAGCCTCCCTTGAGGGACCTTGTTGACAAGTTAAATTTTTTATGACTAATTCGCGCCTTTTGTACTCATCCTTTGTATTCAATGTTGGTTTTATTTCCCGAATGAGTAATACCTCTAATGTCATTAACTTTAAGCTCAAATTTGACATCGCTGATAAAAGAAAAGAGCCATTTACAGGACAAACATTGATAACAGTATTTATGTAAATATGTAAATAACTGAAGCTTTTATCCTGTATAAATATTCGTAAATAAATAAAATAAATAAATATTTCGACTTAGTCGACTTTGCTATTATTTCTGCATGATTGATTGATAGCTCCACGTTACACATTTTAAAATGCTGTCCCACGGCTTTATATTTATGGTCCTTTACACGGGTTAGCAGATGTCGGGTAGTTTGCCCCACATAACACGATAGGCATCGCGAACACGTAATTTTATATACTAAACCGCTTTGCATAAGTTTTTCAACGGGTACTTTTAATGATGGTAGAACTGTTTTTATTTTCTTAATCGTAGAGACAATTTTGCACGGTGCCTCAATGCGTTTCAACGAGCGTTCAAATTTCTCGGTCACTTTCCCTCGATATTGAAGAAAAATAAGTTTTTTCTCTGTTTTATCATTATTACTTTTTTCTTCTGTCGGTGGTTTCGGTTGAAAAATCTTGTCCAGAGTCTTCTCAATAATTTCATCATAAAATGATGGGGAGTACTGGTTGTTCTCCAGGAGGATTTTTGCTTTGTCGAGGCTTTGGTGAAAGTTCTCCCACGTACTGCATGCATAGTGAATCCTATACACAAGACCGGTGACTACAGAGCGTTTATACTTCATAGGAGCTAGTGAGTGGAAGTTTAGGGTCAGCCCTGTATCCGTAGCTTTCCTGTACCACGTTGATGTTAAGTGTTCTCCTCTGTGTATGATACGCATGTCAAGAAATGGGATACTGCCATTTTGCTCTTTCTCCATGGTAAATTTTAGGTTGGGGTGGTAGTTATTGATCTCCACAAGTTTGTCCTCAATTTTTTCTCTGCTAATTTCCCTAATGATATCATCCATGTACCGGGAATACAGTTTTGCTTCGCCCTTTATATTCTTGTCGAATTTACTGAGCCTACCATTAGCAAGATTTGGAGCCGGTGGGCTTCCCATCGCCAATCCATCCTTTTGTCTGTAATAACCATCATGCGTTAGATGTAGGACATCACAACTGTTGATGCGTGCTAGTTGAATAAAGGTTTCCTTCGATACCGGGGGCTTTTTGTAGTCATTGGAGTATAACAATTCCGCACAATACGTTATTGCCTCCTCAACCGGAACATTAGTGTAAAGTGAAGAAACTTCAAAACTTATAATTTCTTCATGTTTGTTCAAATGTATATCCTTCAAACTTTGTGATATAGATTGTGTTGATGAATTTATTTGACATTCCTTCACTACTGAAAGCCAATCAGCTACTTGTTTGTCTATAGGGTAATACGCTGAACCGGGCATTGACAAGACGGGTCTGAGTGGTGTTGATGGTTTGTGCACCTTTGCCAAGCCGTAAAGCCTGGGTGGTTGACTTCCGGTTGGTTTTATCTTGTCGAAAAGTCTTTCCGTTATTTTGTTCTGATCCTTCAGTTCAGTTAGCAAATTTACTATCCTCTCCTCCTCCTTCAACAATGGATGCTTTTCGTTTTTTCGCATTTTCGAATGTTTTTTAAACTGTGGAAGGTTAATAATATCATCCAGTTTATGGTTTTAACTATCAGTTTTCATTAAACAAATACCTGTACCTTTATCAAAGGGAACAGCTAGTAAATCATTCTCTTTAAGGTACTTGCGAGTCATTTGGACGTTCCTTGGTGTTTTTTGTTTTTTGCAGTTTTTTATATATGTAAACGTTTTTACATTGATGTCCGTCATTATTTTTCCACAAACCTCGTGTTGTCTGCAAAACCTCAACAATTAATCTAACTCTGAAAGCACTTCATTTTTGTCAAAACTCCCCATCACTGCATTTTTCGGACCCAAAGCCAAAGTTTCCATGACGTATTTTGGGGGTTGTTTCTCCAAGCCATAACATATAACCGTGTTTTTAACATTGAACAACGGTCTTTCCTGGTCTTTTGACAACCGGTACAATTTATCATTAAGTTTATTCAACTGACGTTTCCTTAAGTCCTTTACGAAATATCTTGTGTACAGAATCACTGACTGTAAACATTTGTATGGAACGTGCGTTTTCACTTCATCTCGAACAATGGTAGCTTTCTCCTTACATATCTTTAAATCGTGTCTGGCAGTCATAATTTCTTTCTTAAGAAGTTTCATTTGAAAATCCCTGACATAAAATAAGTTATTTGACTTATATGACTTATTTTTCTTCAATATCGAGGGAAAGTGACCGAGAAATTTGAACGCTCGTTGAAACGCATTGAGGCACCGTGCAAAATTGTATCTACGATTAAGAAAATAAAAACAGTTCTACCATCATTAAAAGTACCCGTTGAAAAACTTATGCAAAGCGGTTTAGTATATAAAATTACGTGTTCGCGATGCCTATCGTGTTATGTGGGGCAAACTACCCGACATCTGCTAACCTGTGTAAAGGACCATAAATAAAAAGCCGTGGGACAGCATTTTAAAATGTGTAACGTGGAGCTATCAATCAATCATGCAGAAATAATAGCAAAGTCGACTAAGTCGGAATACAAGTTAATGACATAAGAGGCATTACTCATTTGGGAAATAAAACCAACATTGAAAACAAAGGATGAGTACAAAAGGCGCGAATTAGTCATAAAAATTTAACTTGTCAACAAGGTCCCTCAAGGGAGGTTTCTCAATTATCATAGTTTATTCAAAAAGATTGAAGATTCGAATTCACTGTGTTAGATTTCGTTAGAACTGTGTATACTGCAGAGAGATGTTGACATGAGATAGGAAATATTGTATTCAGCAGTTTTACAGTGTTTGTATTTTTACCTTTTAGCCTGAAGGTGAAGTATTACCTTCGAAATATATTGCAAAATTAATGGAGTGACATTGTTAGCTTAATTATATATCAATTGTACAAAATTGCACAATGTTTTTACCAAACAAATTATATATGCTAAAATTGTTTTTACCAAATGTAAATTTCTATTTGTAAGTATAGATAAATTTGTCAATTTACGTAACTTACTTTTCTATTATTTATTGTTCCAGCAAGGATCATAGAAGCAAAGATGCTCACAGTTGCCCATGCCCTGTGGCTATCAAGGTAAACTATTTAATACCTGACCTTGACTTTTTTTAAATATAAGAATATGGTACTTGCAAAACAAAAATGTTCCATCAGTATATATTTGTAGCACACGAGTTCTAGTCCTTTTATGACAGAAGTCACTTTTTATTTTTGAAAGGAGTTCCGATGTTTCTGGAGTACCAAGCGTATGAAACAGAACTTCTGTGAGGATCTTTGATGTCTATGTTTCATATCTACTCCTACACAGTTACAACAACAGAAGTACGGCCAGATTTACCATACATTGATTTTATTTGGAAAGCTAAAAATGTACTTAAGAAATTGAATGAAAGAAAATGTATGAAGCCTACATTCCTCCCATCACAATATATGCTTCTGAAATGTGCACTTAAAAAACAAGTTATAAAAACAAACTGCCAGCTTTTGAAGCACAATGCATTCGAGGAATTCTGTGCCTTGAAGAAGTAGATTATGAAACAACGAGCATGAATAAATATTGTATGTAAAAGCATACAGCTTAAAATGTCCTGGTACGTCGTAAGAAAACCAAGTAATTGGCTAGAGGATCAAGCCTGCTGTCGGGATTTTAGAAAGCAATGCTTATGAGAATGGCTTGGAGCTTAATTTCTCAGTGTAGATTGACAATTCAGGAAAGTATATTTAATAGCAGTAGTTTTTATGTTTTCTATGAGGTTGCAAGACTGCAGTTTTCTTTTAATACAAGTTACGTTACAGTCGTAGAACTTTGCCATTAATGTTAAGTTTTAATATTTGTAGCAATTGTTTATGTTGTGTTAAGTCAAGTGCTTGGTACGTGGTGTTTTTGATAACAGCCACATTACAACTTCTTCCTCGCATTAAAGTCGAAATCTACAAAAGTGCACTGTTTGGAAAATAAGTAGAGGGTAGCACTTGTTTTTTGAATATTTTCCTTTTTTGGTTTGTCGATTCAGTCGTAATACCGTTGAACGCTGGATTTATCATGCTTTAAATGGTAATGTTCTTTGACTATCTATTTCCTAAAACATTACCAAAATTTGTATGACGAAAGACATGATAAACGGAGCTCACTTATGATTCCCCATTTGCTGGTCATTTGGATCAAGCAGAGTCATGTATTTTTTCGTAAATAGATTGAGAAAATGCCATGTATGGGATGATTCAAAAAGTACGTAACGGTAAGGGGGTGGTGGTGGGGTGTCTTTCTTTTTCGTGACTAACCGTTACGAAAATTTCGAGGGGTAGGGGGGTGTCAAGCTGACTACGTTACGTAACATCAAAAAAATTTAAAAAGCACGATTTTTAACATTTATTTTTATATTATTGATAGACAGGGTGAATCATTACATTATATTGTAATAACATCTACGAGAAATCACTCTAAATTGAATAGAAAAGAAGAGAAACTGGTGCGAACTGTCATAACGCTGATTATATCTGTTGTTTTGAATAAAATTCTTTACGTTACGTAATTTTTTTTTATTATCACAGCTTTCGAATGTAAATGGAATGTTTCAATGAGATCATTGCATTGCATGTTTATTTGTGATGTGTTTGTTTCGAATTTCGAAAACATTTTACTTTAAGTAAAATCATCTCGCGTGTTTAATATAAAGTTGAATAAATTCTTTGACAACGCTGCTTGTCGCAGAGAAACAAGCATGACTGATAAAAAAATTGATATGGAAGATTTATTTGACAAATTTTTGACACCATTTAAGCAAACTCACGTCTGTGTTAATGGGAAACAAGCACAGATAGAATGTTCAAATCTATGGCGCGAAATAAAGAAAGGAAAAGACAATGTTTCAATAAAATCTGAAGCACAAAAACTCATATCACAGTGGAAAGTAAATGCAAAGAAGCCA
>RDPX01000071.1:1311844-1313379 GCA_003991215.1 Morbakka virulenta | reverse complement strand
AAAGGCGAATGTGTTCCAAGGTGGGTTTATACTTTCGTCCCTTAAAGCAAAGTCAATTCATGGAGGTATTTGCAGAATAGACGAGGGGCCTACTCAAAATGAAACCGAGCGAGTGCGACCATTGTGAATTGCTGCCCGTCGGCAACGGGAACTGTTGTGTGTAATGGCCTTTAAGAAATGGAGTGGGTTGCGATGGACGACATTGATACTGAAGCTCTTGAAAATTCAGAAAATGTGGATGAGGCATAAAATGACTTTGGTACTCCAATAATTGACACCAACGATATAGAGCCAATTTGGTCTGACGCAACTGAGTTTTTTTGTACTTTTTTTGCGTTTTATTTACTGATCTGACCTGTTGAACTTGGTTGCATTGTTTTGTTCTAGTTTATTTGTTTAATATTAAGCAAAAGTTATCTTGTGTTAAAAGCGTGTCTTTAATGATCCATTTAGTACCATATATCTATCCTGCACTATGCTGTAATTTTCCTTATTTTAGGGGGGTGTCCACGTAAAAAACGTTACGTAACAGAGGGGGGTATCAGCTAAAGTGTGACATGCCGTTACATATGGGGGTGGGAGTGGGGGTTAAAATGTCCTTTTTCTGCGTTACGTACTTTTTGAATGACCCCTATTTCCCGATGTTAAAACACTACATTAAGACGGTCAAGAGAAATATACATGACCATGATATTCTTTTTATTTCCTCCCTGTTTGCACAGTCACACATTTCCATTAGGACCTCACCTGACTTAACTTTAAAATGTTGGCATTCGATTGATCTCCAAGGTACCTATGAAAATAACAACATAGAGTATGCCAAGTACATATCTATGAACGTGCCCTTCGCAGCAGAAGCAAATCAGAAAGTAAAGTCAACAATCAACTTACTCAAAAATCAGTATAGCTTTGATTTGGGAATGACCAGCTGCCAAATTTACAAAGTTTTGGAGAAGTTTCTTTGATAGTCTACCTAAAAATTACCTAAAAACGTTTTACTGCAAATACTATAAAACGTCGTCAGAATATTCCTTTTGTTCGGGCGTAAGCTATCGCGTACAAGGGATCAGATTTATAACTGGATTCAGTAATCAATATTTCTATTTGTATTAAAGGGTATACTAAGAAATGCCGAAACAAGTTTTTATTTCAGTCTTGACCATTTTTAATCTCTTTGTGTTATAGAAGAAAAGATTTCATGCTGGTATTTTTGCATATTCGAAATCTGTTGTGGTATTTTTCACTTATTTGATATTTACAAACTCAAAAGCACTACAGTTATTTATTTTTTCTAACGAGTAGTAGTAAAGTTTGTGTGCATGACTTTCTTTTCCTTCAGAGTTTACTATTATTTTTACCTGATAATTTTATACCATATTTTTATTTTATTTCGTATTTTACACTTTACAAATAATACCTTTTTACACATTAAAAGCATTTTATCGCATTTTGTATATTTTTACTTTTATTCAGTTTCTTATTTCTTATTTCTTTCATTATTATTGTTACTATTATTATTATTATTATTATTATTA
>RDPX01000071.1:1241844-1306844 GCA_003991215.1 Morbakka virulenta | reverse complement strand
TAAAATAAATGGAGAAATTGAATAAAATTGAAGATAAGAGGATAAGAGAATTTTGAATCTCTACACAAAGAAAACCTGAGATAAACTATGGTTGGTACAGAGCTGTGATTAGAATAGAAATTGAAATGTAACAAACAGAAAATGAGGAAGAGATCCAGAGAAATGCCTGCAAATAGACGTTTGAACATGGCCATGATCTTCTGGCGATTTTGGTGTTTGAATGGAAAACTTTGTCGATAAAAAGGGCTCAAGAAAGAAGGTTTTCCGTTAAGTCGAAACCTTTTAGCATAATATAATGTAGATTAATGTTAAATTGATTTGCTGCATAACGCAGTTATATTTTAATAGTATTTTTCCCCGCTTTTAATGTCATTTTCCTCAGTAAACTGGGGCCCATACAGTTCCCTTTAAATGGACTTTTGTTTTGGTAGTGAGCAAATTCTTGGCCTTTCCCTACACCAATCAATGGATTTTTTCTTTTGTAAATTACCAAGTTCTTTTCGTCTATTTGGGGAATCGAACCTGGAACCTACTGGTTACAGTGCAGCCGTACAGTGCAGCTGTATTATCATATCTGATAAAGGGGGTAAAACTGGTATAAACGAGATGAACAGCGTTTGTACAAATTTTATTAATGAGATGAAATTGGTGGGTGGCAAAAGCAGGCTAAACAGTAATTCTGAATTGTAATATTTGGGTACTTCTCTTTTTTTCCTCGTGTTCTTATCAGCATTAGTACTGTGCCTGTTGTTGAAATTTCTTAAGTGCGTTAAGTATTAGTTGTGGTTGTATAGTCCTGTTACATTTACTTTTTCTTACGTTTTTAACATTGATCATCATTGTAAGTATATTTCTTATTTTCTCTTTCCATTCTTATTTTAAGTTCTAGAAAATCTCCTTTGTGTGTAGTGGTAATAAACGTGATAAAAAGTATATCTGAGTATCGAGGTTTTTGTATTTTTTTCCTTTTAAAAACTACCTTGCTAACCTCAGGCTATACTGTATTTATTATTTTATTGCACATTGCTCAATATTCACGGGGTGACGGGTTATTCATAGCAAAAAGAAATTCTCAAGAAATTGTAACTTGTTTGTTACTAGCTGTTCATGGTTTTTTTGAGTTTTTTATGTATAGTTATTTTATCGTCGCAGGAAGAGTAGGTCACAACTCATCGCAACTTTCTTTCAAAATAAGTCTAATGAAGTTGAAGACAAAAGCTGTTGGAAATAATAGCATCCCACTGGTAGGCTAAATAAGATGGATCTGTTTTACATTTTGATTATTAAATTCGTATTATTCATTAACGACTGCATGCTTGGGATTGTTCTTGTCTTTTTGTTAGCACAGCTTTCCAATCTGTATCTTGATTTAGCTTTTCGAAACATAAATCTAATGTATGTTTGATAAATGACGATCGTAGGAAAAATTTTAAGGTTGAACAGATGCTTCTTATCACTTGCTCAGTCAGTGTTGAGGGTTTTTTTCTGTTGTATTTATTGAAAAGAGCTATGTTTTGTGAAAGTATAATGTAAAAAATAGTGGAAATGAAAATGTCAGACCACATAAAATTCCTTCATTTCAATAATTACACAGGTATTAAGCTTTTGTGGGATTCTGCATGATATATGTTATGTTATTACAGAAGGCAAACCAAAGGAGGTTCTAGTGGCCGTAAACGATTAGTTGGCCCAATACCAGGGTCTTGAACAACCGCTTTAGACCTTCAGAAACAGACGGCGAGTTGTAGAAAGAAGTATGGGGAATGGTGTTTTTTCTTTGTAAGGATAGAAAAGCATAAGAGAGCTGAAGAGAGGAAGTACAGTCGTGGCTTAGGATAAGCAGTGGCGAAGAATACGCCAGATCTCTCAGAACACGTACGGAGATGAAATAATTTCCTTTTTTTCTGAACCAGAAAGGCGTGTGAAATTTATGTCGGAAAAGGGGGTCACAGAGCAGTCATTAAAATATCTTGAGTCATATTTGAGCAGGTAGGACTACAATTATAGGGAGGGGTATACAGGTTGTGTTTAAAAAAAATTAAGAAGTACCGGGCGTTATATATGTTATGTATGAAGATGGCCATAAATCGAAAAGGCATAATATTGAACATTATCATGACCTGCAGTGGTGTACTGATGCGGATGTTGGGCGATAGCGAGAAAAGGAGGACCGAAACGTAACACCAACTAAATGAGAACTGGGGAAAGGAAGAAACAGGTTCAAATTGGGTACTGTACAAATTGAGGGTTTGAAAAAAAATCAACAAATATCGAAATCTCTGATAGTATTTTTAGAACACTATTGAAAAGGATTGCATTAGCACTTCTTGATGGGAAAAGGCTTACGCATTTGCTCTCTCCGTCAAGTCACTGAAGGTTAGGTCCGCAAGTGCAAGGCAAACAGAGGTGGTAAGGTAAATTAAAGGACTACACTGTGCCTGGCGGCATGACCGCTGACATGGCTAAGGATAAAGTTTATCAAACCACCACGATTGTTCTTTGTTTTGTTGAATGCGACGGCCAGTAAATTTGGGTGAGGCAACAGGTTAAGGTATGTATTTAATGGAAGAAGTTGTATACACCCATTGTAATGTTAATGTTAATTTGGGCATTGAACACTGAAAAAGCTAGAGAATGCCTACACCGTAGAGCAGTAATTAAATATTAACATGCAGTTGTCCTATCCAGCTCTGGATAGAGAAAGCAAAAGGCAAACGCAATGCAGTGTAAAAGGTAACCGTCAGATCAATCAAAACAGAATTTGAAGGAAGTTACCCCAGTGATATGTAATGTTAAGGTTGGTGTATGGTATCGAGGTATATGGCCTAAATGAGACAAAAATACATTACATACAAAGTTGTTGGCTTTTGTTATTGTGTAGTAATATTGATGGTTTGGAGGATGGAGAACAACTGGGGGAGAGAAACGTTAAGATTGGTACAAATTTGGTTTCTCATACACAATTAAAGTGTGAACGAAACCTCACATCAATACAACGCAATTATGTATTCTTTTAAACTTTAGGCCACAATGGATATGTACAAATGTGATATTACATTATTAGTGTAAATGACATCTGGACTACAAGTATATGTTGTAAAAATTGGATTAGAAAGCTTCAGGCGAAGGCTACGAATTAAGTAGGACACTCAAAATGGTTGATTGTTTTCCTAAAATTGTAGTACTCTTCTGTAGCTTTTTGATACCATTTTTAACACACACACACACACACACACACACACACACACACGTATATGCATATGTATGCAGATTTGGAAGCAGTGCTCTAACAAAGAAACGTCTGTTTGCTAAACTTCCAAACAATAAATGAGCCAATTGAATAATGATGTTGCATATCTTATTAGTGCATCCATTGACCTAAAGGAAAAACCGACGAATCAAATATCAATCAGATTGATAGGGAAAGGTTCCTGTCAACTACGTTCAAATCAAACTTTGTCTAGAGGAAAATAATGGACAGAGCGTGGGAATCGAATTGGCCACTCATATTATGCGTTAATTCCGTGATCAATTTCCTGTTTTTTTTAAATTAATAGGGTTTATTCGACTGTCTGTTTATGTAAGTTGTTTTTAACATGAGTTAAGAGTTTTATGCAGGGAGTTCTGTCAAGTCGTGATCGCATTTTGCTAGTATTGAATGGTTAATCCCATTTTTCTGTCATATTTGATTAGAACGCACAACGGGCATAATCTGGATAACATTTGACTAAAAGGATCACCATACGTTTCTGGCCAAAGTGTTCCCATCATTTATCTTTCAGTTTTTGATGTTTAATGGTTTTTGGCGAATATACCATAACAATGGACCTTTGTTGCCATGTTTTCCTAACATTTATTTCGAGGTGGTTTTTTTTGCAATTCAGTTTTTATTCGCAAGAATTTAATTGACTGGACTGGTAGTATAGGTTTAATTTACTGAGTGTTTGTTTTTCAAAGATAAATACTGTGTTCTTGTTAATGATAAATAATTTCTTGATATACAGGTAGTTTTTTTAAGGTATTATAGATGTAGATGATGGAACATGCCACAAGATATGGGCATTTGTACAGCACAGACTTTAATCCCGTGTTCTTTGTCTTGTGGAGATTTGTTCTTTGTTATTAGAACAAATGCTGCCTCGTTGAAGACACTCACTATCTTCTAAGATCCCATTAAATGCTCTTAAGATAAAATGCGGCTTTAAGTCATTTATTACGTATTTTGCACTTTATTTTAGGAGGAAAGGGTGTACCTGCGTGTCAAATATCCAAAAGAAACAACCATTGTCGAATTACCTATGTTTTTTAGCAAGGTAAGAATTGCACTCCAGATCTTACTGTAGTAGACGATTTGTTTATTAACCTTTCTCATAACTTGCCTTAAAATAAACCAGTTTTAAAGCAGTTTTTTATGAGCAAGGAATAATATTGCTTATATCATGTTTGCAGTAAGAAGAGGGGAAATGTTACAATAGCAACGACGTAGTTGTAATATAAATGTATGCTTTTAAAGAACAGGTTCCCCCCCTCCCCCATCTCCTTTGAGTACTCGTATGATCATAACCTACGCGCTTAAAGTAATATCACCACACTTTGAAGTATTCATCGTATTTGCCTGTCTATCTACCTGCCTGACCAGCTTTCACGATTACCAGGCTAAACGTGTGCCAGGTGAGGTCGTAAGGCTGATGACAATGATTTGGGGTGTACTTAGGGTAGTACTCTGTGTATGTTATCAGGGCCACGCTGCCTGCTTTCTGGTAAAAAGACCCAGCTCTTTTGGGCGGTCATTTTTCTAAGAATTGTACAATTTTAAGACCTATAATTTGGTACCAGTGGAAGCTTGGTATGGTAATGGTGTTATTAGCCTCTGAAATTGTTGCCTAGTTAAGCGGCCTTCCTTTCCGTGATTCATTCAGAGTTTCAGTAATTCATTCCTTGCCCTAACCGTAAACTCTTGCTAATAGCATCAAATTTTCCGTTATCATGCCGTTGAAATCTCGTTCTTGTTAAGTCTCCTACATAACATCAACTACTAAACTTGATGTGTCACGCACGAGTTGCTGTTCTTTTAAATCAGTTAAGCTAATGGTTTTCTGGTTACAAATAGCAACACGACCGTTTCCTTCTGACGAACTGATTTTACCATACTTTTAAAAATATGAATATTGTGGTTTTCAGTTTTCTCTGGGTGCATCTACAGTATTTTTGCTTTTTCCTTTTCAACGTGGATTGACACTTTAGCAACGATTTCGCTTCAAAGCCGACTATATCCTAACGTTACAGTGCAAAATCGATCTTTAGCGACTTTGTACGAAACGTTTTATTAGATGTGTGGTGGCACGTAAAAATGTTGCCCATGCTTGTTGATGGGATATATCTCCAAAGTAAGTGACTTACTTTTAATTGTTTGAGGAATAAGAGCTGGCTATATTTTTTCAGTGCGTCATATCGAATTTTTAAGAATACTGTATTATAATATTTGTTTTAGTTTCAATCAATGTTGCGTCATTGCATCAACATTCATCAACTGGAATATGTAGTCTTTTAACATGGTCAGTAACAGAACTTTGTGTCCATTTGACCAGGCGGAAAATGTCTACTATAGTCTCTATTTCCGTTAGCATTGATGTCAAGGGGAGCAAAGAGCGGGCTAAAGATGGGTTCACACTGGAAGGAGAGCGACGCGTAACCTAGCACCAGCTAGCATTGCATCATACACTTTTTTTCTTGCTCGCACTGAAAGCGTCATAGCGTCTCCCTATCAGTTGCAAGTTTTCTTAACATAGTGTCCTTTTGTGACGATGAATTGTTGCTCTTGCCTTACAAGGTCAAGCGATTGGTTTATTATTAGCGAGAAAAAAAAAATTTCTTGGGTGAGATGATTATTGAAAGAGCGTGAAAACAGGGAATATTACTGCAATTTGCACTCTTTTCCATGCATTCTCCCCAGCAAGCTCGTCTTTGTACATGCCTATTTGATACGTTTTGCTCGTATCAAATAGGCATGGGGTTTTCTGTTCAGCTTCTATCAAACGTTCTGTGTTCACGTCTTCTTGAGCCATTTTCTTTCCAGTTACTGTTTTTCTAAAGCCTTGCCATACGCCAAAGTTGACGTTTTTGAAGTTTGGTGCGTCATGATACCCATATGAAAAAACGTTATGCTTCCGCATAATACCACGTGATTCGTATGATCAGCGTCATGACTCACAGCACCGCCCTGCTTGCAGTGAAAATTCAGACCGTCAACAAATCAAGGCAGATTAGCTCGACCTTTGGTCAGTGATGAACATTCCAACAATGCTGGCGTTCGTCAAGGTTTTGTTCTTGCTCCGATACCCTTTACATACATGATCTTCCAAAGAACTTAGTCCATCTATGCTGATGGCACTACCTTGTACTCTGGCACTGGACACAAGGCAACTGAGCAGGGACAAGTCAAGCTTGCAAAAGATTTAGAGTCTGATCTTTGGGCTAAGAATGGGAAAAAAGGTGATTGCTTTCTTTCAATGTGACAGAAATGCAACTGATGGCGTTCAATAGAAAGCTGAATACTTATCGCCCCGCAATATTCATGGAAAATTATTCCGATATTAATCCTGATGAGGTTGACTGCTTAATTTGTCATTTTATCCATATCTTTCTTAGGGGTTTTTGTATTCGATCTACTAGTAAGGCGGCGTCTAAGAAAGTTTTTTCTTTGTACATGAGTTCCTTAGTCATAATACTATATACAAGAATATTATATACAGTATATACACTGTTAGTCTGGATGCCCTGTATCTTGATGTTTTTGCTGGAGTTCATAAAGGCGTTTGTTATTTGATAGGCCCAAATCTTGCTGCTACTCATCAACCTTTGTCTCATCAATGAAATGTGGCATATCGTAGTCTTTTCTATAGATAATTACCATGGAAAATGTTCTATTGGGCGTTCCTCACATTTACATTTCAGTTTGGTAAAACCCATTTTACTCGTTTCCCTCAACGCCCATAACCTTATACAGTTGCTGCTCCTCATTGTAATAAACCTTTCTACGGATGTTGTTTCTTTCCCCGTTCAGCATCGTTGAGAAACTCTTTAGCTTTTGAGTAGTTTCCTCTATCCTGTGATTTAAATATTTTAAAGTCTAAGGTCAACTCGTAATTTTTGTCTTAATTTTTTCCTTCTCCCCTTTTTTTCTTTACGTTTCACAGTTTCATACACTTAGTGGCTTTAATATCTTGTACGGTTCATCATCATTTAAATGTTGTTATATCATTGCAGAGCTTATAAACATTGTGCAGTTCTCATGCACGGGATACGTAATTCAAAGGCTGCCCTATCCAGCTCCACTTTTAATTGAGATGGACCACATGTCTTTCTTGAGATGCTTAAATGTTAAGCAGTGCTTCTACGCAAGATGCTGCAAATCACTTCTGTTGTTCTTGCCATGTTCATCCTCAGGAATTTACCCGTGATTTATGGATGCTTTCTGGACATCACACTACAAGACCAAGTAACTAAAAGAGGTCGAAGAAAAGTATAATGAAAGTACCAATAGAAAAGTAATAGGAAGCTACAAAAACCCCGGTTAACATTAGGCTAAAGATACATATATACCTTTGGTGGAATTGTAGTGATCGGTTAAAGGCCGAAAAACTGTTGTGTGCTATTGTGTTGAACAACTAAGGCAGGTAAAGTTTTTGGAATAGAGATTTTGAAAAACAAAATGAAAGTTGATAAATATTAAGTACAGCTGGAATCCTACTGTCACTTAAGATTCTGCCATTTGACTGGTATTGTTTTTGCAGCCCCAACGCTCTCTTGTAATGTCTTTTAATATTGTGTTGTTATTTGTTGGACGGTATTGTATTTTATTGTACGAGCTGTCCGTTGTTGACAGTCGTACATAACTTTTGGTTTTAAGGCTGATCAAAATATTTTGATTAGATTATCACGCCTATATTGTGTAGAGGGGAGATTATTTTTTATTGTGAATTTTATTTATTTTAGACTTGGACTGTCGGACGTGCCATTGACCAAATAGCATCTCAGGGAAAGATTTTGAATACAAACAACGAAGCCAATACAAGGGTAAGGTACATCAATAAGAAGTTGTGACCAAATAGTACTAAATTAGCTGTAGTGAAGACGTATTACGACTTTATTGCGAAGGGTGAGAGATACTGTACGTCTTCTTCATTTTTTAATTTAGAGCAGGAAACTGCATATTGCCCATAAGAACGAGTAGACAAAAGGTTTTCAGACATATTTAGGTTAGCACATTTTCTTTGTATTTCCCAGAGAACATCGAACTAAAATGTCGATGTAGATTTTCGAACAAATGCAACGTTACCTCTCAAAAGGAAGTAAACTAGAGGCAAAGTTTAAACTTGTTGGATAATCCTTGCAGCTTTGTCATTTATTTGATAATTTCACCTAATACTAAGGTTTCAATACCGATTTTCGGGTAGTTATTCGAAGTAGTTATTCGTTTTAGTACTTAGAGCTTCATACCTCATGCCTAGTGATCGCCATTATATTCTGTTCTCTTGCTATTTCTCCCTCCCAACACTCTTCAGTCCAAAGCTTGTTGTCTAATGTTTCATTACTTTTGCATTAGTCTTGCCCCAGCCTGTACATCATTCTTAAACTACCTAGCCCTTGTTACCAGAGACGAACACAGCACCCCAGTAACCCCACTCCTCGTTATCCCAGCTGTATGTATTTGTGATTTAATTAATACTTACTTTTCCTTATCTCTCTCCGTAACTTTTACAATTATTTGAATTCATTGATCTATTCCAGTGCCACGTTAAATATATAACTCAATGCCATTTCTTATCAGTGTCAATTCTGAGGATGTTTAAATGGAAATAAGAAATATCAAGGCTAGTTTTTTGCTGAGGTTTTTTTTACACATTTTTTTTCACCATAGAAACTTCATCTTTTTTCCGATGATCGCCCATTGCCGTCAGGTGGACGACTAGAAGATCTGCTTAGTGACGATTTAGGAAGTCTTCGAGAAGGAATACTAGTTACCCTAAAGTACGTAGAAGCAACCTGATTATGCTGGTGTGTGCCACACAAATGTCAGAATTTTCTGTAGGGTACACTTAAATTCCGGAGGAGTAATTAGCACCTATTGAACGCATTTGACCCTTGAGATTATGATGAAGTATGTTAAGGAACTTCGCTTTGTAAACAGATTTCAAAAAATTCGGTAAAAATTAACCTTGTTCAGAAAATGCAGAAAACGTTTTCAAGACGCTAAATGGGAAGAACACGGTAACCGGTTGTTTACTCTTTGTGGGAGTTTAGAATCTATTAATACACATTATATAGATAATTGGTGTTAGATAAAAAACGAGGAAGCATCAATAAAAGTTGATGTTAATATTCTATATTTTGCGCATTAGGGGGCGTTCAGTAAATAGTAAATACGTAATGCTGGTGGGATGGGGTCCCAACTATGTTCGTTGCGAAATGTCACGCCAAATTTGGAGGGGGTGGGGGGGATAAAAATTTAATCTTTACGTAACGCTGAAAAAAGTGGACCTAAGAACAAATTAGATACCATCAAGAAAGACCAGTCGCATCAAATCGCATCAAGTTGATTTGACCTGTGTTGTAAAAATTATTACATCAGGGACTGAATTGGCAAGAGATACGCTGACTTTATAACACAAGTTGGAATCAACCTAATATACCAGAGGTCGGGAAGTACATTTACTCACAAACATTTTTGGGGGCAGCTCGATGCTTGTGAGTGGATCACCTGTATGAAGCGCTTGCAATAAGGAGGGGTTATTTTCAAAAGATAGCACCTGTCAATTGTTTTTTGTCACTTTTTTCTGCAGTAAGTTTAATGGATGTGCGCAATCTTTTCTACCAGTCCACAAATTATGGAATGAAAAATGTACGTGTTCAAGTCACATGACTTGCCATTAAACAGAAAACAGTGAAGGGATTAAATTACAGTCTTGCGTCACACAGACATTCTTCGATCCTTCGATTTATTGTTTTCCGTGTGAGCTGCGGGTCTCTGTTTCAGTTTGCGCAGAATTTTTTGTTGTTAAAGAATTATATAAGTCTTCTGAAAGGTGACAGAAAACCCAGGACATGTTTTTCCAAAAATGTATAAATCCAAATGAGAAGACTTATTTCAGGATGTTTTAGATTGTCACAATAACCTTTTTTCTGTCGTCAATAAACGGGAATCGCAACAAAAAGTATCTACAATTCGAAGGAAGAAAAGCAACAGTTCAAGGTATAATCGAGCTGAAATCGGAATGCACATAGCTGAAGGGGAAGTGGAGGACAAAGTCAAAGCCCGCGAAGGTAAATCTTTTATCTCTATGGGGAGACGTTGCCAAAAGTAGTAAGTTTACAGCTTTTTTATGCTATGCTTCAAGGGTGGTGGGTAGTGGTATAAGCGTTATTACTGAAATAACACTTTTTTGAAATAAAGTTGCCAAATCAGGTTACTGCGCTAAATGTGTTAAAGCAGAGAAGTAGTGTTTCTTCTTTTAAAAATTTGGAATGACATAATATACTACAGAATTTTTTTCTTATTTATTTGGAGACAACATAACTGACTGCAGGTGCCGATTGGCATCACAGCTGCAAAAAACCACTGCCCCGTGATAATGCACATGGAGTACGGAGTGACCTTACCTGACCATGATTTTGCTGATACAAACAGTTACTGAAGACATTAAGGTTGTGAAGAGTAACGATTTATCAAATGATGCTATAACCTATTCAGGCCCCACGTATGTCGCTATCAGAATTGGTAAACACACAGGTTTGGCAGCCTACAGCCACCTCCAAGACATGAAGCGAGTCAGGTCTTTACCAGAATTTAACGTTAATTTCATGCCAGTCAAAAAGACAAGAAGGTCATGGTCATTACCATTGATTGTGGGCCAGACGAAAACCCTCGATATCAGAGAATCCTAATTGCAGTCGAATATTTCATTGAATTTGGTCATGATGCCCACCAACGTACCAGATCGCAGTGCATTCAACCGCACAGCGCGGCAAATGTTACCATTAAGTCGGGAGATGAGTGATTTAATTCTACTCACGATCATTCCGGCTCACATCTCGATAGCAACAGCAATACTTTTGACAAAGAAATAGAACTCGAAAACTTTTGAGTTTGCAAGAGAAGTGTTTGTTGAGGTATAGTTAAAGCTGATAATCGATGGGCATCCACTTGTTGCTGAGTTTTTGTCAGGCAATGCAGCGGATCTAACTGTAATACCAATATTGGAAATCAGTTAATGTACAAGAGTCTCAGTACCTTTTACACATTGCGAAATGCACCAACTCATTGTGCTATCGACCCTTTCAGTCGGACTATTTAAAGATTATGAAGGACCGCTTTCTTCCTCCACCAATACTCTCTCTCTCTCTCTCTCTCTCTCTCTCTCTCTCTCTCTCTCTCTCTCTCTCTCCCTCTCTCCCTCTCTCCCTCTCTCTCCCTCCCCCTTCTCCCCCCTCTTCTCCCTCTCTTTTCCCCTCTCTCTCTCTCTCTCTCTCTCTCTCTCTCTCTCTCTCTCTCTCTCTCTCTCTCTCTCTCTCTCTCTCTCTCTCTCGATCTCTCTCGACCGATCAAAAGTCGATGGTAGTCTGTCGACAAAAGCTGACAAAAATCCCATATACCTTTCATTTTACTAAAATCTAGCGTTAAATAATATTATGTTCCCGAAAAAAGCAAAGAAGGCATATCCGAATGGTTTCCCTTACGACCTTTCTTGTCCATCCGTTGACAATGAAGTTCTAATAAAACGATCTTGTTATAACTGTGGACTGTACTTTGGTAGTATAAGAAACCGTGTCACATCTTGAGACCTTTCAGAAGAGAAAATTACCATTAAGCAAAGAATTTGCGAAGGAGCCGAAAGAAGCGCTGCTCGCAATCAGTCTGAGTTTTTTCTCGTTGTGTGGATGCACGAAAAGGAGGGAAGGGGCTTGAGATCGATGAAGTACTTAATTGCGTTATGAATCCGGTTCTCTCCTCGTTGGCCGACGACAACAGAATCGTTACTTTTGGCGTTACATTTTTATTGAACGGCCCCCAAATCTGCTAATTTTTAAATTTTGGTAATAAAATTGTGCTCTGAAAAGAAAAGTGTAGGCTTCATCTTCTGACAGAGAATAATACTAAGGAAAATATTTTTCTTAAAAAATTGGCTTCGCAAAATAGTGTTAAATTTTCAGGGATAAGTACTCAATAAGCAGTGTTTTTAAACAAAGACCTAAGTGATGGAGGGGTACAGAGAGGTCGATTTACCTTAAATACTAAAAAAGACAAAATCAGAAGTACTTTTTTTATATATGTCATTTTGTTATTCGATGACAATTGTTTCAAATCACACAACATGCAGTTTAAAGATGTTTACTTTTCCAGGTCTTGTAACAACGAAAATATTTATTTGAGTATTACTTTTGTAAACAGACATACTTTGTTGTACTTTTCCAGTGCTTTCTTGGGATATTTCACTCGGTATTTAGAATGGGTGCGTTGTCAAGGAAATCTGTAAATAATTTCTCTGTAACCAGGATCATATCCAGGTTACAAGCGCATTTAAGGCGTGTTTAATCATACAGTGGTTTTCCCCGTGATAGTCCATGATTTGTATGTAAGGCATTCTTTCAATCACTCTTAACAAGATATTGAAGACTGAGTTTGGTGTCTTGTTGTCAAGGCTGGACCTTTCACCTGACTTGTGTAAGATTGTGATTTTGGTTGCTTTCTCTACTTGTAAAAAGGACCTTTCAAAATGAAATACGTTTGATTAGCATGGTTATAGGCCCGAAACATTTAACAGCCCCATTTTTGAAAAGCGCTTTAAACTTTTACCAACACTAGTTGCTTTGTCCGCACGAGGAATAGCATATGAAACTATTGTTTCAGCAACTCACAACAACAAATACATAGTGCCAAACTCACAATGAAGGATAAATAATGCAGCAGTAACCAAGTGGTTTAGCCAACAACGTGCCATGGAAGAGGTTTGCAGTTTGAGACTTATGCTGGATTTAAACTTCAAAAATTATTGCTTTAAGCGAAACGGATAAGGAAAAAATTATCCCTTAAAGCAATAATTTTTTCCCTTAATGCAAAAATTTTTTTCGCTTAAGTAAAAAATTTTCCGTAAAGGAAATGGGTGTTCATACTTAATTTGCGCTGTAAGCAAAATTAACAGATCAGTTTCAATCATGCCATCGAAGAGAAAACTTCGTAGATTACTTGCACTGTATCAGTTATATCAAAATGAACAGCAACGATCTTATGTTCGAATGGTAAATACCACGAGATGTAAAAGAGGTGAATATCACTCTCTCATTCAAGAATTAAGAAATGTGGACGAGGAGAGACATCACTAGATTTTCGAATGTCAAAGGAGCGCTTTGACGAACTTCTGGATGTAGTGAAGGATCGACTTGTTCATGCAAATAGACATCGATTTCCAGTAACTCCAGGGGAAAGACTGGCAGTAACTCTGCGGTATCTTGCAACCGGTAACTCGCAGCAATCGATTGCTATTAGTTACAGACTTGGCAAAGCAACTGTTAATAAAATTATCTACGAGACTTGCGATGCCATCTGGGATTGCCTTTATAACGATTTTGTCAAATTTCCCAGCACTGAAGAAGATTGGAAGTCGATTGCACATGATTTTGACTTTTTTTGGAATTACCCTCATTGTGTGGGTGCGATTGATGGCAAGCATATAGCAATTAAGGCCCCCAAACATTCTGGCAGTGACTATTTTAATTACAAAGGATTCCATTCCATTGTTTTAATGGCAGTATTTGATGCTAGGTATAGGTTTGTAATGGCTGACATTGGGGCATATGGACGAGAAAGTGACGGTGGAGTTTTGGCGAAGTCGGAATTCGGTATCAAGTTAAACGAAGGCAAGTTAGGATTACCAGCAGCAGAGCCGATTTTGGGCATTGCCGAACCTATGCCATATGTTTTTGTTGGTGATGCAGCTTTTCCCTTAAAAGAAAATATGATGCGTCCATACCCCGGTACTTATTTGGATGATGAAAAGCTCACCTATAATTATCGCCACTCTCGAGCCAGAAGAATTTCTGAAAATGGATTCGGAATTTTGTCAACACGTTGGAGGATTTTTAGAGGACCAATCGATGCTTCTCCAAACAATGTTTCGAAAATAACGAAAGCCTGCATTGCCCTTCATAATTACTTGGCAAGTACTGATTTTAAAAACTCTTCACAAACGAGATACATCCCACCAAATGCCGTTGATCGGGAAAATAACATGGGAGAAGTTTTAGCAGGAGGTTGGAGAGAAAGTAGCTCAAATCTGCTGCCGATTAATCGAGTTTCTTCAAATATGGCTTCACGCCAGGCTGTGGAGATTCGGGACCAATTTAACAAATACTTCCTAACAGACCATGGGAAAGTTCCATGGCAGGATAATGTTGTAAGGAGAGGAAGAAAAAATTGAATAAAAATTAGCATCAACTTATATATTATATATTTTGTAATGAAATGCCCATAAGAAATGTAACTGTCACAAGCGTAAATTTCTAGTTTCGTATAAAAAGATAAATGTAAAGTAAGAAAAATTCTAATGTTAATTTCTTAAATAATCCACAAAGCTACTTGACTGCATTTGCTGTGTTTCTCCCGTTTCAGTCATTGACTGTCCGACTAGCTCTGCCATTTCAGCATCAAATAAGATGTCATTTATTTTCTTTTTTGTTACAATTTGGGACACTTTTGATAACTTATTTAAAGATTCCGCATCAGTTCTTCCGAAATTGGAAAATTCATCCTCATCCTTCTTATTTGCGATTGATTCCATTATCGCCTCTTCAATTTCAGTTCTTGGTCTTTTCTTTACGGTCCTGCTTCCCTTTAAACTTGTACTGGCTGTGCTTGCCACAGGCGATGCAGATCGCGCAGAGACCGAGGGTGAGAGTTGTTCCTCGAAAATGCTTTGATCTTCACAGTGTAAAGACAAAGTTGACTCTGTCTACGACGAAGTTAAATTACTTTCCGTTGTCCGATGCTTTATGAAGGGTGACAACCATGCCAGCATTTCGAAATATTTGTTTGGCTTTGTTGATCTGACATCCCCGCTTTTCCCTTTAGCGATTTTCTTCGATTTTACATAGCTCTCGCGTATGTATTTCCACTTCTTTTTAGCAAGATCAATCTCAATATTTAAATTCCGTGCTATTTCTTGCCAGGAATTTTGAATTCGTATGGAGTCTCGATATTCTTTCAACGATGAATCGTAGAGCTGTGGATATTTTTGAACTTCTTCGATCAACTTTCCCTCAAGATTATCCATTGCTACTTCACAAATCTTGTGAATAAATTATTTTCACACAAAATATTTGCCCTTTTTATAAACCCAAGAGAAAATCACGATTTAATGCAAGGAATTCAGGAATGCAAAACAGGAAAAATGAATCACAGAAACGTAGATTCAGTGACGATTTTATTAAGGGCGTTTACAATTACTCAGTACTAACGTCATTTGTCATGATCTTCCTTATTTCAGCGTTTTTAGTGACAGAACCACTGTGAAGGCGCTTTAGCAAGAAAAAAAAGTTAAACTTTTTTCAACTCCGTAATTTTCTTGCTTGAGCAGATAATTTTTTGCGTAAGCGCCTTCAAATTTTGCTTGGGCAAAAAATTTAACCCTTTAAGCAATAATTTTTTTGCTTAAAGGTGTAAGCAAAATTATAGCGAATTAAGTAGGATTACGATGCAGACATTCTGGCGCCAAAGCCATAATTTTTTGGCTTAAGCAAAAAATTACGAAGTATAAACCAGGCTTTAGTCACGTCCCTCGAAGTACTGCGCGCAATTCGTTTCTCCTTTATACGTGGCATACTTTGTGTATGTGTACATGTTTCCGGAAATAGTATTGGGGGAGAGTAAAAAACTAAGAGAGATTTAATAAGAAAAAAGACCTAATGCGAAAAGTAACCCACTGCACTGAAGTGGATTCCAGTCTTGCTTTGGGTGAAAGAAGAAGAAAAAGAAAATTCCTCTTTTTAAAAGTCGTTCTAAGCTTTATTGTGTGCTATATATAAATGGATAGCTGGCGCATGAGAAAAAGCGCAATCTTGTTGAAAATGAAATCGAAAGCAATTTTAGGAGATAAGAACTAGACTTTTTTCATCAATTACTTGTAAAATACTATTTATCACTATTTTATTGTTGTAAGTAATAGAATTCTGGATTTTTCAACTATCCTCTTTTACTTTCTTATTTATATCTATGAGAACCCATAATCGATATCATCATATCGTAATTGATGTCTAATTGATATTTACAACTTTGTGTATAACTTTGTTTACAGCTTGACAACATTTTGGAAGAGAAGCGAAATGACATTTTTCTTATTTATTAATCACATGACTGACTCCCTTAGCTAATAATTTTTAGAGATTGGGATATTTTATTCGCAATATCAATGGGTCATTTGATCCAGCTCCTTATTGATAATAATAATAATATGCTAATGGGATACTTTTGGCCGTGTTAAACCAGTCAGGTGGTAAGAAAAAATCAATTGCGAAAAGAATTATCTTGACCTCGTCCCACTACATTTTGCAGCCACTACTGACACACTCATTATGATATCACTCATATATTATTCACTTCGTTTATGGCATTCATGTTGCTTTTATTTACAGCGATGGCAACAAAGCAAATTTGATACCGTCAAAAAGTGTTTTTACACTAGTATTATAACTAAGTTAAAAAGTTGCTGTATGTGGATCGTAGGAAATATTTTCAGTGAAAATGTTATTGCAGAGGAGGATTTGGAATTTTAAGAAAAATTGAATGTGAAGCAGAAGTGATACGTTGGTATTGAACTTGGTTCGAACCAGTGCCTATTGGTTTCGGTAGAGGATTAGTTGGCAAAAATTATTTGGTTAGTTAATGTAGCGCTTATAGCTCAGTTGGTAAAGGATATAGCTATGAAAGCCATAGGAACGGGTTCAAATCCAGCTAAGCGTAATATTTTCTACTTAATATTTCAGGTAATATTTATTTCAATAATTATGGCCATGGTCATACTCCACCAGAAATTAATTTGTTGGTGTCGAGCAGTATTTGTTAAGCTGCATTGGAACCAGGCTTTTTTCAATACATTTTAAATGTCCAGAGTATTCTATTACATTGTTTATACTATCTACGAAGCTGATAAGTACATGATACCTTGTCACCCATCATCTCTAGCTTCACGTTTAGACGAGAATTTCTTCTGATATTATCTAGGACAGCTGTTCAGAAGTAATGATCAATCTAGTTCTGCTTACAATTCCTTCTTTTTGTTTAATTAAGGAACTTCTTGCCGGATCGGAATCTGAATTTTTAGTGTTTTGAGAACTACGGTAGTTTTAGTTACAACGCAGCTGCAACCTCCAATAAGCTAAGGCTTGTCTGTCATAAATTAATTTTTTATAATGAATGAAGCTATTAAAACTGGATTCCCCACAACGGATTTCACTATTTTTATGAATGTGTTATGGAAACCCAGACTTATTGTGTGTTACTAAATACTTGGAAAGTTGAAAGACGAAGAGCGGTGGCTTTGAAGAATAATGTAGAGTAGCTGCCATACACCACATATTACCAGTAAATCTTCCATAATGCATGACAGGGTACAAACTAATGCTTATTCTAATAACCTCGAATATGACATTCTTCTTAAGTGTGGTGTAATAGGCAACCGAAATTGGAAATGTTAAAAGAAAAATAATGTTTGCCAAGCATCCAAACGTTGGGACTCGTATTAGAACTCAAGGCCAGGAAAAGTACCGTGGTTATCAATTTTGTATTATTTAAATAGCTTGTTTCAGTTAAAGATTTATTAGCAACCTTTCCACTTATAGCTTTAACCGTTTTTCATATAACATTAGCTAGGAGTAAATGAACAAAATGATAAATTAGTAATCATCTTCCCATTACTTATTTCTTTTTCTTTGTCGATCGCCCAGAGTGCAGCATCGGTGGTCCTGACGAATGCAACAGGCCAGGTTTCTACACGGATTTGTTTTTCGGTAAGGTAGTCTTGGAGAAAATGCTTCACAGTCACAGCATGACCACCGCAGGGGCACATTGCAAAATCACCAACGTGAAACGTCTTGTATTTGTGATGCCAGACCCCTCAATTGCCTGTTTTCAGTCTCACGATTGTCACTTTATCTCATCTGGCAAGAAAGTAGTAGACGCCCAGTTTGATGAAATGTGGTTGTTGATGAAGCCATTTTTGTGTGTGTTCCTCTTTCATTGTGTATTTGGTTGTTGATGAAGCCATTTTTGAATGTTTTCCTCTTTCATTTTGTATTTGGTTGTTGATGAACCCATTTTTGTGTGTGTCCCTTTTTCATTGTGGATTTGGTTGTTGATGAAGCCATTTTTGTGTATGTTCCTCTTTCATTGTGGATTTGTTTGTTGATAAATCCATTTTTGTGTGTGTCCCTTTTTCATTGTGGATTTGGTTGNTGGTTGTGGATGAATCCATTTTTGTGTATGTGCCTCTTTCATTGTGTATTTGGTTGTTGATGAATCCATTTTTGTGTGTGTCCCTTTTTCATTGTGGATTTGGTTGTTGATGAAGCCATTTTTGTGTATGTTCCTCTTTCATTGTGTATTTGGTTGTTGATGAATCCATTTTTGTGTGTGTTCTTCTTTCATCGTGGATGTGGTTGTTGATGAATCCATTTTTGTGTGTGTTCCTCTTTCATTGTGTATTTGGTTGTTGATAAATCCATTTTTGTATGTGTCCCTTTTTCATTGTGGATATAGTTGTTGATGAAGCCATTTTTTTTGTGTGTTCCTTTTCATTGTGGATTTGGTTGTTGATGAATTCATTTTTGTGTGTGTTCCTTTTTCGTTGTGGGTTTGGATGTTGATGAAGCCATTTTTGTGTGTGTTCCTTTTTCATTGTAGTCTTAGCTGCTTCAAAACTTGGTGAAATTAATTCTTTTTTACAAAGTATTGGATAGGTAAGCAAAAATTCAAGTTGGAGGTAAGTAGTGACAGACAATAGTAAGCGATAAATGAGAAATCGAAGGACAAAACATGTACTAGACAAAAAGTTACCAGAAAATACACAAGAAAAAGAAGTAATAAGAGAAATTGACTGGAATAGACTGGCAAAGATGTTAAAAATATTGAGTATTGTTTCAATCTCAAAAATAATACGTGTTGGTTATTAATGCCATCACTGCAAAAATATGTATAAAAAATAGCTTACAATCATTAAAAAGTGCAAACATTTCATGTATAACCCATACCACTCAAGCATTGTAGCTAAGCAGAGCCACAAACAGTTCAAGAAAGATGTCTTATCTGAAAAATATCTTAGATAATTTGGAGGTATAAGTAGCAGACGACAATGACTGGTTTTCTTTTCCTCAACCCCTGAATGTAGAAGAAGACACATTTAAAACGACTAAGTGTTTTGGATAAACTATATTTTCCTAATTTGGACCCTTGGACTGCATACAAGTCTGCTTGGTTTAAATGTGCAAGCTCTTAAAAATGAATTTAATATTTGTCTCTAATTGTAGTTAAGATTTTTTCAATCAAATTCAAGCGCTATGGATACCTTTATAATTTTATTTTTGTCTAATTTTGAAATTTAATATTACTTAGATTTGGTAATTTAACGTAAGTCAAATTTTCATTTAAAATTTAAAAAATTTGAATTAGTGCCAAATTAAACTTCCCAGATCACCTGCGCCCTACTAGATTTTAAAAAAATCGTATTTGAGAAATAGTCGAAATGGTGTCTTGCGATTACTATTTGGTTTTCAGTCTCGATTTTCTCGACATTTTAGTTTTGTAAATGAATTACAGTACGAACAGCAACTAATAAGCGTAATCAGAGATTATTATCTAATGGCTTGATATGCACCTCCAGCTATGAAACAGAAATAAGGCAGTTCTGATGAAAGGATATCAAGAATGCCAGAGGACCATGCCAAACAAACTTTGTCGGAGTCTGAGGGACTGCACATTGTTGTAGTATCTTCATCTTGTAGGAAATTGCAGTGTTGTGTACCAGTAATGGTGAAATGTACTCACAATATTTTCACCGATATGGTATTGTTTGTATTGTTTTGCTAAGGAATGGGCATTAAATACACTTGTATTGGGTTGCTATTGACAATGGTTGATATTTAAATATATTATTATCCAAAATGAAATTATCATAGTTTAATATTTTGCTACTATATTTATTTTATCCTTAGATAAAAACTATGATAATTCCATGCATTTTTCTATAACTATTACGTTTGTCTGTGTGCCCTAAAAATTACAAGCTAGTTCAAGCTGATTAGGGTTTTCGTTAAGCTCTGGTATTTTATTTACCTTCAAAGTTTATGGAAATGACCTACAAAAAATCACACAGGAAATAGGTAGTATTTTATTAAAAGATTTTACCCTTCTATTGCATGAAGGATCATGTGCAGGTAGACAGAAGTCCATCAAATTTTTCAGGTTTAATACTATTTATTACCTGTCATCAGGGGTTTTTTTTCTTACTGGTTTTTGAAGAGATTGCTAATAATGCAATAGACAGACAAAGTGAGAAATGAAGAGGTGTCGATAAGAGTTAGTGCAAAATGGTCAGCGATGAGTACAGTAAAAAAGTCAGTTGGATTCTTAATCCATCTTCTACGAAGACTGCAAATGCAACAGTAAAAACAGCTGAAAGGAGAGAGAAAGAAAGAGAGAGAGAGAGAGAGAGAGAGAGAGGGACAGAGAGAAAAGCTTTGCGGAAAGAAGCCGAGCGTCTTTGCAATCATTTTTTTAGTAATCATTAATACCAGTCAACACATATTTTGGTGCTAGCAAAGTAAGAATTGATTTTTAGTAACTTGGGGTTGCTGAGTTTAAAAAACGCATCAGTTTTTATTGATTGGCATAGTTTTACCTCTCAATAAAATGCCTGTTTTCTCCGGAGTCAGAGGTTGTGTGTTCAAGGCTTTCGAATAAGACCAATAAAAATACCGTGTTGCTTCTTTCTTTTGGATAGAACTGATAAGGCTGAGAGAGTGTATGTCTCTATGGCACAAATCAATGACAGCAATACATATTTAACAAATATTTTTTCATTTTGACTGGCAGTTTTAGTCCTAAACTTCCTGCTTTCTCTAGGTGCTTAAACCAGCCTGATCCTTTTGTGATATCTGTGGTGAAAATGTGATGCCAGACAACAGAAGACCTAATACTCAATTTGTCAAGCAAGTGTATCATGCCTACTTTGGAATGCAGCTTGGAGATCAAGATAGGGCTTGGGGCCCCACACGTCTGTAAAATCTGTGTTGAACATTTGTGTCAATGGGAAAATGGTACAAGAAAATCCTTGAGACTTGGAATTTCCATGATTCGGAGGGAACCTCGTGACCAAGTACATGGCTGCTACTTTTGCATAATAAACTTGAAAGGGGTCAATAGTAAGGAAAGGAGATCTTTGAGCTACACTAACCTGAATTCAGCATTGATACCGGTACCACATTGTGATTCCTGTACCTGTGTTCAAACATTAGGAGGAGGCCGGAGAACACACAGATGAAAATAATGACTATGACCATGGTAGTTAGGATGACGAAGGGTTTGAAGTCTTGCCAAGCGAGCCACAGGTATTTACGCATGATGAACTTTCAGATCTGATTAGAGATCTATATCTATCAAAAGAGTCATCTGAGGTCTTAGCATCAAGACTGAAAGACAAATATCTACTTGATCCTGGGACTGAAATCACCTTTTATCTGACAAGGGATTCAGACTTCGTTCATTTTTTGGCGAAAAAAGACGATCTTGTTTTTTGCAAAGATAGTTCTGGTCTTTTGATGAAGTTGGGTGTTTTGCAAGATCTGAAGCTAGTACCTGGAGATTGTTTATTGACAGTTCTAAAAGAAGTTTGAAATGTGTACTTCTCCATGTAACAAACGAGCATGTTTCAATTCTGATCGCACACTCAACTAAAATGAAAGGAACATACGAGGCTGTCAGGCATGTCCTGAACTGCATAAAGTACGATCAACACAATTGGATCATTTGTATGGATTTGAAAATGGTGAATTTTCTACTTGGGTAGGAAGCAAGCTACACAAAACTTCCATACTTTCTTTGCTATTTGGATAATAGAGACAAGCGAAGCCACTGGATTAAAAGAGACTGGTCAACTCGACATAAACTTACAGTTGGGGATAAAAATGTAATTAATAAAGCTCTGGTGCCACAAGACAAGGTCATATTTTCACCTCTTCATATAAAACTGGGTTTAACTGGGTACAACATGTAATGCTATATGAACTAGAGGCTATAATGATATTAAAAAAGCAGGAAGCCGAAAAGGAGGCAGGGGAACTAAAGTTGGTCCGATCGACCATGTGAGTCACAAGACTAGATTAAATTTCTAAAGAAGCCTACGAGGTGTAGCGCATGTCAGAAACCTTGGGGTCAAACTAAGAGAGGCCAAACTAAGAAGGAAGGCCAAAGAGAAGATTCGTGGAGGCAGTACAAGACAATAAGGAAGCAGCTTGAGTACAAAGGGCGGATTGAATGGATGAAGCGAGGTGGAGACGAGCAATTTGCTGTGACGATCCTAAAAGAAAGCAGTCAGAAGACAAAGGGTTGATGTATTTCAATTAATAGTAATGTTCATTAGGGTACTATATGAATCAAGTTACGTTATTTTAAAAGAAAAGCAGTAAAGCTATTTGGAAGGAAGCAAGAAATAGTGTAGGTTAGTGAAAAACGTGAGAGAAAACTCAATAACTGATCAAACATTGCATCAGAACGAGGTTAAAATATGAAATTGTAGGTTGGAATATGAAGATCATGTATACGATCATTAACCCTGTGCCGAATACCATGGGTATGTGAGTGTATGTTGGAAACGTTCGGATAAGTGGGAGCATATGAAATGAAAGTATCTTATCTTTAATTTTGCAGTTTCAAGATGATTTTGCCCACTAGCTTTCGTCTAGCTGTTTCTGCTTACAAAGTAATTTATACAGAGTTTAAAGGGTCTACAAAGCACTCGGATCCTTTTAGCAACATATTTAAAATTTATACTTGAGAATCTCATCAAGGAGTTAAATAACTGCATATTTTTCAATATAAGCTAAAATGTAGGCTACAGTAACAAAAAGACTAATCTTTGACCAAGCAACAAAAGTCAAAAAGAGATTTTTCCTTTTATGTGGATTACCAGTTTAAATACCTCGCCCTTTTGCTTGGAAACTAAGCTACAAGCCTATAAAAATAGACTACAAGTATATTCAATACCTTGGAAGATAGAGGTAAAGATAAGATAACATTTGTCAAGTTAAAATCATGGGCTATTTTCCATAATGACAGTTTTTCTTTGTATCGACAGATCAAAGCTCTAGGTGTTGATATTTCGATAATGATAAGGACTCTAAAAATGTTTGAACCTCACGAGGTAACGTAGGCCAGTATTAAGTGGATATCATGATTTCAGTGAGTAAGGCAATATACAGGACAACGTTCATGGTTTTAAATTTTGTACCTTACTGACATCACAGAGAGGAAGGTCTGTCACACTGGTGGGTGTCTTAAAGAAAATTGTTTTTCGTAATTTTTATTATATATCGTTAAAGTTGGGAGTTCCTTTACAAAAAGAGTTGTGAAACTGGCACTGCATTTTTTGAATATCTAAAAAGCTACTAAAAGTATTTATTTTAATTGTGTTCTCTGCAGCTTACCCTGTAGCTGTTTTCTCTTCAAACCCTATGGCTAAAGTTGTGTTATACTTATAGTTAAGGGTTAATTAATATTTATCTCTTGTTCCTAAAAAACAAATAAATTTTTATCGAAATTGAAATGATCCGTCTAAAAGATTTAAGATTTCAATTAAAAGATAAATTAATACACTAATCAAAAACTGATGTTACTTTACTATTGAGAAGAACTAGCTGATTACAAGTGACAAGCAATAGAAATATTTTTTCTCCTTTTCTTTAAGAGAAATGGCAGATGGTTATGAACATTTATTTGGCTGGGATTTTTATCTTTCATAGTTGACATCCTAAAAAAAATTTTAAAAATTTCCTATTGTGACTAGAAATTATCCACTGCAAAACACGATCCACTCAGCCCAAACATCTGCCAACTACTAGCTGGACAATTTTTCTGTTTTAAATTTTAATTCAGGGGCCATAATTGAGTCGTAAGTCGGGTTGTCTTGTAACAAATAGGCTTTGTGTACATTAGTAGACCAAAATATCCTTCAAAACCTTACAAAGGAGACATTAGTTGGCGCCAGGATAGGCACGTCGTTAAAACATTTCTCCAGCAATGTTCCTTAAAAGGAACTTAATTGATTCAATTTAAAGTTTTACGAAGTAAAGAGAAATAGAAATATTATTAAACGACATTAGAAATATTTTAAAGAGTTCAGCCTTAAGGTATAAAAAAAGTAAAAGAAAATCCAGAGGCCTTGAAATTCAAGGTATATTTGACATTTAAAATGTATTTGCTTTGTGACAAATTTGTAAAAAGCTAATAGGTCAGCAAAAAGGAGACTTCTTTTGCATAAAATGTTTTCATTGGAATCAATTTAATGCAAGTAGACCTTTATGGAAAATTGTAAAAATTTTCAGTTTTAATTTGTTGGAAATTTTATTGGCTATAGAGATTTATTTCAGAAAAAGAATTTTCTGTAATTAGGGTTCCTTTATCACTGATAATGTAAAATTATTACAAAGTTGAGTAATTTTCAGCGATAAAGTAGTGCTTGGGCTATAGAAGATTAAAATTTTGAGGCCGAGTGAGCCTTGTGATTGCAGATTCATTCTTCCACCGTAGTCCAAGCGTGCGAGAAAACGACTGGAAACGGAAACAATAAACATTCCAGAAAACTCAAAACCTTAAGGAAGCGGTGGATTTCAATTTACTGGAGGAAAGGAAGAAAGTAGTGGTGTATATTAGTGAATAAAGAGAGAGGAAACTCTCTCTGATCAAGATCTGATCTGATCAATCTTGGGTCAGAAAGAGGTTAAAATTTGAAATCATAGATGAGAATACGAGCACCATGCATGCGATCAAGAAGCCTGAGAAGATGTGAGTGTATGTTGGAAATCTTTGGATAAGTTGGTGCATATTGATAATTTTTGTAAGTCTGAGCAGTTGAAGAACATAGATTCAGATTGAATGCATATGAAGATAAAAAAAAATAATTGGGCAAAATATATGCTTTTGATTTGGATTTACAAAATTGAAAGAGGAAATGATTATGGAAAGACACAAGTTGGGCAGAATGCACCAGATAACTATTTCATAACAAACAACGGGAGAGAGAAACCCAAAATAGAAAAGTGCATAAAAGGACCAAAGACGCTGAAATTTGAAGTGCAAACAGCAAAGGGCAAAGCAAAAAAATAACAAAGCAGCAGTATCAGATAAGGTTTTTTTCATGATGATTAAGGTACTGGAACATTTTGGGATGAAGGAGATGGCTGAAGCTATCAATGAAGTGTGTAACAGTAGAAAAATGACAGAGGGTTAATCTTTATAACAATCCAAAAGAAAAGAGGTATGAATAATTTGAACTGCATTGAACAATCTGTCTGATAAACCACGTAAACAATTTAGAGGTAAGAAGCCTACTAAAACGACTTTGCAGCAGAATACGACGAGAAATAGGAAATAAACTATATATTCTTCAGGATACGAAAACAATAAACGTACATTATATGATCAGAAAAATGGAAGGAGAGAGAGAGTGGGATCGAAGGCTATAGGAATGGAAATGCTAAAAAACCTATGCTTGAGAACCTGTTTAGTTACATGAAGGCAACGGACAAAATGCAATACGAAGATGCACTTGTTATGTTGGAAGACTTCCATGTCAAAGACTTATGACTAATTCTTAATTTTTACTTAAAAACGAAAAAAATGCATAAGAATTGAAAACATGTTAGATGAATTCATCAAAATAAAATGACTAATACAACACGGGTGTGTTTTGTCACTGGACGTATTTAACTTGCACAGCGGGATAATTTTGAAAAAAATAGATTATTTACGAACCTCTACGAGCATTGCATCTTACATCCATAATGTGCTCTATGCAGATACCATTGTATTTGTGTCAAATACAAAAGCAAAGCTGAAATAACTGTTTTGGGAAATCAGTACAATGTAATAAGAAAAAAAACTAATTCCGCGCATATGCCAAGTCAGGAGCAATATAAATCGACCCAAACCGCCAAAAGACAGCATCTAGGATAAAATGACAAATAATCACTACCAACTTCCTGAACAATAAAAAAATTAAACACCTATTTACACAAAAAAACCCCACACTTGTGAAGTCCCACAGCAAAGCTTATTGTCCATAAAAAGCCCTTGGAACGGCATCTTCTTAAACATCTTTCTCGATACCTAAGTACAAGTGTAAGAAATTTGAAAGTACCAAACAACATGCGCATGTGCAGAAACGAAAACATAAATTTTAATATTTGGACTTAGAAAGATATCTTCGTGTCAGGAACAAAAGCCATTCTCGCGCGGCGAAACACACTCTTTGTCTAGCCAAAAGGCCGAGAAGGTCTCCACATATTACCCTTTCCCCTCTATTTCTAATCGTTCTAATGTTATCCAACAGTTTCCTGTGCCTATCTGTTAATCAACAAAGGGCACAAAATTGAGTTTGCATGAAATTTGTGCTATATATTCGTATGAAATAATACGAAATTATGGAAAAAGTATGAAAAATTAAATATCTAGTAGCTTGTTATCATTGAGCCAATTTCAAAATTCGTCATCAACTGTGCTGATGTCACCTATGATGCCTATCGTACGTCAATTCAGTGCATGTTGGGGTGTTTTCACGTAACCGCATACACAGTTTGGGTTACCATTTAGACCAACATTATGCATGTAACTGGCATGTTGGCCATGGCCATAGCAAATTCGGTTTATGAGAACCTAATGGCTTCAATTTAGGTCATAGCCTGCAGGTTTTTCTGAAGGTGTTGGAATATATTCGCGGACCATGCACTCGGAATTACACCAACGTCTATTCCACACGAATTTCATGTAAAGGTCAGGAGACATGTTTTCGTCGATTTGATTTGACAGGGTGTGCATTCGTGTAGATAGAAGCATTCTGCTCTTGAAGCGAAGGTTGACTAAAGAAGACGTTAGAGGCTGATGAAAATAAATGCGAGTGTTTCATTGCACGTTTACGCAGGCTCAGTATGTTTCTGTCTCTTCGGATGTCTGGAGGCTCGATGTCACAGAAGACTGGAAAGGGTCGTAGGGGTGGATTTGATTGAACCGCTTACTAGTCTCATACATTCATTGAGGAATGCGTCAAGTTTCTTGCTGTGGTGGATTTGACTCCAAACAGAATAACAGTACTCTGCAACTGAAAAACAACATGACAAAGCTGAGGTGCAGAGGGATGCAAAATCAGCACCTCAGCCATTGCTGGCAGGTTTCTTTAGCAGCCTACACCGTTTGGTTGTTTTTTTCTGTGACGTTTTGCAAATGTTTTTGGTATGAAAGTGTTCGGTCGAGAGTCGCACCGAGATACTTTGGAGTTCTGTCGAACTGGATCCTTTATCTTGAAGTTGTAAATTTGATTTCGTAATCAACTTGACTTTTGTTTAGATGGAAAGTGCTGGCAACAGTTTTAGATGTATTTAGGGTGAAACGCCAGTTGTGAAAGTAGACTCAGTTTATCAAGGTCATGAGATAAGATTCTCTGGATGACCTGAAACTGTTTATCACTGTACATGAAGGCAACGTCGTCTGCATAGATGTACTTATTGCTGATCATGTCAGGAATGTCATCGGTGTGCAGATTAAAGAGTACAGGCGGAGGGCGATACCAGTCTTCATTCCTTTGTCAAAGGAAGTCTCAATGTCTTCCGTGCAACTTGATCAAGGGTGCAGCGTCCTTGTCTAAAACCGTCTAGTTCTTTGGGGAGAACAGATTCGCCAATGGGTTGAATGCGGTTACGAATTAGGCGTCATTAAAGTTTATAGGCTATACATAGAATGCTGATCGGTCTGTAGCTCTTGGCGCTTTCTTGTGGCTTATTTGGCTTGAAAGCAGCTACGACTTTGGCAGGTTTCCACACCAGCAAATGCAGTGATTGAAGGGTAACTGGAGCCACTATATGCAGCTCGTGTGGAGGTGTAATTTGTCAGGACCAGGTGCTTTTCCAGCTTTCAGAGTCTTAATAGCGGCTACAATTTCATCGATAGAAAAGTCACTACACAAGTTATGGTCAGTTGAAGGAGCATTTCATATCATCTTCAGTTGTCGCTTCACGCAATTGCGTCCCATTTCAGAGTGTACGATTTGAGATACCCCCTTGGGACGGCGTTTTAGGCAATTTTAACAGTATATTCTGAAAGGCAGTGTAGAAGATGTTGGTATCAGTAGTATCGAGCGAGGAAAGATCAACACATATGCTAGCAGATTCTGTTTTAAAACCAGTCCAGTCAGCTTTGTTAAATTCCAACGTGGGAGTAGAGCAGTTGGTGTGTATCAGGGCAGGATGGTATCTGATGGTCGGTCAATGTTGCGACGTTGCGAAAATTTCCACCAATTTTTGTGGGCAGGGTGTAGTATGGAACGGTTTCCATCGAACGAATAGAACGATAAGTCTGGTTTAGTAGTCGTACCCCAGGCAGCAGAGTTAAACGTTTTAGGATGTTTTTGATAGTGCTTGTCCACTCGTGGAGGGCTTCGCCATCTTGGTTGTTTGTTGGGTAGGCCCAGGATGTGTGACGGCCGCTAAAATCTTCTGAATAAATGACCGGGTGGTTGTTTAGTGGTGGTGGTACGAATCGTGCATTCGGGATGGGGCTGTAGATATCGGTTATTGTAATATCGTCGTTAATTCACATCGTTAGCTACTGTGTCTCACTGGTTTCGCTCTTCTTGATCAGGCTTGCTGTTAATTCAATTATGACAAGAGTTGCTATCCCGTATTTAGTGTGATGGATGGCTCCGATCAGTATGTACCCGTATATCTTAATTTTTTTATTTGAGGTGGAAGTGAGTTTCCTGTAGCAGAATGACGGAAGCGGCATTTGTCTTGGCGATATCTAGAATGACTTCAAATTTAGGCCCTGAAAGGCCTACATTTTGTTGAAAGAATTGCTAGCCCAATTATTGAAGCTTTTTCATATTCAAGCAATAAGATATAATATAGTCCTTATTTATTAGATATTGGCATTAGTTCTCTTGCAATAAACAGGTACTTACAGAGGGGACCACGAGAAGCTTGCCAATTTCTCCTCCGAAATTTGTGCTAGGAAATGAGAAATCCGGTGTCCAGGAACTTTAAAGTTGTCCCTTGTAAGTAAAAAAACGAGACGACCTGTGATGGACATTGGTGACCATGATTTAATGCATCTAGATAGTCAAGGATTGTATACACCATGTGACACACTTTCAAGATCATCCCTCCGGAGTCAATGAAAATGGACATTGTTGAGCATGACTTAATGCACGTAGATTGGTATAATTGAACTGCTGTAATTTTATGAGTAATTTTTATTTTTTACATTTAGAAAAGGCTCGAAATTGAGGTAGGTTGAGGGAATGTGACTGAATGTTGATCAGGAATGATTGAAGGAGAGATAAAGGCTGGTTGCGAGGAAATTTGAGGAGCGTAGAAACTTTACGACAGTATTGCAGTTGTGCCTTGTGATGGTTAGAGGAACGAGTTAAATGGCAGTCAGGCGTAAACAAAAAGAATTAATACACTTACTGTCGAAAACAAGAATCATCGGGATTGACGAAGATGTTTATCTAACGGACAACTTATGGGTGAGTGGTTTAAAGCTTTTCTTTTGTTAAATCTGTACTTCGCAACAACAGTTGGGCTAGCAATGTATTCATAACGTACTTTGCAGTGCATAGAAAGGGTAGGAGCCAGAGGGTAACTCATGATATTACGTGATGTAAATGATAAATGTTACCGAATAAAATTGTATGCACAAAATAGTTGTTAACTGATGTTGATTGTGGAAATTGATATATTGTCGGAGTAAAATACAGTCCTATTAATTTATTGAAATTTATCAATTACTATTATCGTCAGCATTTTGCCACCACCGGTATGCAGTTCGTCTGAAAAAAACAAAGATAGAATCTACAGAGCCTAAAAAACGGACACTAAAATTCGGTATCCACCCAAAAGCCAAATATTATGAACTTTTCTGGAAAAAGTCTTAATGCAATGAGATTAATTGTTGACAAAATGTTAGATATTGGAATAAAAGGTGATATGGACATTTTACTAGATCATTGACAAAAGATTTCTAGTCAGGTCGATTTTTGAAATAGTTCAGTGGTGTATGGGGTTCTCAATAGAAGTCTGAGACTTTTTTCACCTCTTTGTCAGTAAGTAAACAAGGTGATTTTTATGTGTGAGTGTTCGTAATCTTAGCTGTGAGACGGGCAACAATGAAGTGGGGTGAGGTGCTCTTTTACCTTATTTCTCTATGGTAGGTCGAATCACGTTGCCAAATTAGCATTCCTGGGTTACTTTTCGCCATTCAAAAGATGTTACTGTGATACATACGATGACCTCAGATTCTGCGGTTACCTTGATAAGAAAGAAGGCAATCAACACAGGTACAAAAATTTAAAGATACTGAGATCTCAGTAAGAAATTTAACAAGGGATACCGAAGTAAGAACAGCTTGTCGTTTTGTAGTGTTTCTATATTAACAAAGGTCGATATGGATAGAATTTTCTCTCTTTGTGGCACTGTACATACTTCGCAGCGTAAATAAACAACAGGAAAAAAGTAAGCACAAATTAGCTTTAGAAAGAGAAAGAACGCGGCTTTATTACCTTGGAAAGGCATATTAGCATTCTAGTATCAGGCAGTCTGATAACGCAACATGAAACTGTAACTGTATTTAATCTAAAATCATATCTGTTTTCTCTAATATAAATAAAATATGGTCTAAAGATGATATACACATCAAGAAAAAGATAATGCTGTGCAAGTCCCTTTTCAGGCTAGTGCTAACCTATAACTTTGGAACATGGGGGCAACAAAGGAAGACAAAAGTAAATTGACTTTCTACACAGAAAGCATCTTGGAAGTATCAGAAAATATCCCAGGATTTGTAATAGAAACTCTATGAAAGATACAGTGAAGTATCTGTCAGTCTGTCAACGAAAATCAACAAGTGGAAACTGTTTTGACATGTTTTAAGATTGCGTGAAGAAATTCCTGCAAGAAATGTTATGATTTATTGTTTTTATTTATTGAGAAAGTAGCTGAGATTGGAGATTTTTGCTTGAACTATGTACCAAATGCAACAAGTATCTGGCAACCTGTTGATGTTGGCTACGTCAAACAACTCAAAAGTCTTAATCAGATCAGAACATCATCGATGGTTAGACTGTGATGGGAATGTCGAAGGATGGTAATATGTTGACGAGTCTTTTTCTGTTTATGAAAGAAAGATTCTGCTCACTCAGTGGACTGGACAAGCATACAAGAACGTTCTCAACAACAAGTATAACCATTAAAGTAACAACTTCCAGTAAACTGGATGCCTCTTAACAACCGATGGCTCTGATGACAACTTGGTGCTGCTAGGTGATCTACCAAATTACAAGTGCCACCAGTCTCCATCCTTGACTACCAGGAGAAATGTAATGCATTTTAAGAGACCACTGAAATTGAGCCTTTCCAAATGATGGAGAGTGATGGGTTTGAGGAAGAATAACAGTAGAATTAAGTAAGGACGGAAATGTTTTTTTATTTTTTCCGAATCCTTTTTTTTTATTTTTTCCGAATCCTTTTAAGACTCAATGAAACAATTTGATTTAGCAGTCAAAACCACTTGATGTTGTTTATGTTTTGTTTTCGAGTTAATAAAAAGTTTCTTGTAAAAGCAATCTATTGATGGATACTTTTGAAGTTCAGCCTACATACGTTTTTAAAATATTTCTTAGTTTTTTCTTGATTTGAGGTTCATGTTTCTTATATAGTTGTTTCTTAGAAAAATAGCAAAATTTTTCTAAACAGGTATAATCTCATATTTCTTTTAACGATAGGTAGCATATGACATCCACTTTTCTACTTTTTCAGTTTTCGAAAATCAATGCAATGAACATCTTTAGGTACTTTATCTTTAGCTTACAAGTTTTGAAACAGTGTTTTATTTTTACACCCATGTATCAGTGTCCCGGTGAAAATCCCTGGTGGCAAAAATTGTATTAAAATCTGCCTTAAAATAACCCCCCGTGAAGAATTGCTTACTCACGTCAGATTAATAAGGTATTTACCACCTTGGTGCCTAAAAACCAAAAAGTAAAATCTACCCCGGTGAAATGTTTGTTCTGTGGATCAACCCCCTTGATTTTTCCCCAAAAATAAACCTCAAATTTTACCAAAACTTGAGATTTATTGTGATCTCCCAAATTTCGCTTGCAACATTTCAACAATAGAAAGTACTATTTGGTACCATACAAACATGAAAACGTAGATCTTTAATTTGAAACGTTATAAATAATCTATCTCAAAATTGTTCATTCAATATGTACTCTTTCAAGGTTAGTTTTTTCCCTCCTTCGTGTCTTCTTCTTCTTTTTCTCTGACTTTTCTCTTGTCAGGGTTCATCGTGACGAATATGGCATCTCCACCGTGTACGGTCCTGCGCATCTTCGCTCTTGAGCCCCTTCGCTGCCATGTCTTCTCTGATGTTGTACTTTCATCTGCGCCCTGGTCTCTCTCGTCTTATTCGCACTGGTATCTCCATCTGCATGCATCTCTTTCCCACATACTGTTCTTCTATTCTTTCAACATGCCCAAAACATCGTAGTCGATTTTTCTGCAGCTTCTTGGAGGCTTATTCAACGCCCAACTTTTTTCTGATTTCTTCATTTCTGAACTTGTTTTTTCTGGTTACGCCCTTTTCCCAGCGCAGCATTTGTATCTCCGCCACATCCAACTGGCTTTCTTGTCGTTTGGTGAGAGGCACAGTTGCCATCCCGCACAACATCGCTGGTCGAACCAAGGTCTTGTACACCTTGCCCTTCAACGTAACTGGTACATGTTTGTTACATAAAACACCTGCCGTTTTTTACCAGTTGTTTCTCCACCCAGTTTGGATACGCTTCTTCACTTCTTTCTTGCTCCTTCCATCTCTCTGGATCGTCAAACCAGGGTACATGAATTCCTCAACTTCGTGCAAATCTTCACCAGTAATCTTTATTGGTGGTAGATTAAATTTCTTGTTGATGCACATCTACCCAGTTTTTGTTCTAGTGATCTTAAACCCTCTTCTCCCTAATCTACCCCTCCATTTTTAAAATCCTTTTCCTCATCCTTTTTCTTATTTACCACTACCACGTCATCTGAAAACATCATGTTGTGAAGGAAGTCTCTTTTCACATCATCCGCCAGCTAATCCATAACTACGGCGAACAGCAGTGGACTCAAAGCCGATCCTTGGTGCAAACCTACTTTGACCTGGAATGGCTCTGTTACTCCACCAAACCTCGGACCACAGTCTCACATTCCACATACAACTCCTGTATCGCTCTCACACGCAGCTCGTTAACTCCTTTGTTTCGTAGACAATATCATAGTACATCTCTGAGGTACGCTTTTCAAGATGAATGAATATGCAGCTGAAATTATCGACTTTCCATTTCGAGCCAGTGTATATTCTTTACATATTTAAAAAACCTGGTCAGGACCACTTTTGCACGCTTATTCGTCATCAATTCTGTTTGTGCTTTGTTGTTTGGATGTCCTGCGGGTGACCAGTACATTTTTTGCTCACTTTATGACAAAGTACCTACTATTTTGCGAAACAATAAAGTTTAAATAATAGACGGTCAGACAGGGCCTTTTTATACTGAGTATGATAAAACTTGTATAAAAAGCACAAGCTAAAACACAATTGTCAATAAAGCAAGCTAATTTGACTTTTTTGTGTGTATGATCTTACAACAGTATACTTCTTTAGCACAAGTATTTAAACTTCTTACCGTAACCCACGTTCCCTTTGTTGGCCCATGGCGAAAAAACAGCGGCATAGCTTCGAGCACAAATGTTTTGGTTTGTTTAAATAGGTTAAAGCCGAAGAAATAATTCTCTGTCTTACAGAATATTTGAAGTTTCAAATCGGTGAATATATTTCAAGTGAATTTTGTACTGTTTTTACTGTGGCTGTCATTGAATGAAAAGTTTTGTAGAGCACTTGGAATCTATTTCATAATGACTATGTCTGACGGAACCTGTGGGCAATTAAGTGTTCAATATTTTCTTTGTGTAATAAAGTTAAATATTGTTTTGCATGCTGTATTTGCAAAAACATTCACAGAAACTAGTTAATGGAAGACTACCAAAGGTAACGGCTTCTCAAGGATTGTATTTCTTAACTGGAAAAAGAACCCTACATTTAAAGAACATCAGAACTCAAACTGTCACCTTGTTGCATTAACAAAGTTATTATCCGTCAAAGTAGTAACATTAAAAAATGACAAGCGGAACTCTCATGAAAAATACAGAAACAGAGTTAAACATTAAGAGAAGATCAAAGTGAAAAAAACTTAATGTCATGCATCTTTGGAAGTTAACTAATGAAGAGTTTTCAATACTAAAACTACTGCTGAAGAGCAAAATTGAAAAGTACAAGTGACTTGATATCAAAACCAGATGTTCGTGCTTATGACAAATAAGAAAAAGCGAAACATAGCTCCTGAAATTTGTTGCTTCCTATTTGTAACAGTCTGCAGTAGGTATAAAGATATATAAAGGTATAAAGATATATAAAAACACAGAAATAAAACTGAGGATTTAAAGAAGAATTCTATATTTCATTGCATCAACCAGATCAGGAAACGCTTTTTTCTTATTTCTTCTACGTAATTTTTGTAAAAACATTTTAATATTTTTCTCAAAGCAATTCTTACGGCAAATTTGGGGGTGGGTGGGGGTTATCTCTTGCTTTTTTTAGTGTTTTGTTTTTCTTTGGTCTTTCTTTCGTTTATTGAAGTTGACGCTTTCTTATCAACTTTTTTCCCCCTTGACTTCCCCAGGCTAGGTCCCAGGCTGACTTTGTGGGATTTAAAATAGTTTGTCAGAAAGAAATCGTTACAGACATGAGTGTAATTAGTGCGTATTTCTAGCGTTTCTAACGCTGGCTGTATTTCAAACGTTTTGTTTATCCTTATTTTAAGGAAATCGGAAAAGCATGGAAAAAACAAGACAGGTTTAACAAGCAGTGACGTCAGCTACTTGAAACTGAGAGACGAATTTTTTGGATCACTCTCCTTTTCTAGGTGATGTCACTTTTCTTCCAATATACAAGATCAAACTGCAGCAGGGATCCATTTACTGTAAAACAAAATAAAAGAATCTGTTTACATTCAAAATTATTTAATACGTTGTATGGTACAAATTGCTGCAAGCTTAACTTCCTTCGACCAACAGTCAATTATGAATGAATACAAATGATAAGATAATAACGTTGAGTAATTATTCTAAACAGAAACCCTCGCCCATAACTTTCTCTATGGATTCAGACGAATTACAAAATCAATCTTGCTAATGACAAGAGCCGCCTTCGTGCGGTGTGCCCAACAAATAATTTAGGGAAATGCTAAGTACAAATTTTCAATGTTTTGAAAATAAGAGTAAAAGAGAAGATAACAGTGGTAAGTACTGTACTCTTTAAGACTTATCCAAAATATCAACCCTTTGCGCTTGATTTCACTCTAAAATGAATGCACGGAAATGGCTGGTAGGACTAAGCAAACCCTGCTTTTACAATAAAAAAACGATGCAAACATTTTCCAGTTGAGAGTTAGGTAAGATTACCATTGATCATTAAAGAAGTTAAAGGGAACAACAAAAACCTCGCCGGTGAAATGAAATAGGTCTTGCCCTACTAGTTCTATCTAGATGGTCAGATATATTGCCAGTCTCCGTCTTGACTTAAATTGGTCGTTACAAACTCCTTTTCCCTTTTTTCAATTACATTTTGGCACTGAGACCCAAAAACAACACCAAAGATAACGATTTTGAAACCTGTAAATGAGAGAACCGATGACGTGTAAACAACAAAACACTAAAAGACTAAATTTGTGCCATGCAATTGCAGTTCTAGGAAACATAGGATTTTTTAAAGCCTCGCTACGTTATTTCTCTACCTTCTCTTTTCCCTCATTGGGAGGGTGGGAGGGGAAATTTTTAGGCTTCTTTAGAATTCAAAGTACCAAAAATGAAACCCATTCAGGTTAAACTTTCGCTAAAAAGAGAACAGGTCTTTGATCTAATTAACTGAGTCTCATTAGAAGAGGAGGAATCTACGTAGAAAATTACTAAAAACTGAATAAACAAACTTTCAATCACCAGATGGAATGTTCATACCAATTGTTTTAAGAGATTCTCCAATAACTATAAATTTCTGCACAATAATTATGTCAAACACCTGCAAGAGCCTGGACTTCCTAAAAAAGTGAAATAAAAAACCACAGGTAGCAAACCATTGATGGAGACTTTTCAATTTTACTGCGAATTACAAGTCGAAAGGTTACGATGTTCTTATTACGATAAGCTTTTAAAATAAATGGATATTGAGAGTTTATCAGCTTGCAGCAATAAACCTTTTGTGCCTCTCGCCATCAAAATCATTAGCAGCTCACAGAACGAGATAAGTTTTTGATGTGATTTATCTGATTGAAAGACCGAGAAATTCCTCCTCGTTGAACACCCTTGTCTTTGAAATGAAAAAGAAAAACTCCCAAATGCTTTCTGCAAAAATACCTCGACGACTAACGTAATGCATCCTAAGGGCAACAGCCAAAGAACCATGTGATCACTTCTTAGAAAACTTCTATCGTACTGTCGAAGTTTTAATAATTTCGGTTCGAACCGTTTCGCCCAACCGTTATCTTTCTCCTTTGAACTGTTAAACTCTATTTCAAAAATAATTTTAGAATGAGGAAATTTCATCTGAAGTAGAATTTGCGAGAGAAAAATATAATTCAGGCGGGAAATTATATGATTTGATTGTTGAGTGTAAACTGTAGAAAACGATGTTTAGTAGCACTTTTACGATATAATTAAAGAAAGTAAATTGTCAGCTAACGCCACATGGAATATCCTTGCCAATGTTTGTAAAATATACAAACTTTTGTCAGTAAAATCTGGCTTTTAGTTTCACGAATAAAAGGACTTTTTAATGATCAGAAGAGTGAGGAGTAATTTTGTCACTGATTTCAGTTTCATAAGAATAGAACAGATTGTTCTTCTACAGTAAACGTTTTTGCCTTCAAATGCAAAGCGTGAAAGCGTGTTTTGGGAAAATTCACTGAAAACCATATCCCCAAAAATAAAACTCATGGATTCTTTGGTGTTTTTTATGCGTCTTACTGAACAAAAAGATCTTACTGCAAAAATAGGACTACCTTTCAGAGAAAATTGTCCTCATACTCCATTTGATAAAACACAAGTTAACGCAAAAGGTAAAGATTTGGTTCTCCAATTGTTGCGTAAATCAGCAGAACCCCTGGTTTTCCCCGGTTACACTGGAAGAGCATTCGCGTCTTAGTCTGAGTAATCCTGCTCCTAATCAATTACAGTAGACCGATAATAACAAGAGTTGCTGGGAACCAATTTGATCTATGGTCTTATGACATGAGCGACCTAGTAATAATGCGAATAAAAGCAGGGGCTTCTCTTAAATGAAGAAAACGAAAGTACACCGATACAAAGTAACAAATAAAAAAAATTTTTTTACATATGTTCAATATATGGTGCTAACCATAGGTTATGAAAACCACATGCCAAACCAATAAGAGACCACCATAAAAATTTTAAGACCGATTTCTGCTTCGTAAGGATATATATCATAATGGACTGGGTATAAGTTAGGTTGTAATATTTATTGAAGAATTCATTTACAAAGTATTAACATTATATTTAATACATAAATGTTCCTATCGATCCCAATTTATTGAACAAATGAATGCAATAAATGTAAATAGACTGTATTATTATCTCTTTCAGATAACATCTTTTTTATTTGCATGCTTATATCTATATATAGTTAATATATATATATATATATATATATATATTTATATAGACTATGCTTATTAAAATACCTAGTCAAATATAAAGCAATAAAACTTAAATAAAGTATGAATTTAAACTCGCTAAGAATATCTCATTTTTATATGTACGTGCAGTGTACTCTTGAAGCAAATGTTACAACAGATGGAAGAAAGAAGTATAACATCGACAGCCTAGACAAAGACCGGTTCCGACTTGAAGGTAACTGACTAGATGGAGACGAGACTCACTGTAAATACAACAATTACTTGGATTATACCTTAAAAGGTGCTGCAAGTATAGAAGACAATAAATTGTCTGATTAAGAGAAAACAAATTTGAAAATTGAATGTTTTTTCTCAGGCTCTGGTTAAAAAAACAAGCCATAAGAAATTGCATCATTTTATCACATGCTGGATCTTCTATGCTGATTATACCTTAATTTTCTATACTACAAAGTGAAGAAACCACTCTAAATCGTTAACATCATTAACTTCTCTTTGTCACATTGTGTCTTTAAAACTTTTTGGTCTTTAGATAAAGTCATTTAAGTTCAGGAAAAACTTTAGATATTCTAATATATTTACCTTGGACACAAACCTTAGGACAGAAAAATTGTGCACGTTTTTTAGTGTCTTGAAGCAACAGATGTTTTTCAAATAATTGTATCTTAAATACGTAGTTGCAGCTTCTAGATGATTATAACAGTCAATCCGAGACTAACGACACCGTATTCTTTTTGGATAAGTTGGTGTGTTTTTTTTCTTTGTTCAATGACAGCCGAAAGTTATTAAAATATTTGAAAAGATTCCAAAGTTTAACAAACTGAAGAGCAGGTGCTGTTCCAGATAATTATAAGACGAAATGTGATTTTAAAAATGGACTTTTGCTTATCGAAGGACTTGTCTAAAGAAAAAATACCCCTTTATTTGATTTATTAACTTAGGTTGTAACTTAAAGTTTTAATACTGAAGCAAGCCTTAGGTAGGATTGCTCCATATTTAAGCCACATTCCGTTTTTTTCACCTCCTTTGTTCGAGTACAAATACTAGTCTTTGAGAGATTGTCTGTTATAGATATTCTTTCTACTTACTCAGCTGAAACCTTTCAGTTTTACGTTGCTGCTTGAATTTGTTTGAATGCATTTGCTGTTGATGTACAATTTTCTTTGGCATTTGAAAAGCGGTCAGCACTTTAAGAAGGTGGAAATTAGACCCAACATATGCACTGGCATTCTAGTTTGCCAGGCAAGATATTTTTCAGGCATCTGTAGAAATATTGAACTTACTTAACAATGTGCATTCTTTTTAGGACCGGTATAGGACTTTTTTCAACAAATAATCTGACAATTTTACCTTTTTAAATGCACCGTCAACACCTAAGACAAGTTTCCGTTTGTTATTAAAATGGAAACTTTCTTTTTGCCCACATTAAGGCATTTCAGAGAACAGTATTATTTTCTCTAGCTCATGAATAAATCTCTTCTTACAGTTATTCTTGTTTTATATTCTTTCATTATTGGAACAATGATCTATAGCAAGTTCGTTCACTGCAAATACAGTTTCACTGATCACTAGTAGTAAAATACACCGACAGTGAAGTACACTTATCCTGGTTTCAATGGATTGAAAAGCCCCAAATATCGATGCTTTGCAAATGTCTACCAAATTTGAGTTCCATAGTTTTTCAATTGATGAATGAATATGCAAAACTCTACTAAACATTATTTCCATTTTCTAAATTCGTATTTTAATTTTCTGACAGACACCATGCATCCCATGTAACACAGGTCAGCTGATTTTAGAAATGAAATTAATCATTTTTTCCCCGCCTGTATGTCATTGATGCAATAAGTTTTCAAAATTATATGTATAAAATGTATATATATACATATATACTAGTATCGAAGTAATTATTAGCTATCGACAGTGCTCAATAATATAAGAATATTAGAGCTGTGTATACATAGAAATATATATATATATATATATTTGTATAATTTGGTGTATTCGTATCAAAAAGTGCTCAATGCGTACAGCAGAGCAATATACATAAGGTAAAACACGAAAAATAAGAACTATGATTGCAAGTAATAGTTTCACGATATTTCGATCATCAGGCAATAATGCTACAAATACTGTACAAGCTTTTATAAACAAATAAAGTAGGCGGCTCATCAAAAAATAAAAATTGCAGATGGTAACGTATTACAATGCGTTTATATTCTGAGAAAGCAAGAAAAAAAGGAAGAAAGAAAGCCCCATGTGGATACGGTTTAAAATTACTAAAGAATGATTTACTTTCAAATTGGGTAAATAGGTGTTCGGCTGTTTGTTCAAGAAACGAGGTCCCATACGATTATTAAAATACATGAAAACAAATCCTCCTCCGCAACTTCGTACCTGATGACTAATCGCAGATTTTAATTATTTTAGCTGATAATTATTCCAAATATACAAAAATGTAAATATATTTGGAAAAGTTATCAGCTTAAAAAATTAAATTGCCTTACAAAATCAATTCAAACAACTTTATTTAGTTATTCAGGTTGTACACAAAAGGCCGGTACTATGCGATGATTTGTTACAACTGAAGTGATAAATTTTGACAACCCATTCAGCTGAAAAGTTACAATCCCAGCCAGAGTGCAAAAACTTAATGAAAGAGGTTGAAGACAATTTACCGGAACAAAATATATTGAATCTTTTTAATCTACAGGAAGACATTGGGAAAAAGTTGTTGAATTGGAAAATTGATTATTTAAAAGAAAATAACTTTGCCTACGAAATGTGATATTAAAAATGTTGTGTTAAAAAGGTTCTTTAAAATAGCTTTTCTCTCTTGTTAAGGAATGGTGACGGCTTTGTGTAGTCATGACAAAGGTTATGCATACCAAACGGTTTGGACAAACAGTTGTCAGATAACAGTGTTCCACCACTATCATAAACATATATTGTGGCTTCAGATCAAGTGAATACTTAGAGCCTTTTAGAACTTCTAACTAGAAAAAAGAAGAAGAAATGAATGGTTGGGCTCCCTGGAGCCCTTCTTACACATACCTGAAACAGGATATCAGTGGACCCTTAATTGAGGGGTTTGAAATTAAGCCATGTGGTTTAAAATTAGAATTTAGCATGGGGTAAGACATAATTTTCTGAGATTTTGGAATCAAACACCCGTACATTACCTGATCACCTAAAATTCAAAATTACTGAACAGAAAGTTGAAAAAATCTACCATCACTTTGCAGAATTTCTTCATTCAGTCTGAAAAAATCATTTAAGAGGAATGGGACTCTATTGCTTAGCAAAACAAACTAAGGCAGGTCTACAGATGTTCAAAATCTAGACTAAGTTTCTTCTCAACTTTCCTTTAACCCGTTTTCACAAATTTTATGAAACATCATCCAATATTCTCCTCTCCGTGAACAGACTGCTAAACAGACTGAACAGTTCATTGCATGATTATTCCCATTTAAACCTTGCTAAAATAACAACTGTATTGTCGACGTATACAGGGAGATCATCAGTGTACTTCTAGCCAAACAAAATGATAATTTTTTCCTAAGATCTCCGAGTAGATGTTTAAGTACGTCACCCTCCCTGTGCATCATTAGTTTAAGAACCAAGAAGACAGCTGAGAGGTAAAATGATCTTCTTTTCTCTGAATGTATTATTGTATTTTACTTAAAAGTATAATGATATCAAATAAACTGTAAGCTCAAATCTTTGTTTTCTTATGTTTAATAGTGAATTCACATATAACACTAAAACTCTACCAGCAACTACAACTATGGGAATATTAGATTAACTACAGTACACTTTAGTAAAACTCATTCACAGGGATATGCTATAACTTTTGAAAGGGTTAATAATGAAAATTCAGGCAATTCTAACCGTGGAAAAAATATATTGATTTTCTTCTTCAAAAATTCGGTTAAAAGTAGCATCAGCAGCGTGGAATTTAGAAAAATTGTTCCTTCATTACTCTTTTCATATAAAGCAATTTGATATTTAACAGCGTAAATGATTTTTCTGAAAGTTTCACACAACAATTTTTCTTAGCACTTCATTACTACCACTTTTTCCTAGTTTTTCACCTGAAATTAAGAATTTCCTTGTGGTGTTGCTCTTTGATTAATCCATTATTTATCTAATTAAGACTCGGTATTTCCGCTGGAAGCATTGAAAGAACTATCTCTAACAGGTTAGATTGGACGTTTAAGATTTTGAAAATCCTGCAAAATACAAAAAAAATTTGACAAAGACAGCAGAGAATTTCAACCAATGCATGCTGTGAAAGTGTTGTTTTTCTTCAATATTTTAATTGGAAAAGAGAAACATCAAAACCAATGACTTTTGAAATATGTTTTTTAATTAACGTAAATTGATAGAAAGTGAAAACTTGTGGTATGCTGATGCTGTTTTTTTAAAAAGATGTTTTTATCTTCACATTTACCAGACTAATGCTTGGAAAGCACCTTGTTCGAGGATTTTCAAGTTTGTGAAAGAAAAAAAGAGTTTCAATGGCATTAAATTCTCATTTATTTGCGTCGTTCTGAAATTAGGTGATCAAACAACAATATTGTAGACCTTTAATACTTAAGTGACTCATAGTACAGTTGATTTACCAATTGGAAACTATGCTCACTTTACAGAAAATCCTCTCAAGAGAGACACCTGCTTACAACAGACTTTTATCTTGCATTGAATCTGTCCATCTTAAAGAGGTTTAGCTATTCTAGTAATCGCTATGAAAGTTCCAAATGTTATTCAAATGGTATCTAACAACTATGGTTTGCTCAGCTACAAAATAAAACAAAAGTCGGTTGTGTGAAATATTTCCAAGGGAAAGAAAATGAGAAAAATGTTAAATATCTTAGTCAAAAGGCCTTGATAGAATGAGAATTATTATTAATAAAGAAAAGATTTTTCTTATTCATTTTGTTTTTCTTCATATAGAAACATACTTTTTATGTCCTAATGAGAAGGGATAGCAATCACTATGAAAAATTTAACTGCCTTTAGGACATCTGCCAGCTAAAACGGATTTGCAGTAAAGGAAAAGTAATTTTGGCTAAATATAATTAAAATGAAAAAAATTCGAATCGTCATACCTCAAACCAGCTCTCTGTTTTCTGTACTGTAAAAGAGCTGTTGCATATTTGAGAATAGATACATTATCCTATCATTTGTTAAAGGAACTAAAGTTGCATCTACACACTTCACAGCATTATTTTTGTTAAACGTCCGCAAGGAAATAGCAAATGTTCATTGGTGTTGTGCATAAGACGTGAGTTTTGTTAGCGACACAAATTTTAGTAGAAAGATTTTTATTGAAATGCTAGATTCTACGTCATTTTCTTGAAAGTCGTACTGGTAAATGGGTCGTTCATTTAATTAGTTTCTCTTCAAGTCAAATATTCTTGAGTTCAAGATATTATCCAAGCCAATATCCGTTATAAAATTCACTCTGTTTTTATATAAAAATTTACATGACTTTTTTCTGTTTTGTCTCTTATACTTCACGTTGGAATTTCCTGGAAAACTCATGTGTTGATGCCGGTAGCAAGCTTTCATCACGTCGACCGTTAGAACTGCCTTTGGTCGAAAAGTTGAATATTGTTAAGTAGAAGTTTCGTTGTAACGTCTAACCAGGTTCACTTAGCAAAACAGGTAAAAAATTCATTGTAAATAGAAGATGTATCTGTTTTTAAAAAAAGCTGGAAAGAGTACTGTTCAGTCTTTCTCCCATTAATTCTTGCCCTAATTTCATTCTTGAAGACTGTTCTAAAGCCAATCTTAATATGAAATCTCTGCAATACTCTTGCAATCTTGGCGTAGTTTCTCTGTTTTACATTACTTGTACTATCTATTGGACTGAGGAAAAACCTAATGTTATGGGTATTGAGATTGGACCCTACCCTAAATATGTATTTTTAGATCGTATACTAGCAAGTTACCACGGGTTAAGCAGCCAAATTTAAACATCCTCCTCCTCATCCTTATCATTATTCATAATTATTTTTATCATCATTTGTCTTCCCTGAAGCTAGGAATGAGAACAATTTCTTAATAACTTTCTGTCTAATCCACTCATTCTCAATACCTCTCCCTTTGTTTTTATGTTGACTTGGCCATACAGAACCTTTCATTTTGTATAATTCGTACTTATGCCCCAATCATTGATATATAAAAGAAATAGAAACATTTCATTTTAAAATTAAAAATAATTTCACAATGTAGAGAAAAAATAACTGGTTGTTAACCCGGATGGGTTCCATTTCCATGGTAATCCATATTCTAATAGGACTTTTAAAACAAAACATCATGGTTAGACCAATTTATAACAGTAAATATTTTCTATGCTTTAAATCTCTGATCACCAACATTTGATTACTGGGTTAAACACTCCTGTCGAAAAAGTAGCAAACATTCCAAAAGTAAATTCAAGATGAATCACAGCAAAAAACACAAAGAAAGAATAAATCTGAGCCCAAAGCAGTTTATTGTTCAGATTTGCACTAACATGCATAAGCAATCAAAAATACACAGCAGGACTCTCGTAAATCATCCTCTAAACTGAACTCGAGACTTAAAATTCATGACAGTCAGACCATAATTATTTCGAAACTGCTTATATTTCCTTCTGAAGAAAAGGGGTCTAATGTTTTTAATTATTTTGTTAAAAAATACTTACCTGGACTTAAAATGGTCTTAAATTGTAGAACAAAATAGAATGAATTGAACAGAATTGATCTCTTATATTAATGTTGCAAATCACTATTGGAGTTCAGTTTTTGCTTTATTTTGACGAATCTTCTTGGCAGACAAGGAACCGAAAAGTTGTCGTTTACTGGATCGACTCTAATTTTATGATTATTTTATCTTAACTTGAGCCTTTTAACTCAAAATAGTACAGCATTTTAGATCATATTTTAACTTTGAGTAGCGGATCATATTATTCTTCACAAAATTATAGCAGATTTTGCTAAAAATTATCTCTACCTTTTTCTGTTAACTAAGAATCGTTAGCTTAGCAATAAGTGCTTTTTACAAAAACAATGAAATAAATTAAACTTGTCTAATAAATAATTTTTATAGAGAGTACTTACATAGATACTACTTAACCAAGTCTTCCGAGTTTATTAAGTATTAACTAAATTTTGGAAAGAAACTTGGAAGAATAAGCTTGTTCCAAACCATGGGAATGTTTTATACAATACATGTCTACACGTAGAGGGAATGCACATCATTGTTATGGATAGTATTCCTAAACAAATGTCATCTTTTAAATAAAGTCAAATATTAAAACTTCAATTTTCCTCTTGATCTGATAAAGGAACCCGTGACAGTACCATGTATTATTTTTACAAGAGATTATGAAAACAGTTAATAAAGGAGATTTATACGAAGAAAATAAACTCTGATTAGGGTAGGATAATGTGGTATTAAAAACAAAATGCACTTTATAGAGTAGACAAGAAATTTCTTCTAATTTCTTCTCTTATGTTTTGAATATTTCTGAAATTAAAGACAAACATTACTCAAGGTTTGCTTACAGACATCTCATGACCCTAAATCAGTTTGTAAGACTTACTGATCGACACTACATATCTTTAAACACTCTTTTTCTGTTAAATTTAAGACCGAAGCTAAGTATTCTAATAGCTGCAAAGAATAATTAAATCAAACAGAACAGAAAAAGAAAAAAACCCACAAAGTTTACAAAAATCCTGCCAATATCCAGAAAATCAATATAAAAGGTTATGCCATTGATTTGTAGCCTTAGATTTTTATTTGAAAATTACCAAGAAAACTAAGAAAAGAAAAGAAATCTCCACCGACCCATACTCCTGAAATAAAAACTCAAACCCGTATATAGCCTTGAATTTCCAGTCAAGAGCTTAGATGCTCAGGGAGAGGGATTTGTGCACAAGCACGTAAGATCTATTACTTCTATTTTAATGATATCGTTGTTTGACTGTCTGATCTTTACGGTCTTTTAAATCCTTTGCTTGACTTTTAACTCATTGTTAGCAATACCGGTATTGGTGTAGTGGATTAGGATTTTAAGAATGTAGTTCTTGTCAAACGGACGTTTGTCAGCTGAGATAGATGTAATAATATGCGGGTTTTTAAGGAAAAAGAATTGGTGTCATTAGGCCTTTTCATGCTGTTTCCTTTGAAGCATTCAAAACGATTTGTGGAATCATTAAAAAACCCAGTGAAGTTTACACAAAGTGCCATGATATTTATATGCTGACCATGTGTGAATATCGTACCACAAGAAAAACGAATAGAATATATTAACTTCGGTAAGGAATCGAGAGTAAAATCCAAATCTGCAGGTTTGGTTGGAAGTAAGAAAAGATAAAGTGCACACAATGGTCCAAGACTTCTACGAGTCCGTCTGGTAACCGTTTAGTTTAACGTCTTAAGCTCGGGCATAGCATTTAAGCTCATATGTACAAAGACTCCTATGTACATAAATATAGCACTCACATTTTCGGTCAAACTAAACATTCCTATAGTCTAAATGTATTCGCTACGAACATCAATGCCCCTACCATTGCTAAGAAACGGAAATTTTCTTTAAAAAAACAAACCTAAAATTTTAAATTTTTAATAAAATAGTAAAACCTGTAAACAAAGCAGTTCAAATTTAATATTAAAAAGATTGATTATAGCAATCTCATTATAACTTTAGACAAAGTATTGGAATTTGCTTTTGTAAATTTTTGTTTTCTGGCTGCAGGAATCGACGAGCGTTTTGAAACGGAAATCCTATGGGAAACGAAAATGTTTCCTTTCTAGAGCAATTTTATCTGCAGAAACATGAGTAAAAAGATGGAACTGTGAACGCTGTAGTAACTATGCTACCTTGCAGAGCAGGAGTACCGATGAGATAATTCAGGTTAATTTTTTTTAATTCTACAGTAATTCTGAAGTAATTTTCTATTCTATATCTATTGTTAGCAATGGAAAGGAGTTGTGAATGGCTTGGCCTATTTTTTCGCTGCTTAAATTTCCAGATTCTTTTAAAATACCTTTGTCTTGTAAGTAGTCTGTCCTCAGACAGGTTTAGCGCCATACACGCCATTCATCTCTATCCTCGGCTCTCCGCTTTATATCTGAATAATTTTCCATTCTTCCATTAACTTGCTTTTTGTACTGGTCTAATAAAGTTTTTCTTTTCCTTCCTCTGCCTTGTTTTCCAGGCAACCGTCCTCCAGTAATATCTCTTAACATACTCTAGTGTCTCAGAACGTCTCCGATCCATTTCCTTTGGCGATTTCGTATAGTTGTTATAAGCATTCTGCTCTCCTCTACTTGTTGTAGAACTTCTTGATTTGACATTCTTTCTGCCCAACTGATTTTCTGCATTCTCCTGCAGAACCAAATTTCTGGACTTTCCAGCCTTTTGATACCTTCCTTCTTTAACACCCACGACTCTGATACATACAGCAGAACACTCCACACCAACATCTTAATCATTCTCTTTTTAATGTTCAGATTAAATTTTCTTGATAGTAGCTCTCGCCTCGAATTGAATGCAGCCTTTGCCAGAGTTATTCGTGACTTTATTTCTCCGCTGCAATATCCATCGCTTGTTATAATACTCCCGAAATACTTAAAGGTTTTAACTTCTTCGATAGGTTCCCCGTTCATTTTAATTTTAACATTACCTTCGTCTCTTTCTCTCTGATCTTTATCACCTTGATTTTCTTTACATTGATTCTCATACCAACACTCTCAACTACCCTATTCAAATGGTTCATTATTTCTTGTTGTCCTTTCTCAGAGTTTGCTACCATGGCCTGATCTTCCGCAAAACGTATTGCTTGGACTAGCTGTCTGCCAACCTTAACTCCTTCTTGACAGTTCTCTAGCGCTCTTCTTAGCATTTCTTCAGCAAATATGTTTAAAAGGGAAGGTAACATTAGGCAACCTTGGCGTACTCCTCTACCAATTTCAGCTGGCTCTGACTCTCCATCTTTTGTTCTTACTGTTGCTGTCTGATGCATGAATAGGTTCTGTATAAGTCTTCTATCCCTCCAGTCCACGCCAACATTTTTGAGGATCTCCATTAGATTTTTCCAATCCACCTTATCGAAGTCTTTCTCATAATCTACAAACAATACATATAGTTCTTGATCGTCTTCTATACTACGTTCTGCCAGAGTTCTCAACACAGTTATTGCTTCTCTTGTTCCCCGTTTTTTTGTAAAACCAAACTGGTCCTGTCCAATTACATCCTTCATTTTGTTTTCAGATCTCTTGTTCAGTATTTTAAGTAATATCTTTGAGGCATGTGTTATCAAGCTAATCGTTCTGTGGTCTTCACATTTCTTAGCTGCTGATTTCTTTTCTATTGGTACCATAACTATTTTCAAAAAGTCTTGCGGCCATGTCCCTTCTACGTAGATCTGTTGACACAATAGTACTACTTCATCCAATGCAGTACTTTTTAACATCTTCAACATTTCTGCTGGGATATTGTCTATTCCCTCTGCTTTACCAACTTTTAGGTCTTTGATCGCTTTAAGAACTTCGCTTCTCATTATGTCCGGCCCAATGTCATCCTGGTAACTAACTTCGAACTCTGGTTCTAAGAGTAGTTCTGTTGGTCTTCCATCTTTATTATACAGCATTTCAACATACTCTTTCCACCTATTTTTGATGTCGACTGGATCTTTTAACATTTCTCCATCTTTACTTTCTATCCCTCGCTGTATCTTGCTACTTCTCTTACTGAATGTTAGTTCCTTGACTTTCTTGTAGACTTGATCAGCTCTTCCCATCTCAACAAGGCTCTCAGTTTCTCTGCACTCCTCTTTCCACCATTTTTCTCTTGCCCTGTCTGTTTTTCTCCTTAGGTCATTGTTAAGCTCTCGGTATTTCCTTGTTATCTCTTTTGTGTTGACATTCTTCCAATCTTTCCGCTCCTCCATAGCTTTTATCATTTCTTCTGTCACCCAAGGCGTTTTAATCCTTTCGATTGATAGAATACCTAGTACATAATAAAAGAACTTAATTTTGTGGATAACCATTCAAAAAATATGTGGAATACAGTAACTTCTTAGTGAAAGATGGAGCAATTCTTTTCAATGTGAAAATGACTGAATACAGCAACAAGACAGCATTCGTAAACAGTCAACCAGTTCTCAAATATAGCAAAAACCAGACCTATTCCAATTAAGTAGTTTTAGATGCAACAATTTGACAGCCTTTGAAAAGTAAAGTGATTTTTATCCAGTTATCACCTTGAAAACATCGTTTTTAACCATTGCACCAAACATATGCTTAACCCTTTTGATACTATTGAATGCCAATGGAATACAAACCCATAAGAAAATTATTGGTCAAATTTCATTTGAAAAGAAATAGGTTGCATGAAAATAAATTGTCTTAGTTCGGCTATTATATGACAATAGCTGCTTTAGCAATACACTGGTCTAAAAAGGGCAACTCTTTTTTAACATAACAACCAAAACCAGAAAACATCTACTTTTTTACTTTCAGTGTTAAAAAAGTGGTAGTAGAGGCTGGTGAAACTAAACTACAGTTACTGGAGTCTTTTATTTGTAAACGATTAGAAGCTTGATTGGTTTGGTCTTGGTTTTAACAGAACACTGGTATCCTATGGAATGGTTTACGAGCGATGAATTTTCAGTTATTGGTCCAAAATTGAAATAAAAGTCGAAGTTAAGATTTTATATGCTCAGATTTTAAAACACATACCAAAATTAGAACAAACCCAAAGAGATGTCAAGGCAAAAGTCGCTGATTTGCACACTCATTTTGTGGTACTTCGGTGGATACAAGAGAGTTTAATATGCATAGGGAACATTTAAAGCAACCCAAAGCCTACTGTGTAATCTGGACATTTTTATGAACGAGACTGGTAAAGGAACTGGTGTGGTTATAGCAGATAAAAACGATTATGTTAGCAAAATTAATGACATCTTTAACTGTTTAACAAAGCTTAAGTGCCTTTGCACAGGCGTGAAAAATGACCACACGGAGCTAAATGAGAGCATAATTCAGAATCATTTCCTAAAACTGAAAAAAGAAAACAAATTATCGCTGAACATATCTGAAAAAATTAGACCATCTGGATCGATGAGCTCTTTCCAACATCAGTTGGAAAAATGGCTTTTACTTGTCCTTGAACCAGTAGTGAAAAGGTATTTCATTTTGTGTGTTAATGACTCTTTTACATTTGCTAGTAAAATTCAAAATTGCTTGATAGATCTAACAAATTCTCGACTGTTTTTTTCATATCAAAATTACATATTCCAACGTGAGTACTGATGGAGTCACTAAAGTTTTCTCTATTTACTATTTTTTCTACCTTCTCCTTTCGGGATAGAAAGAACAAAAAGATGGACAAAAATTGGCTTAAGCTATTAAAAGCAATTGTCAGAGAAGGTAAAAAGGCACAGAGAAAGCATTAATAGCCTATAAAATTAAGGTGTTTGACAAGTGCTGCATGATATGCTTTACTAAAATGAAGGATATGGTACAGTACTTGTTAAACAAGTGTAAACGTTATATCAACTTTGTTTACTCAGTGTTATATTAAGAATGTAAACTTTTGGATTCTGTCACTATTATCAAAGGGCCATCCAAAATAAGAAAATAAGAGATAATTAATTTTTTTAAAATTTTCCCCCCTTATTATAACAACCACTGGATTAACAAGTTTGTTTATTACAATTTGAAACTTAGTGTTGTTTTCTAGAAGCATCAACAACGATATCTGAAGTAATCCATTAATCCTTGCAGACATTTTTATTCAGTCACTTCACTAAACGGAAACCGTGCGGGCAGTTGAACAACTGGACCTAAGGAGTATTACGAGGTTGCACCTTAAGTTTGATATTGTTTCTTTCATAAAATTAATCATTTTTTAGGTAAACGATTTCTGGGATTCAAGAAAACGGATACATTTTATGAAACTTTTTTGTTTGTTTCAGTAAGTAACAGGAGTACCAAGAATATAGTAAAGCCAATAAAAGTAGATTTTTATTTACTTTTGCTTATCATTGCCAGCTGAAGATCTTTGATCTTTGTTGTATTGACTGACAACATCTCCTGGACGCAGTCATGTGGAACAGAATATATCTCATTATGTCCAGCATTGAAAGCGATTTTTGCAAGACAGCCCCTCATATTTGATCTACTCCTCGGCCTAATCATCATAATATTTTCCCTCTGTTTTCTTCCTCAGAGTATTTGAAATTAAGTTAGCATCAATGCAATCTTTTCGAATTTTGTTGCAGGTCAACTTTCTGCTTGTAGGTAATAGTTTGTTTCGGATGCTAAGGTTATCTAAGTTTGACCCTGACTTATTAAGAGATATTATGTCGTGTGTGTAGAAAAAATGACTAAGAATTGTAACAAGTGACAATCTCAGTTTAAGAGAAATATTTGTATACTTTTCTCATGAAACCTGTCTTTCTACATTGTGTGACTGCTGTATAGACTGACATTTTAGAAAAGAGCTTTATTTAATTCAAAAAAAGGAATCTGTCTTATAACTCTCCGCTTTATAGAGATTTTACGGTATCTAAAACTAAATAATCAATTCCAACCTTTGTAAGTGTTTTGAAGTTTTTATATTATTCTTTAGAGTTTAAATCTTGAGTTATTTATAGGGTATTTCTCATTTCGTATAAAATCAAGATTGTTTAAGATTAGGAATAAATAACTTCAGAAGATAATGACAAAAATTCTCCTTTTCTAAAGAATTTTCATATAGCATATATTTGCAATGCTAGAATTTTCTTTCCTGTTGTACAAAAAGCTCGAAGTTAGTGAAGTGCTTAAGGGTTTCCTCTTGAGCTTTTTCTAACATTTAAAATATGCATTATCAAACAGTGTCAGCAAAACAGACTCTTTGAGGTTAATCAAAAGAGTTATTTAGAGAGATTGGTGGTAGTTAAAAGGAACAAAGTATCATAAATCCCATCAACTCCTGTATAATGTCTCTGGTAAGGTAAGATATGGTGCTGGAATTTTAGTCTGAACCAAAGAGAAGCTGAAAAAATATGCAGAGAGTACTCACAATGAATCAAATGTTACATCTAAAAAGTAATGTTGATCGACTCTATATTCCATGAAAAGAAGGAGGAAGAGATCTATTAGGTGTAGACGACTGTGTGTAGATTGACATAGAGAGTTTGATTTAATATGTCAATGCATCAGAAACGCTGCTTCTCCAGGCTTTTAACAACGAGTATATACTGACAAGATAAACATGCAATGATGATGTTTTTCACATGGAAAATTGATCAGAGAAGTAAAAGATATAAATGATGGGTCGTCTTAGGACTGGTTAAGGTAAAGTATTTCAAAAAAACAACAGAAATGATGTTAGAGCTTTGCCATGTCATGAGTCGTAAGCTTTTTCTTAGCTACGTTTCAAGAGGTACTTCTCCCATCGTTAGGCTAATGATGGGAAAAGTATCTCTCGAAACGTAGCTCAGAAAAAACTTACTACTCATGACATGATAAAGCTCTTATATCTATGACTTGCTCGGAGTCCATTGAGTTAAAAATTTTGGAGAAGGCATGATATTTCTTGCCATAGAACGAGCATTGCGCACAGATTGGATTAAGAAGCACATTGATAAACAGAAAATAAGTGAAGAAAAGGGAAGAATTAGTTAGTCATCTAACAGCAGAATGCAGAAAACTGGAGGAACGAGATTACAAGAACAGACATGACAATGTTCCGAAAACCATCCACCTCGAACTTTGTTAGAGATATGACCTTGTCCAAGGAGGAAAATGGAACAATCACAAACAAGAGAGCTCTATTGAGGATAAAAGTGTGCAAATTTTGTTGAACATTGATATACAGACAGTTCACTACATTGAATATCGCTGCCTTGATATCCTGGTTTTTGAAAATGATTCAAGAAAGTGCATTGATATAGCCACTTCTGGGGGCAAGAGAGTTGTAGAGAAAGAACAAGAGAAGATTGAACATTATTCAGACCTTAAGAGAGAATTGAAGAAAATATGAAAATGCTTACATGTTGAAATAATTCAAATTGTTGTTGGAGCTTTTGGAATTGAGTCAAAGTACTTGGAAAGCTGTTTGAAGAAGATATATCTCAGGAGGAGCACAGCAGAGTTGCAGAAAGGCAGTCTTTTGAGCAATGCAAGAATACTGAGGAAAATTTTTGAGACCTAAAACTACTGGTTGTAGTCTACTCTCAAGAGCAACATCGGCACAACATCATCGCCGATATAAGAAATGATAACTAATAATAATAATAATAATAATAATAATTAATAACGAGATATAGCCAAAGAAGCAAGCAATACCTACAGAATAGGCAGTTCTGGTTAGACGTTTGGAGTACAGAGGTCAAGCACAATAAGGACGCGTGGGACGACCTCTGCGATCTGCACCTTGTGATGGTCTCCATAGAAGGACATCACTGACTAGCTCATCTTTACTTCTGAAGGAATGTCCTGCGAATCGAAGACCCCTCTCTCGAAGAGAGACAGATACTCTCGGTAGTGACCCACAGATATCTTTAATGGTCGGATGATCGCTCCAATCAAGGTTTAAAGCTGCTCGCAGCATTCTGGTGTAAGTGTCATCTAGAGATGTCTCTAGTTTCTTTGTCAAAGTCCAGGAGACTGAACCATACAGTAGAACAGATTCGACAACTGATCGGAAGAATCTGTGTTTTAAATGATCTGGTAAATTAGACTTCCAAATACAGGACAGCTTATTTAAAGCAGACCATGCTTCCCTTACATCGATGTCATGGGCTGTGAGAAACATACCAGGATTTGAGTTTGAGGTTTACTCCTCTAGGGAGATTGTCGATCAGGACTTAAGGGTTCTTCCTATCCTGTTTTGAGAAATATTGTTGAGGGATGGGATAGCCAACATTGGTGACGATAGGAGCCGCAAACGTATCACCACCACCACCATCGGTGGGCTGTCTCCAGGTAGACAGCCCTCAAGGGCCTGCTTATTTTTACATGGCGGCTGACACTCGCCATGTGCCGTTCCTTGTTTGCCTTCATAGAATGAAGTTACCAGTGGTCACGCGGCTCAGAGTTGAGCCTTCGTGGACGTGGGGATCCGACTGGTGTGAGAGAGGCCATGTGGTGCGCATTTAGCATGTGCCTTTTTAAGACACGCTTTCATCACACCTTTGACCACCAGCAGCATTAATGCCTGCTAAAATTTATTCGCATTTTCGAAACTGATAGTTTTAGCAAGGAGAAACTGTTAGTTGTAGCTAATGTATAAGAGAAAGAACAGACAAGAAAGGAAAATCATTGGAAAGAAAAACTGATGCATGGCCTGTTTATCAGACAAACTGAGGATGTAGTAGATAAAAATCAATGATTGTGACTAAAAGATAGAAGGGCTGAGGAGAAAATCCAAGACACTCATTATGGCAGCACAAGAACAGGCAGTGAGAACAAATTTAGTGAAAGAAAAAATTGACAAGAATCAACAAGACAATAAATGTAGGATGTGTGGTAAAGCAGATGAAAGCAGCAATAACATCTAAAGTGAATGTAGTAAAGTGGTAAAAAAGGATTATAAAGGAAGGCATGATTTGGCAAGAAAAAAGATACAATGGAAGGTATGCAGGAAGTACTGTCTTAAAACGAAAGGTCCGATATGATTATAGTGGACAAGACAACAACAAATTCCAGTTTATAGACTTGGTTGTATAGACTTGTTCATAAGATACCAGGATTGCTGGAAAAGAAAGAGAAAAAATATAGAAATTCCAGAGACGCAGCAAGGGAACTGAAACAACTTTGGAGCAAAAAAGTGAAAATAATCCCAGTTATAATTTAAACGCTAGAAAAACCAAAAGCATTGTCAAAAAGACTGAAAGGGATTGGGATAGCTGCCAGAAAAGTAAAATTGGAAAAGAAGGTGTTTCTATAGTTTGCCAGAATACTCCGACGAGTGCTTGTGATCTGAAGAAACTTGTTGTTACCAAAGCTCATAAAAACTTCTTGGTAACATTCTTGTAGTAAGAGAGAAAAGGAGAAAGACATATATATGTAGAGAGAGAGGGGGGGGGGGAGAGAGAGAAAGAAAGAAAGAAAGAAAAAAAGAGAGGGAGAGGTGCATCAAGGTGTACAAGGATGCTTCATCACCACACTATCATAGCTTTCTTCCGGAGCAGTCCAAAATGTACCCCATATCTGCGACACAATTTACCAAAACCAGGTGACACTCGCTGACTATCCCGTGACACCACCATATGCGTCATATATGTGGATTATTAGGAAATTGGAAATTTGCTCCACAAATAAGCAACTGATTAAAAAGAAATGGAAGAGACTCAGAAAAATGGCGTGCAAAGGTACGCAGATACAGAAGGTTGAGGTTGTATTTTTATTGAAGCTTTATCCAAAAATATATTTTAAAAGTTGCATTTCTATAACGACGACAATGCAGAAAGTACGCCTGGATACGGTAATGCTCAGTTTCATTATTTATGATTGTAAAAGAGTACTCACCAATGTTGATTTCAATGCTATTTGGGAATTCACACTTTACTAACCAAAACTTTCAAGATAGTAACAGATCAAAGGAAAGCTTGAAAGTTGTGTTAGCAGATTACGCAAAAGAAAAAATCGAAAAGTTTTCTGACTAGCTCAGCTAGCGACTTGAAAATTTATCAAAGTTTAAATTAAGAAATTGGATCCATCCCAAAAGAATTCGATGAAAGAAAAAAGGTACGTAGCAAATAACAAAGACACTTGATGGAAGAGCTTGAAGAGTACTACGTACTTGCCATATCTGACGAAACAGCAACAGAATACAACTTGAACGTTTTGTTTAATAAGAGTGGGATTTCTCTTCTTATTAACAAGTTGGATTGTGAGCGAGATGCCTTACCTGCCAGGAAAAAACCGACGAAACTTAAACGCATTACAAAAAGCCCAAGACTTCCTGCCACTGTTGTTGGTAAAACACAAAATGCTGCTAATTTTGAAGACCAAGGTCACTTTGAAATTGAGGAAAACAGCAATATTGAAATTGACTCTGTGAAAAGAAAATACACCCCGTCATAAAGAATTTGTTGTCTGTGCGTAAAGGAGCTATCTAGGAGAAGCCCTTCCTTATGCTTTAACGCTATCAAAGTTAGTAGCAGACGTACTGGAAAATAGATCCCATACCTTAAACCTAACGACAAACCAGATTACGTAAATACAAAAGTCAAACACATACCATCTATCATAAACACCTTCCAAAAATGATGAAAAGCAAAATAACCAGTCTATCATGCAATCAAGAAGAAATTGACAACGATAACAGAATATATGAAGCATCTTTAAAGAAAAGGGATTTTGACACAGTAATGTTGCAAGAATAAATTTCGACCGGCCAGAAACAGCGAAAGGAAAATTATATGGTTTAATGCACCTTACAAGAAGTATCGTAAAGAGAAAGAAATTTACTCAGTTTGTTAAGAAACTGTGATTGGTCAGATCCAATTAGCAACAGTTTAATACTCTGTACTTGACTGAGCCTAACCAATTTAGAACATTTGGACAGTAAGGTTTCAGAGTTGTTGAAAAAGTGAAAAAACACCACCTTGTTGAACACCACAAAAACAATTATTCAACAGATAACTTCCAAAAGCCTGACGGTGGCTTCTACATCAATGCCTTTAACCGAGCTCATAAAATTAAGAATTTTTAACACTGTTTATGATGTTAGCCAGTCTTTTAAAGATATATACACCAACTAATTTACATTTTTCGGTACTTACAAAGCTGTCCCTAGTTATGTCAAATGTTGAGTGTTCACCTTTCCTTACCCACGCTATTTTGCTGTTTTCAGATAACAGCTGAGTCCTTGAAATACGGGTTATATCTGGCGGGGTTACGTTCCATCTGTTGACGAGGCTGGCCCCTTTAGCCTTCATTGTCAGCCTCCTAGAGATGGTGTCTTCATAAAAACACCGGTGGTAGTGTTACCTCATAACAACCCCTCTTTTATGAAGGCAATGTGTGGAAGACTGTGTCTGTTGTCGTTCTATGTAATACCATTCCGATCACCACAGGACTAACGTAGGTGGCTTAATGATGGTTTAGGTCCAAATGATGATTTTGGACATCTATATCCATTTTCAATTTTTAGTGACAGTTCTAATTGAAAGAATGACCTCCACTTCCAAACAGGCCTTTAATTGCAGCGGCTGTAAAGAATCTCCGGATTTAAGACCGGCTCTATATTCGAGAATGTAGACTCAAGATAAATATTCCCGGAAAAAATGTTATCTTAAAAATTCTCTCTCTTTAGCTGTCAACCAAATCAGAGGCCTTCATTTTTACAATAGTGATTTACAACAGTGTTTTTCATTCTGGCAAGTGCATTATTACTCCACCTTCTGGTAGTCTCCGATTTTCTATACCCTCTACCAAGGATAACCTCACTGCTAGATTTTGTTTGGCCAATTTTTCTCTAATCGACACTGGTATTTTTGTGTCAAATATCTCTTCAAAAGTTGCTCAGATTTTGGATTCTCTTATCATAAATCCAATTTTTGTTGCCAAGCTTATTTATTGGCTTAATCAATCGCAAGCTTCTAATCTAGATTTGATTGTTGCAGTTGTCTTGAAAAAGTATGTTCCTAAACTACCTTCATTGCTGTCCAAACTTTTCAATCACTGCCTATCAGAGTCTTGTTTTCCGCCTTCTTGGTAGGTTGCTAAACTTGTCGCTGTCTTCAAGGATCAAACGGATCATATGTCTTTATGTGTAGAAAGAATGTTCAGTAGAAAGATGAGTTCTTAGCTCCCCCAATATTTATCATGTTAACCATCCTGAGATTGCCCCCTCCCTCTCAAGAAACGCTCATCGTTGAGACCGCTTGGTCTGTTTCTTCAGATTTTTCCAAAACCTTTTCTTGATCTTCCTTATTATAAATCTACTGGTACGCTTGTTTCTAAAAATGTTGGCTCTTTGTATCGAGCTGGAGAGCATCCTAGGCCTGAGACCATTCTGTATCTCTGTAAGTCTACCATCTGTCCTTACATGGAAAACTGTTCTGATATCTGGACACGAGGTCCCTGGTCTCATCTAGCTGTCCTTTGTAGAGTTTAGAGACGTATTTATAACTTGGTAAGTCCAAATCTTTCTGCTGCTCTTCAACTTATGTCTCGTCTTTTCTATAGACATTATCATGGAAAATGTTCTGTTGATCTTCCTCCGCTTGTGCCAGTTCAATTTGTTGCAACCCATATAACTTGTTTCTCTAAATGTCTTCATCCTTATGCAATTGTTGCTCTTTGTTGTAATAAAGATTTGTATGAATGTAGTTTCTTTCCTTGTACAGCTTGGTTGCAGAACTCATTTTCTTCGGAGTGATTCTGTCTATGATATGATTTGAATGCGTTTAGGTCAAAGGTTGATTCTTTCATTTTGACGTGATCTTTACTTATTCCCTTCAGCCCTTTTTCACTCCTTTTCACATTTCAATACAATTAGTGGCCGTAAGCCTTATATGGTTCTTCGTCATTAAAAAATGAAACTAATCACATATATTGGATGTATTTCTCTAAATATAGTAGATTAGGTTTTGGAACATCACCTGTCAAAAATTATCAAATTATCTACATTCGGTTTAGCTGGATAACATTTTTTAAACTATTAAATAACATAATTTTGTAAACCAATACAAAATGTAGATGTTCTTAAGTATTGCAGATTTGTTTATGACAGTTTTTAATTATTTAAAAATGAACAATCCAGTACGAGCATTAAAAAAAGGTCCAAAGTGGCTCTATTTATCTTTAGTTTTACTATTGACATAGAACAAGGTTGGCTTTAGTCGTTTTTGCATAATGTAGTAAAAAAGACCGACTTCTTTTCAAACCAGTATCAGAGCATTTAGAAACCTCAAAAAGAAAACTATAGTTTTCTTTTTGAGATTTCTAAATGCTCTGATACTAATTTATCCAAAGTAATTTTTACATTGCGACATGTTTTTTCTTCGTCTACAAAGGAAGTGGTTTCTGCTGTCAATTTATGTATAACTCTACTAAATTTGATTCAGTGCCTGCTACATAGCCCAAAGATTAAGCCGAATCAGAAAAGCTAGGAAAACTATTCGAATCTAAAGTGTTTTATCATTTCTCTTTTGTACATCATGTTTCGTGACCAAATGGTTTAGACAATCAATAACAAAAAGGAGCGCGATGTCTTTCATTGTTTCTTCGTTTTTCTCATTGATTAAATACTGCTTGACTTCTGTTTTCTCGTGTTGAAGTTTTTTTCCAGATGAGTGCCGGCAAATAGAAAGTTCCGACTGAAATGAACCTTATTTTACTTGCAGTATTCAAAGATAATTTATTCTGTAAAAGAACAGTAATAGCTTAAATTTTTAACAAGTCAAGCGAAAAAACATGTTCCATGCGCTCATAGATATCTGGAGAAAACTTTTTCCTAAGGTAACGTCAAAACATAAAATTTAATAATTTTACTGGTGAGTTAATACAATCTCGAACTAAGTACTGCAGAGACCTATTTCTTTACAAAAGGTTAGAAAATTTCCAAACAGTAATTTTTTTTTGGTTTGTTTGTTTTTTTCACCTTTTCTTCGCCCCTAGCATTTTAAGTAAGTGCCATGAAAATTGGGCACTTCATCGTATTGGAATGCTATAATGTACTGTATGCATTTGCAGTAGCCATTCATTTAGTTTTCGTTTAAAAGCAATATTGGCCACAGATTTAAATCCTGTTAGTATTCCATATTTTTATGAAAGAGTTCGAGTACACTACACAATGTCGGTAACGTTAGTTGGTCACAATGAACTTTGATCTTTTGACATAGTATCTGATTGGTGAAACTATTGTAACTTTTAAATCAATCATTTTTATTTCCACCTGCAACTGATGTCAGATAAAAGCCTTGTCAATTTCACTCAGTGGTTTAGATAGATAAGGGAAGCAGAGTATTTTGCTTAATAACATATGTATTATAACAGGGATGACAAGTTCTCTAAAATGTAGACCAAAAAACCTCAAATACTATTAAGGAAGACATTAAGCTTAAATCGGTATGGCATTTGAAACTCAAGACTATCGACTGCTTTTCTGTTTTGTTGCTACAATAATAGTATGCTGTTCAACTTTTTCCAACATACTGGTGCTAATGGTTTTCAAAAACATTGGAACAGTAAAGACGGTAAGAGATCTATTAAGAATAAGTATGGCAGTAAGTGACATTCTTCAGGCTGTTTTGGGCTATTTACCTGAAATAATCATTGTATTGTTGGGTAATACTGACGGAACTCTGGCATTTTGCAAAATTAGTTCATGCTTTACAACTTTGTTGGGTCTGGTATCTATAACTCACCTTGCAGTTCTGTCTGTTGAAATGTACTACAACATTTGCAAACCTTATTTCAGTTACAAGTATTTCCAAATGTTACGTATTAAAGTGTTAATAGTGGTTGGGGCCTGGGTATATGCAATCTTTTGGGCAACGATTGTGTTTTCTGGGTGGTCAGAGTATGCAGTAGAGACAAAATCAAGATGCTCTATCAAATGGACCGATACATCTCCTGCCAATACTACCTACGTAGTTTGTCTATTTACGTTTTGTTTTCTTTTGCCCCTGGCAATTATGATATTTTGCTTGCGCAGAGTTCAGATGGATGTCAACATAATTTTTTTAACGGAATGCAAGGAAAGGGGAGCAAAATATTCACTGGAAGCATTTAAAAGCAGGAAGAAGACATTTACACTTACTACTTGCATGGTGCTTTCTTACACGTGCGTATGGACTCCTTACAGCATCGTTGTTGTAGCAGCTTTGGTATTTGCGAAGTACAAAATGGTAATGCCACCACCAGTTTTTTTTGTTACTGCATTACTTGCAAAAAGCTCCTCTCTTCTGAATCCATTCATCTACGCTTTTTATGGCAAGCATTTTCGTAAAGAGGCTGCAAAACTTTTATCATTCAGCCGATACTGTCCTCCAAAGAGACCAGGCCCAGAGTAAAAATAGTGGACGAAATATTCAGGGTTTTTAGTAAATGCAGTGTTATTGGAATGTACAATACAGCAATGCGAAAGAGAGCTTGAAGCTAGTAGCCTTGGTAAACTACAGAACCATAATAACGATGTCCTGGAGGGGTGAACATTACAATGTGAAAAAAACCCAACCAAACAAAAAACTCTGCACAAATACGGAAAGGGGTTTTCAACACAGATGATTTGGCCTAATAATAACCTTTTTCCTTTTACGGAAAACACTGGTGTCAAGACTTTATCAACAGTTTTTCATCTTTGTCATTAAATATACCTTATAGCAGTAAACTCATTTGGCGGAACGACTTAAAAGTTAAAATATGTCATTTATTTGTGAACTTATGAAGCAATCCTGAAATTTAGAATATAGAATTGTGAAAGTCGGTTAAAATATTGATATGAATTACATTGGGTTTGTGGCTAAGGAGACTTGGAATGTTCAAATAATGAATATTGTAAAACTGACTCTTATGAAAATAATTTTATCTGATATTTAAACTGAGTACTTTATGGCTAAGCTATTATATTGAGTTTTTCTAGTGTAGAAAGAGAATCAACACGGCAACTTAACTAAACGATTTCTGAAAAAAATCTAAGTCATTTTCTATTAGTTAGTAAAATGTTAAAAAAAAATTATAGAACTATGAAGAACTTGATTAAGATATTGATTCTCTATTGCATTTGGGCTTATTGATTCGAAGACTGGGAGCATTTGTTTTTTAATGAGAACATGTTTCACCGAGAAATTAAATGTTCTGTAAAGAAATTTAGTTTCGTCATAGTATACGATCAATTTTTTAAGAGGAGATAAATTTTAAATCTCTATCAAAGTACGTCTAGTTCTGACAAGTAACTTTCAAAGAGAAGTAACTGTTTTGTAGTAATTGTGGACTTAAATACGTAGGGATGCACATATCAGTCTTAAACAAACACCTTCATTCATTACTATAAAGACTTGAAATTAAAGACGACTATCATTGATTTTGTGATAAATAAGAAAGTACATAGAAAAGATTATGTTCCTTCTCGTGTATTTCCTTACCTTATGGAACACATAGACCTATCTTTTTTCTTCCTTTGCCACGTTAGTAAACAGTAAATAAAAATCATGTATCAAGGTTGAAAAGAGGACGTTTGACGAATCTTTTGAACGACAAAATATTTTAATAAACGAATTTATTAAGTGATCTTAGCATTTAATCAACAAACTTATGATCATTTTTGAAAAAGTGTGCAAGAAATTGTTTTAGTCTGAAGAGGTGGAAGGAAGAGGAAGCGAGGAAACAAAATAAATCCAGGACGAAAAGAAGACTGGCACAGATACTGGGATTGGCATGGGAACTGTTGTAGAAAAGAGGTCAAACGAGAAAAAATTTACTTTTATTTTCCTACTTTGAAATAATTTTCCTTCACCTTATTTGAAAATTTTTAATTTGTCAAATGTTTTCTTTGGTGAAAATAACCAATTTCTCAGAGAAAATATCTTAACCAACAAAATATACCCCCGACGTAATTCTTGCAGCTATCGGATTGCCGTTTTTGTCTTTCATTCTTGCAAGATCATCCCGCTTATTGAAGAACGGCACTTTTAGGGGTATTGTCAATCTACTAGTTTCAGTGGAAGAAGTTCATGTACACACTCAGAAAATTTTGTAACATTCAATGGTTGAAAGGTTCTCATACTACAAACATATTTTTGGTAAATCAATAGCAAACATGTAAAAAGTGTGGTCCGTTAAACAGGTCCATTTCAAAGTTTTAAATAATAATCCTAAAAAAAAGGGTGGTTCTTATTGCCGATATTTTCATGCCTTCCCAACCAATGCCTCATGCAGATGTTACAGTCGTTTAGACGATTAAAGGTTTTAAAAAATAATGTCCAGTTAAATAACTTTGTCGAAATAAGATCAACTCAAATTTCTATCGAATGTCTGAAAGGAAAACCAAACTCAATTCTGTTTCTTTCTTGAAAACTTTTTATTCTAGATTTAACAGTACGGGAATCCATCTAAAAACTGGTACATATTGAGATGACTTGAAAAGTTATTGATGACCTACAATATTCTCATGATTGCTCTGTAATTTTGCAGAAAAGAAATCCGTCAAACAGTTCTTCACGTTTTTTTAAATTAATACCATACCATTGAGAAAACCAAAGAATTAAGATATTGAGCTTGGAATTTTATTTAAATCGCATACAGTGTAGTTTTTTTAATTCATATTTGCTTAATTTCAGCATTTTTATTTAAATAAGTTTAACTGGTAGACCTAGAATCTCCACCACAGTTGTTCTTTTAACACCCCATTTTGCCTATGAAACCTAACAAAGTACTAACAAGATAAGAAAAAAAATCAAGATATGTTTTATTTGAGTTGTCTGCACTAAATTCTAAAGATATATTGAAAAGATAAAATTGAGAACGGAAGTGTACTGGATTGTGCAAATTAGAAACTTTAGTGAGATTTTTGTAGAACGACGACTTTGTTTCACAGAAAAAAAAATTATTTTACCTCCTATCTGTTGTAAAAGATTATATTTTCATTAAATGACACATAAACGTCCAAGACCACGAGGAAGACCTCAGAAGATAAAACGAGCGACAATAAAGTAAAATCTACATATGAGGAAAACAAACTTGTACATGGCTCATCTACTTCCTCAAGAAAGAATAAAGCATAGACAAAATTATAGATGCTTTTCAACGAGACGAAGAAGACAAGCAAAGTAAGTTAAGGTAAGTTATTAAATTTTAGGTTTTTTCAGGTAGCACATTCAGTAAGAAATATCAAACACTATATGACTGAATCCTAATTGTAGTAACATCATTCCACAGATTAATACGATATGTTGCTAAATTTCATCAGTTTACGATTGAATTGATTATCCAAGTCAGTTAGTTTTTTCGGCGCAACATTATTATTATTATTATTATTATTATTGTTATTATCTTTATTGAATGAAAAAAGCTTTGGTACAAGCCATAATAAATATCTACTAAATATTGCTAGTTAAAAATACAAAACATGTCTGACATATGAAACAACCATTCTCAAACCTGAGAGACAGCCTTACTCAGCGCAAAGGAAATTTTGAATCCGGTTGTGTAACAAAACTAAATAAAATTCTAAAACTAAATAAATAAAACTCTATTCATAACGTGCTTATTTTTATCAATCAATATCTTGTATTAGTGCTGAAAACACCTTTCGAATTATTGTCTCGCTATCTATTAATATTGTCTTTTGCATTTCCGCAACTCTCCTGAGCAAAAGTTCTCCGTTTTCAAAAATGTTTTTCATGTATTATTATTATGTACATTTTTATTTTTAATACGGTTTGATACAGTTGTTCACCGGGCCACACCCAGTGACCTAGGGCAAACAAAGGTTTTGAGGGTTTTTACGAACATCAAAAATAGAGGATTATTGCAAAGCTTATATGAAAATATATATATAAAAATAGTATTTTCAATTTGTATAAAAAATAAACATATGACCTGAGACTTTTAACATAAGAATTTACATTGAAAGAGTTTTACGTAAAATATGGGCTGTGCTCGTTATCACGATTTTTTGAATTTCTTGAAGTTTGAGATTTCCGGGTATTTTGTCTAAATAGTTCTGAGTGTCTTTTTTAATCATCCCAAGTGCACCCACTATAACTGGCACTGTTGTAGTTTTCATCTTCCACATTCTCTGAATTTCGATTTCCAGGTCCTTATATTTGCTTATCTTCTCAAATTCTTTAATAGCAATGTTTCTGTCAGAGGGAATACTCATATCTATAAGAGTGCAGGTTTTCAATTTGTGATCCTTAATTACAATGTCAGGTCTGTTGGCTTGGATTG
>RDPX01000071.1:1135769-1239952 GCA_003991215.1 Morbakka virulenta | reverse complement strand
GCATCAGTCAGACGTTTGTGATTTAGAATATCTCGTCGTATATTTGCTAATTTATTAGCATCTATATTTCTTCGTATATCAGTTCCTACTATTTTGAGCCATTCATTGTAAGTCTGTTCGGTTAAATTTCTCATTGGTCTTAACTGAGAAGTGTAATAAGCTCTCAAAACATTTCTATAATCCTCAATGGACCATTTCGTTCTTTTTTCTTTTTGTTTTTGGAGTATCACTGGAGGATCAGGGTTAGGAATATCCTGGTTCTGATTACCTACCAAATCATTTTTTGAGGAGTTTATTCCAGTCGTATATTTTTCGACCTCAGGCTGGTTTCCTCCTGAGAGACGCGACCCTTGGTTATGCGAGCGACGGCCGATGCGGTATGATTTGTTTCTTCTGGTTAGCATTTTGTTTATAAATTGGTTTATGTAAGGTTTTCCTTCCCTGGTATTTTTATTGTGACACCATCACTAGGGAGGTTGCCAACCAAGGCTAAAGAGCCCCCCCTAACCATGAGGCATACTTAACCCCGCCGGATGCCAATCTGACAGGTGCTACACCTTGCCTAAGGGTGACCTGGAGGTAGTTGTGACAAAGGGTAACCTCATTCGCCCACGTCGAAACTCCACAACCGGATGCAGTTTAATGTCAATACCCAGGACATTTATTATTATAATTTTATTATTATTATTATTATTACAATTATTATAATAAAGTATTTCTTTACGTATGCGTTTCAGTTCAATTTCCTACCGGGTCACCTCAGTGACCTGGGGCAGATAAAGGTCCTATGGGACATGACATGAACATAAAAGGGACGATTGACACATTACAAAGAGTAAAAATAAATATGACAAGGAAGTAAAAACATCATTGGCACGAAAAATAAAAGGCGATTGTCATATTACTGCAAACTATGAAAAGTATAAAAAATTTGTAAAAATGCTGTATGAAAAAAAACCCAGAAATGTTTATGACTGTTGCAGTATCAAATTGACAGTGCTTTTCGAAGAATATGAGCAGTGCCTGTGAGGACAATTTTCTGGAGTTCTTGTACTCTATGCTTTCCAGGTATTTTCTCTATATGTTTTTGTGTCCCCTTCAATAGTACCTTAACAATGACCGGAACAGTTCTAGCTTTGACGTTCCACATTTTTTGAATTTCTATTTCTAGGTCTTTATACTTGCTTATCTTTTCGAATGCCTTAACTGAAATGTTCTTATCACTTGGCACACTCATGTCAATTAATGTACACATTTTGTTTTTCCTATCTTTGATTATGATGTCAGGACGGTTGGCTGGAATCGTCCGGTCAGTGTTGATCGGAAAGTCCCACAGAATAGTGGCATTTTTTCTTTCTGTTAGTGGTAGTGGATGGTGTTCATACCAGTTGGGGTTGGTTTCAATACTAACTGTTTGCATATACCCCAGTGACGATACTGCCCAACACGGTCGTGGTGTTTGACATACTCATTTGGAGCAAGTACAGGACATCCAGACACAAAGTGGTCTATTGTTTCAGTGTGCTGGTCACGGAACCGGCACTTATGGTCAGCTCCATTCTTCAGTATGTTTTCTTGGTAATTTCGGGTAAATAAGCTTTGGTCTTGTGCTGCGACGATGAAGCCTTCTGTCTCTGCCTTAAGTCCTGAACCCCTCAGGCACTGATGGGTTGCGTATTGGTCTATATCAGCGTCTTGGCTTCGGAGAGCATACTGTCCATGCAGAGCTTTCTGGCTCCAATGATCAGCAAACTGTTTCCGTGCTTCCTTTTTTGCATTAATTTCAACTTTCTTCGCAGTTTCTGTGGCTTCAAGTCCATCTTCATCTTCCTTGGTTATTTCTATATCTAATTTGTTTTCAAAGTTTTGGGACTCTTTGTAAACCGAGTGCAGTTTTTTACTCCTTTCATTCCTGCTTACTAGATTTAACATCCAATCATCTTTTGATTCAAGATATTGTTTCATTCCAATTGTCGTGGTTTTATAAGACATTTCAAGTTGTATAAGTCCACGTCCCCCTTCGCATCTAGGCAAATAGAGACGATCAACATCGTTGTGGTGGAGCATACCACTTGACGTGAATAGTTTTCTAGTTTTACAGTCCATACGTTTAATTTCAGTAGGGTTCCAGTTTATTATGTTGTAGCTGTATTGTACAACTGGTACAGCAAGGGTGTTTATTGCCTCAATTCTGTTTTTTGAGTTAAGCTCGGTTTTAAGCACTAACCTAACTCTTTGGTAGTATTCCTTATGGATTTTCTCCTACATTCCAGTATGGTTAGTCCCGTCGCCTTCATTAACTCCTAAATATTTGTACAGTTCCTCAGGATCCAGTTCTCTAATTAGCGTGTCTGGGTCAAGATCTATGAATGAGGTTTTCGCTAATCTTCCTCGTTAGAATGTAGTTTTAGCGCACTTATCGAGGCTGAATTCCATACAAATATCATTACTGAATTGCCTAACGGTAATTAGCAATCCTTCCAGTTGTTGATCACTTTTTACGAAAAGTTTCAAGTAACCCATATAGATGAGGTGGTTAATCTGCTTGCCATAGATCATGTAACCACAGCTGGCGTTATTAAGTTCGCTGGACAGGGGATAAGCGATATGCAGAAGAGAAGCGGGGAAAGAGAGTCTTCTGGAAGATACCACGATTCATTTTGATAGTGTTAAATGTAGTAGTCCAAGCGTCTTGGGTGAGGAAAAGAGCGGTGTTCCACTTTAACATACTTTTCTTTAAAAAAATTGTAATTATTGGTGAGATCTTGTACATTTCTAGGCTTTTAATAATCCAACCATGCGAAACACTGTCAAAAGTTTACGATAATCTATCCATGCTGTGCTTAAGTTCTTTCTCTTTCTCCTACTGTCCTCTAGAATCATTTTGTTTATTAGAAACTGATCCTTGCATCCATATGAGTTCCTTTTGCAGCCTTTCTGTTCCTGAGGAAGAATCAAGTTTTTCTCAAGGAAATTGTACATTCTGTCACTGATTACTGATGTTAAAATCTTATAGGTAGTGGTCAAGCACGTAACAGGGCGAGAGTGTTTCGGGTTCTTAGTGTCGATTGATTTCGAGAGAAGATATTTGTTGCCTTGTGTTAACCAATCCGGTAATGCTTCTGTTGTAGTGACGATTTCATTTAAAGATGCCATTAGGTATTTATGTATTTCACTTAAAGAGTTCAGCCAGAAATTTGGAACCTTATCTAATCCAGGGTATTTCCACTTCTGTGATTTTGCTAGGGCCAGGCGCAATTTCTCGATCGTAATAGGTTTCCACTGTTGATCTTTGACTTCACTCATACTTTCCTCTCTTTGCCTATCCAAGTAGCTTCCTGGTTGTAGTTTTTTTCTTTAGCCAGATGTCATTCCAAAACTCTTCCACGTCCTTGTTCTCAGGTGGATCCTTTATCTCAATCTTGGTCTTTCCAATTTTCCTGTAGAACTTTTTAGCATCAGTTTTGAAGATCTTGTTCTGTCTTTAGAACTTATTTCGTTTATTCAATCTTCTCAATCGCTGCGCTTTCACTTGTATTTTTGGTTTTAAGACTTCTTTGGTCGTATCTAGAGAGACTAATATTGTATTTCCTTTTAACTTTCGTGCTTTTCCTAGTTTTCACGTCTGTCCCTTTCGTTAATTCATCAAGAATTTAGATCTCTGCCCGCAAAGACTCAATTTCCTTCTTTATTTTTATTTTCCATATTGGTTCCTTATTAACCTGTTTCGGTTTATTCTTTTTTATTTTAGTCTCTAGCTTTTGGGTGGCAGCTTTTGCTGTTGAGTATATTAGATTGTTGATGGAAGTTAAATCTTTCTGGGTTTCATTTACTATCTCGCTTAGAGCAATGTTATGAAGCTTAATGGTAAAGTTTGTTTTGAACAGAATGTTAGCTTAGGCAGTGTGTCCCTATTTTCTATCTCAGTCTCTTCAGTCATTGCAAGTTCACGTATTATGTCTTCACGGACAGCCTGTACCTTTTCTTTATTTCTTTTAAAGAAATCATTAACAACCTCAACCATGTGCACATTGCTAACTATTTCTGCATTAGTTCCTTCTCTCACTTCACTTATTCTATTCTCAATCAGTGGAGGTGTCAAATTTACTAATTCAAGTATAGATTCTCGATTTTCATGTTCAATATCAATCTCAGATTTTACAGTAGTTTCATTTCGAATTTCATCCCATATTGGATCAATTTGTACATCATTCAACCGCTTATTTCAAAAATATCTCGACGTACATTAGCAAGTTTACTAGCATCGATGTTTTTCATTATTTGTTTTCCTACTAGTTTTCTCCATTGTGGGTAAGTATGTTCAGTCACGTTTCTCATAGGGTTTTTTTGAGCGATGTAAAGTGCTCTCAGAACATTGTTATAATCCTCAGTAGACCATCTAACTCTAGTTTCTTTTGACCTTGTGGGCATTACTGCAGGTTCAGGGTTAGGGATATCCTGGTTCTGATTAACCTTGCAAATGATTTGCAGAGGAGGAATTAGACCGAGTCGTATACTTTTGGACCTCAGGCTGGTCTCCCCCTAAGGGACGCGTCCCTTGTTGACCCGCGCAACGGACGAGGCAGTATGATTTACTCGTTTTCATAAAATATCTCAATGCATTTTAGCCTTACTGCCAAGGGGCTTGGTATTCTGCACCAGTCGCCACCTGGTATTTCAGGCCAACACGGATTTATTATTATTATTTATTATGTGTAACATATTTTTATCTCAGAATAAGATTATATTATTCTGGTCTTCATTATACTTATGGAAGCAGGTGACAGGAGGTCACCAAAGGTCCCAAAAGTCCTCTTTCAAGGTCTATAAAGACAACACTTGCCTCAAAATTCTTGCTGTTCCTAACAAAGCCGTTTTTTGCATTACCTCTATCCTGATTTTAAGTCCTAATTTCTGTATATAGTCGTCAAACTTCTTTCCTACTGCACCTAGAGCACCTATGACAACAGGTATGATTAGAACTTTCTTTAAGTCCCATAAACGGGCAACCTCATCTCTCAACAGCTGGTATTCTTCAATCTTTTCAAGTTCTTTTTCACAGACGCGAGAATCGCTTGGTATTGCAACATCTATAATGATGGCCTCCTTATTTCTTTTGTCCATAACAACTATGTCAGGCCTTCTTGCTTGCACCGCTTGATCACACTGGATGTTGAAATCCCAAAGGACTTTGTGTGATTCTGTTTCAACGACACCTTCTGGCTGTTGTTGGTACCAATTCTCAGCTCTTTCGGCTCCAGCAGCCCCACATGCTGTCCAATGGATATACCTTGCTACATTATCATGCCGTCGCTTATATTCACGCTGAGCCAGTTTGCTGCATTCACTCACAATGTGCGAAACGCTTTCTCCTTTTTCGCCACACATTCTACAAAGTGGTGACTCAGCAGACTTATCAATATTATATTTGATGTAGTTAGTCCGAAGCGATTGTTCTTGGGCACTACATATCAGAGCTTCTGTGGGTCCTTTAAGGTCACCCTTGACAAGCCACTTCCAGGTGTTAATCTCGTCCACTCCCTTCAAGTTTTTCACAAACTGGCCATGTAATGCTTTATCTTTCCAAGTATTCTCAAGTTCCTTACTTCTGTTGTGTTTGAATTGTTTGGGTTCGATAACAGTTTCTGTGGCAATTGTTTTATGATTTACTACCTCCTTCAACATTGGTTCAGCACTCTTCCGAATGTAATATCCTAAGCTATTTTCTTCCACCCTTACACATTGTTTACACCCTATTAAGCCACGTCCGCCTCTTTTTCTAGGCACATACAATCTCGCCACATCACTATTGGGGTTGAGTACTTTATGCATGGTCATCAGTTTCCTAGTTTTCCTGTCAAGTTGTTCCAGTTCTTCATTATTCCACCTCAGTATACCAGCCCCATATCTCATCAGAGACACTGCCCATGTATTGATAGCTTTGAGTTTATTCCTGCCATTTAGACGTGATCCAAGAACTAGCCTGGTTCGTCGTAGATATTCCTTTCCAAATTTATCCTTCATTTCTCTTTCCTTGATCTTATCATACTCTAGTATTCCCAGATACTTGTAACCTTCCGACGTGACCTCACTAACCTTTTCGTTACTGGGTAACTTGATTCCTTCGGTTTTGCAAACTTTCCCACGCTTAAGCACCAGAACCCCACATTTCTTAATCCCAAACTCCATCCCAATATCTTTACTTATCATTTCCACCGATGATAATAATCCATCGATTTCCTTTTCATTCTTTCCATAGACTTTAAGGTCATCCATAAAGAATAAGTGATTGATCTTCAAATCTCCCCCTTTCAATATATACCCAGCTTTTGTCTGTTTTAAAACATCTGTAATCGGCATCATACATATGACAAATAGTAAAGGAGAAAGGCTGTCTCCTTGGAAGATGCCTCTTCTGATGTTGACACTACCTAATTTTTCACCTGCAGATGTCAACTCCGTTTTCCAACTGCTCATTGTCTTCTTTACGAAAGAAATTACATTACCCGAAACTTGTGCCAGCTCTAAACTCTCAATAATCCACGAATGCGGGACCATGTCGTAAGCCTTTTTATAGTCAACCCACGCCATGGCGAGGTTGGTATGCCTTGATTTGCAGTCCTGAATTATCATTTTGTCTATTAATAGCTGGTCTTTTGTACCTCGACTCTTTTTTCGGCATCCTTTCTGTTCAGGCGGCAATTTCTCATTCTCATCAAGGAACTTGTATAGCTCATCAGCTATTATACCAGTCAACAACTTCCACATCAAGGGTAAGCAGGATATTGGACGATAATTATCAACTGCATTACCTTTGATGGGATCTTTCTGACAGAGTACCGTTTTCCCAATAGTTAGCCAAGCTGGTATTTCACTTCCTCCATTTATCATGTCATTTAACTGAAATGCAATGCGGGCATGTAAGTTGCTTAATTTTTTTATCCAGTACCCCTGGACCCCATCCGGCCCAGGAGCTTTCCAATTAGGGATCTTCCTACTCTTCTCGCGAACCATACCTTCGCTTATTAAGATGTTCCCCTGTTTATTTTGGTTCTTCCTATTTTTAAGTTCCTTTAGCCACTCACTATCCCTATTATGCACTTTTGGATTGTCCCATATACCACTCCAAAATTGCTTACTCTCATTAGCATCAGGTGCTACTGTGTCCTGATTCATTTTTCCATTCAGTTCATGATATATGCGTCTCTCATCTTGCTGGAAAACCATATTTGTCCTATATTGCTCTATTCGTTCCTCGTACCTATGGATCTTCTTTGCTTTAGCACTCATCCTCTGTTTCAGTTCTTCACAAACAACATTTATACCCTTTTTCTTAATATTATATTTACGATCTACCTCCCGGTACTTCTCAATTCTTCGGATTTCACCCTTTTTAAACCGTTCAATTATACTAATATGCTTTCTAAGTTGATTGATTGATGTTGTTATTCGCCTTTTCCACCAAGGTTCAGTCCCTTTCCTCTGTTTCTTTCTTCTTTGTAAGCCCAGTTCTCTGGCAACAAACACACTGACAGCTCTTATTAACTTATTAGTATCAGTAACATTGACCGTTATTAAGTCTGTTATAATATTATTTACCCTTTTTGTGATGTCATTCAATTTCCTTCTGTCTACTTTATTAAAGCTAGTGAAACAGTCAACATCCTGTTCATTCATGATTTTAACAATATCATCAATAATTCTCCTTTCATTGTCATCCCTTTCGGGATTATCTTTAATCTCTGGTGCATCCATATTACGCATCTCACCAACAACCTCAGCCTCATCAAACATATCTGATTCTAATAGATCTTCGTCGCTGTCAATAATGTTTGTATTATTAATTCTCCTCTTAATTTGTTCTAATTCTATTTCTGTTAGCCATTCATTTTTCCGTATTGCCCTGGCTTGATCACATAATCTTTGTTCTGTACACTCAAACAATCCTCGCTCTTTCCATAAATTGAACATCCTTCTCCTATATCCTCTAATTGGTTTACCATTTGTATCTACCGGCTTGCTTGCAAAATAGCATTCCATTACGGCAACATTCATGCATTTTGACCACCCAGTCCTGGCAGTTGCTTGATGACGACCGGGCCTGCGCTGCCATACCGCAGGACACCTACCGGGCGAGGCACCTTCAACATAACTGCCTCCAGCACCATTCACGCCGTTATTTCCATTTCTTCGATTTGACATAACACTCATAAAAGAGGAAAGTGTTGATGAGGTGACACAACCACCGGTGTTTTTATCGAGACACCATCTCTAGGAGGGTTACCTGCCATGGCTAAAGAGGCCCTCCTCCCCATGAGACAGGCTTAACCCCGCCGGACGCCAACCCGGTATTTCAAGGTCTCGGGGTAGGCTAACAGGTGCTACACCTTGCCTAAGGGTGACCTGGAGGTAGTTGTGGCAAAGGGTAACCTCATTCGCCCACGTCGAAACTCCACAACCGGATGCAGTTTAATGTCAATACCCAGGACAAATTATTTACTATTATTATTATTATTATTATTATTATTATCATCATTATATGACATTAAAAAAGAAAAGAACAGAACTAGTCTAGAAGTGAAGAGTAGAGAAAAGAAGAAGAGAAAAAGTAGACGATGAAGGTGGTAAGGTCATATATATTTGTTAAATTTGTACAATTGGTATGTATATATATACTCAATCTGCAGACAGTACTGTTTCGCCCTTTGTGGGTTCATCAGTGCAGTACAGAGCTTCTGAGACATAACTCTCAGGCCATGTTGCCAGAGCAAACACAGCTTAAGGAGTTATTGTGGGATCCTGTCAGAGTGCTCAAACTACGCATGCGCAGTGAGCTCCGCATTACGCAAGCAACAGGTTCCCATCTCAGATAAAGTGCTCAACCAAACTTTCGTAAGGGAGCGTAATACTTATATATATATATATATAATCTTAATGTTAAAAGGCCGTGTTATAGAGATCAACCCTGCTTCGAAGAGGAATGCTGTATTATTATAATTTAGGTAGAGCAATCCAAAGAGGGATTTTAATATTGCCACATTCGACGGGTGCTTGGTGTATTGGTTTTCATAACTGAGACGGCCTTTTAGATTTGTCGGGCATACACTATCTTTTGGAAATTTCAGATCCATTTCAGACCTCCAATATCTTTTCTTTTTTGGTTTTATCGGTGCACTTCGGAGGGACTTTGTTTTGGCAGTCAGGACTTTCTTGGTCGGATACCTTTCCTGACGCCTACCAATGGCTCTATTTTTTGTAAAGTTTTTCTAGCCGCTCTGGGAATCGAACTCGGAACCCTCTTGGTTATGGTGCAACTGCACTAACCATTAAGCCATGGCTCCTTGGTCATGACAGACCTTAAATAGTTATTGCAAATTGATGGTTCTCCAGAAGTAAACGTACTAAAAATATTTTTTTGAACAATTCAGTAAAGACCTTTTGAAAAAAACCAAGTTATTTGTGTTTGAAACAATTTTTTAATTTAGAAATATAAATACAAATATCTGTTTCTTGGCGATGGAAGTGTCCCTGTATGTGATGTCTGGAAAGGTGAGATTCCGAGACCGCTTGAGTGATGATGGGTGCCTCCATAATAGAAACGACGACACAAGTCCATCTGAGGCACGTGCACAGTGTCCAGCAAACTGGACGCGTCTTCTTTGGACTAAGGTTGATATCCTAGGTAGGTCACCGTATATCATTTCAAGAGTTGGATGTTTTTTCCATGAAAGATTTAATACTCTTGTGAGAAGACGGGTATAGCATCCATCTAGGCCCTGGTGTTGTTTAGCGGAAAGAGTCCATGTTTCAGATCCGTAGAGTAAAATGGGTTCGATTATTACCCGAAAAATTCTGGTTTTAATCTTACGGTTGAGCTGAGATTTCCAGATCTTATCCATTTTCTTACATGCAGTCTATGCCATGCTTTTCAAAATCTTTTTACGTGAAACAAGTTTTGATCTCATCAGGAAATTGACCGAGAATAGCAGGGGCTGGACCAGTATCTACAGGTGAACCAGAATAATTGGTTTGGTTTCCTGAGTATTTGAAACCCTAGAATCAGTATGTTTTTAGCAGACATGATGTTTTACTTTTTTACTTTTTCAACAAAGTCAACGTTGTTACGCTGACATTAATGAAATAACATGGGAAGCATTGCTTAGGCAGTGATCTCTAATCGACACCATTTAAAGACAAATTTTAAACTTTATCTAAATTTGGAAGGTAAAGATATTTTTCTAGCCAATTTAATTTTATAGAAAGAGTTATATTTAACAGTTTAAATAAGGCAAGAAAAGAGTATCTGCCAGGGCGGGGCGGAGATGATGTGAGTTGGTGCTAAAAGAAAGTGGGTAAAGCATATGTAGGGTTAAAGGAGTAAACATTGAGCTGAAATAAAAAACTTATACCGAAGAGAATTGAAGTAAATGCATTACATTATAAGTGAAAACAACATATACAATGCGTTAATATTTATGGTGATATTACTCTTCACTCTAGTTTTTCTAGGAAGTTTTCTTCTTAGGAATAGCTGACGTTCACAGTATATATTTAGGCGGATCTTTATACTGTTAAGAAATACAGCGACACTTGGCTGGTAAAGTCCAACGCTGGCAAAAGCAATTAATATCTTTCAATGTAAAATTAAATCTTTATCCCACTATGAATGTTAGACATATGGGATCACATGCTGAGATAGTTTAACCAACTGAGAAAGGTTTTCTTTGAAATTCTTTAGTGTTACTTTCTTACCTGATCTATTGGGGGATTTTTGAATAAAATCGATTGGTCAGTCAGCCTTCCGTAAAGTATGGCTATTGTAAGAGTCACATGGGAGGGGATTGTGTATCGGAACAAATTAGCCATTCGTCGTTGTATAGAATTCTGTTGTCATATCTTGGCGGATGAAAAACTCTTTTCGTTTGGGTCTTTTTAACCGAGTGTAGAGCCGAGTCTATGAATTGACTGATCGCTCTCTTTTCTTCAGTTTGAGATCTTTGTACCATTGGTGTGATTCTTTCCGATGAAGTCTTTTGTATCATTAGAATTATGGAAAGTGAGATAACTCCTTTTACGTTTAATAAATACATTTTCTTAATATCTTGCATTTTTTTAGCTTTATTCATTGTTTGGAACTTTTGGTTGAAAACACATTATTAAAAAATGATACTGGCAATAAAGGTGGGGAGAAAGCACCGCATTGGTGCAATTCATGTGAAATAAAAATTTAGGTAAAGGCCAAGAGGGTGTGATAGTAAGGTACCTAGATGAAAAATTAAGCGTTATACCACGCATGCCTATGATAATGTTCATAGGGTATAATTTGAGAAAAAAGATGCATTTGAGGTGACAGGTTTCGTCATGGTCAAGGTTGGTAAAGTTGTCGTATTTAAGTATACAAAATTGTTCTGAAAATGTTTTCTTATTTTCGCCTACCTACACCACCTTACCTTGGGTACAGAGTAAAACATAAACGCATTATTTGCGATAAATACGTAGCCACGTTTGAAGTGAATAGTGCCAAAGGATTTGTTTTCTTATGTTGGGGTTTGGTAACGGAAAAGGGCAGGTTCTGCAAAGTTGATAGCGAAGCGGTGAGTACATAATAGAAGTTTAGCTCCATCTATAGTAGATGCTGAAAGAAAATGGCGGTACTGAAGAAAAGTATGTCATGTGAGTTGGGGTTGGTTCTAAAAACTAAAGAAATGATGTCGGTTGATATGTGTGATGTTATTGGATCTAAGTGTAGCTTGTTGAAATTACAAAGAATAATGCCATTTGCTAGCTTATTTAGGCCTCGGTGTTTTATGAGTAGTGGTACACCGGATGAATTGCGCATTGAAGTCATCTGTTGCCTTTGGTACCATGGCAGGTGAGTATCATTGAAAGCTTGTTTCATCGGTTAGAAAATATTTTCGCTTTTTTCATTCCTTGCTGATAACATGTCGTTTTATTTGTGTTTCCTCATTTTGGGGTCTCGACACACACGCTTGTCATTGTCTATAAATTTTATGTTTGGGTAGTGGCTGGTTTCACTAATATCAACAAGCATATAGAAGACTGACAAATATCAAAGAAAGTTAAGCACCGGACACCTTTTGCATATACTTCAAAGATTGTCTAAAACTTTTTAATTCCCCGTTTCAGAAAGTTGTAGTAACTATCGATTTCAGGGACAACTTGTGACATGTCAATGTCACGATCATAAAAGGTTCTTAACAAACCTGTTTCATTGGTGTTATCTACGCATTTCGACGATTACGAAAGTGGTAGGTCCCTCTTTTCATTAACCAACAAGGTAGTAGCTGAAATCTTTCAATTTCGGCTGTTACCACAGCATTCAATACTTCATAATGCATTTACTGTTACTGATCGCGACTTTTACTTAAATGCAAGGGAGTTTTTGTGGTAGTAGAGATATGAACGAGTTGTTATTAAAAATAGGTTCCTTTCTGATCTGTAAGATAAATATTTTTAACCTTATCCGGATAAGGGGTGACTAACCCGATGAAGGTAACAGACCTTTAGATTTCTCAAAAACTNGGGGAGAAAGCACCGCATTGGTGCAATTCATGTGAAATAAAAATTTAGGTAAAGGCCAAGAGGGTGTGATAGTAAGGTACCTAGATGAAAAATTAAGCGTTATACCACGCATGCCTATGATAATGTTCATAGGGTATAATTTGAGAAAAAAGATGCATTTGAGGTGACAGGTTTCGTCATGGTCAAGGTTGGTAAAGTTGTCGTATTTAAGTATACAAAATTGTTCTGAAAATGTTTTCTTATTTTCGCCTACGTACACCACCTTACCTTGGGTACAGAGTAAAACATAAACGCATTATTTGCGATAAATACGTAGCCACGTTTGAAGTGAATAGTGCCAAAGGATTTGTTTTCTTATGTTGGGGTTTGGTAACGGAAAAGGGCAGGTTCTGCAAAGTTGATAGCGAAGCGGTGAGTACATAATAGAAGTTTAGCTCCATCTATAGTAGATGCTGAAAGAAAATGGCGGTACTGAAGAAAAGTATGTCATGTGAGTTGGGGTTGGTTCTAAAAACTAAAGAAATGATGTCGGTTGATATGTGTGATGTTATTGGATCTAAGTGTAGCTTGTTGAAATTACAAAGAATAATGCCATTTGCTAGCTTATTTAGGCCTCGGTGTTTTATGAGTAGTGGTACACCGGATGAATTGCGCATTGAAGTCATCTGTTGCCTTTGGTACCATGGCAGGTGAGTATCATTGAAAGCTTGTTTCATCGGTTAGAAAATATTTTCGCTTTTTTCATTCCTTGCTGATAACATGTCGTTTTATTTGTGTTTCCTCATTTTGGGGTCTCGACACACACGCTTGTCATTGTCTATAAATTTTATGTTTGGGTAGTGGCTGGTTTCACTAATATCAACAAGCATATAGAAGACTGACAAATATCAAAGAAAGTTAAGCACCGGACACCTTTTGCATATACTTCAAAGATTGTCTAAAACTTTTTAATTCCCCGTTTCAGAAAGTTGTAGTAACTATCGATTTCAGGGACAACTTGTGACATGTCAATGTCACGATCATAAAAGGTTCTTAACAAACCTGTTTCATTGGTGTTATCTACGCATTTCGACGATTACGAAAGTGGTAGGTCCCTCTTTTCATTAACCAACAAGGTAGTAGCTGAAATCTTTCAATTTCGGCTGTTACCACAGCATTCAATACTTCATAATGCATTTACTGTTACTGATCGCGACTTTTACTTAAATGCAAGGGAGTTTTTGTGGTAGTAGAGATATGAACGAGTTGTTATTAAAAATAGGTTCCTTTCTGATCTGTAAGATAAATATTTTTAACCTTATCAGGATAAGGGGTGACTAACCCGATGAAGGTAACAGACCTTTAGATTTCTCAAAAACTATTTATTAAACCTGGTTTTTGACTTGTTCTAAATTCATTTTCAAGGGGAAATTATGAAAATCTATCCTATAAAAGTTCAGTTTTGTGCCATTTTCTCAATGAGTACCTTGAAACTATAGAAATGGGAATTCTAATGAGCAACAGCATTTCAGGTCAACTGAAGACTAAAACAATAAAGAATTAAATAATCGTGAACAATATTTTGTAATAGTTTGATGTATGCGAAAATAATAACATTTTGGCAAAAAAGTTCCAAAAAAGGATACAAACTAATGTTCTTATCTATTTTATTGAACAATACAAATGTTTAATGGTTAAAGCATAATGGTGCTTTCGGTTTTTTCAATATAGTTTCGAGGAATCTACCAGTAGGTATACTTATCACAGGTATATGTAAGAATTAAATAGTTTTTCTAATTTTCATAAGTATAGAGACAATTTCCCATTTAATTTCTAAAGAGCGATGACTATGTATGCGAATTTGTCTTTTTTTTATTAAAGAAATTTTTTTTTTTAAGAAACATCTTCCGAACAGAAAAAGATTCTTTTAGACCACAGAGAAGTATGCACAACACCTGACTTCTCCGTATTATAACTCCTACCAAAATTAATAACAATACTATTTTTAATATTGACGACATTTTTTGACTCTTCATTTTGCTTTTTTTTTATACTTTTCACTAACTGATAGCTTACATTAACTGACAAAAAAACAATAATTACGGTGTTTATTTCTTGTGATTCTGTGACAAGAATAAGTGTGAGATGATAATAATTGTTAGAACAGAAACGTTAATGTGTGAACACAAATAAGGTTGGAATTGCTCCATGGTTTGTTGTGAGTATATATTAAATTAAGTACCACCAATAATACTAATCTTTTGATGGTAAAAATTCAACCAATTATGAATTGGTTTCCTGATAATAAATCCCATTTCCTAGACATCACTATGATAGTTAATTGGTCCTTTCTGAAGGAATATTCTTTATTTCAGCCAAAACAAAACAAAATAACCAAATTACGATGGTAAAATAAACACATCTTATAACAGATTAAAAATTTTCATCATTGGATGTCAAAATTATATTCTTTGTGGCGAATGTTCTCAGAAAAGCGAGTCTTTCAAAATTGAGAAATCGTCCACGAAATTCTGGATGCTTCTATTGCAAGCTAAATAGTGTCGGTGTTGAGCTGGCCGAGAGTGCTCACTAAGATGCTGGATTATATTTGCTATAAATCTATAATTATAGATTTACTATAAATATATTTACTATAAATCTATAATTATTTCGTGGATGACAAATTCCAAGACCACGTTTTTTTGCCATTGGATATTTTTGGAGATGTTTTGTATCATAAGAAGCAAATAATGTTTGATATAATCAAACATTATTTGCTTCTTATGATACAAAACATCTCCAAAAATCAAAAATATCCAATGGCAAAAAAAACGTGGTCTTGGAATTTTGGTTGCCGGTACAGGATATATATATATATATANGCTTTCGGTTTTTTCAATATAGTTTCGAGGAATCTACCAGTAGGTATACTTATCACAGGTATATGTAAGAATTAAATAGTTTTTCTAATTTTCATAAGTATAGAGACAATTTCCCATTTAATTTCTAAAGAGCGATGACTATGTATGCGAATTTGTCTTTTTTTTATTAAAGAAATTTTTTTTTTTAAGAAACATCTTCCGGACAGAAAAAGATTCTTTCAGACCACAGAGAAGTATGCACAACACCTGACTTCTCCGTATTATAACTCCTACCAAAATTAATAACAATACTATTTTTAATATTGACGACATTTTTTGACTCTTCATTTTGCTTTTTTTTTATACTTTTCACTAACTGATAGCTTACATTAACTGACAAAAAAACAATAATTACGGTGTTTATTTCTTGTGATTCTGTGACAAGAATAAGTGTGAGATGATAATAATTGTTAGAACAGAAACGTTAATGTGTGAACACAAATAAGGTTGGAATTGCTCCATGGTTTGTTGTGAGTATATATTAAATTAAGTACCACCAATAATACTAATCTTTTGATGGTAAAAATTCAACCAATTATGAATTGGTTTCCTGATAATAAATCCCATTTCCTAGACATCACTATGATAGTTAATTGGTCCTTTCTGAAGGAATATTCTTTATTTCAGCCAAAACAAAACAAAATAACCAAATTACGATGGTAAAATAAACACATCTTATAACAGATTAAAAATTTTCATCATTGGATGTCAAAATTATATTCTTTGTGGCGAATGTTCTCAGAAAAGCGAGTCTTTCAAAATTGAGAAATCGTCCACGAAATTCTGGATGCTTCTATTGCAAGCTAAATAGTGTCGGTGTTGAGCTGGCCGAGAGTGCTCACTAAGATGCTGGATTATATTTGCTATAAATCTATAATTATAGATTTACTATAAATATATTTACTATAAATCTATAATTATTTCGTGGATGACAAATTCCAAGACCACGTTTTTTTGCCATTGGATATTTTTGGAGATGTTTTGTATCATAAGAAGCAAATAATGTTTGATATAATCAAACATTATTTGCTTGATGATACAAAACATCTCCAAAAATCAAAAATATCCAATGGCAAAAAAAACGTGGTCTTGGAATTTTGGTTGCCGGTACAGGATATATATATATATATACCCAATGTATCGAATTCAAATTACCCCGACAACCCACCGATTTCGTCATTGTAGCTGCCTTTGATTGTATCGTCTACTTCTTTAAACCACTCATTTGGTAAAAAGAAAGTCCAACATAACATTTTCAGGTATACAGCAAGTTCATGTCATTATATCTTTGTTGTAGCCCTATATTTTGGATTCAATTTCATATGTTCAAGGAAATATGATAAAAACTGTCTTTCACTTCAACTTGTGGGTTTTCATTTTGAATTGCATTAATCATAGCCCTCTCAAAATCAACAAGAACATCAATCAGGTTTAGGTTTTTCAAGCTGTGGAGAAGTTCTTTGAAAATCAGGTGTATGTTGGTTCAGTCTTGTTCGGTAAAAGTCCAAATACTGTCCATACGAAAATATTCGACTTTCTTTTTGTCCACGCACAATGTAAACTTGATCAAAAGGCCCAAGGCATAACTTGAAGGTCCCGACCGAATCAGTTTTCTGGCTCATGTAGAAAACGAAGACCAATTAAAAAAAAATAATTTTAGGGCCACCAACATACCGCTGTCAAAAATGAAGAATTCAATGTTATTAGCTGTGAGCTTATACTGCCTCAGTAATACAGATATTTAACCATAATTTTAAGGGTTTAGTGAGACGTTTCATCCTTGCGAGCATTGCGGATTTTTCCTCGGAATAAACTGGGCGGATTTCATCTAGAAGGAAAAACAAAACATTTGGAAATTTCTTTTAAACCATTTCTCTTTGACTATTGATTGCTAGTCATAATGGGACTATTATTATGAATTATTATCGATATTTAGTTCATCAAATAGTAATTGATCAGTTGGTAAATTATTTTTTTTGTAAAATTCTAGTTTTATGTTAAGACAACTAAATCAATACCTGGAAATTCTTAATTTTTCTCTTGCATACTGTGGCCTTCAGAGTGAGTTCTCAGTACGTTAGATGTCAAGCTGTGTCAACGGATTTAAGAGCAGTATTTGTAATGTGTTCTCTTTCTTGAAAAAAAAAATTAAAACCTAAACATATTCAATTTTCATCGTAAATACCTAAATGGCCTTGTATTTGCAATCACTGTTTATCTTGTTATCAACGGAATGTATGCTGAAAAGAGAGTACTGTTAAAGGGGTTTTGATATTACTACCTCAGTCCCCCCTACTTCCCCCGGGAGTCATTTGGATGCTGAGCAACGTTTTAATTTGAAAACAAATGAAAGACCGACACTAGGAATAAAATTAAAAGGTAGAACAGGCAATTTTAAACAGCAAACGTTTATACCGGTGCTGGCAGATGGCCGTTTTTCTTCAACTCAATCTTTTGCCAAGCGCATCCGGTTGCTGGTGCATTTTTCCTTTTCAGTTTGGTATCTACCTATATTGTACATTCCAAAGTAGGCATGGTACACTTTGACAATTTGAGTAATAGGTCTTCTGTTGTCTGGCGTCACATATTCACCACAGATATAACAAAAATGACCAAGCTGATTCAAATAACATCTGTTGGTAGCCATACTATCAAAAAGTGCTGTCTATGAACTAAAACTGTCACCTGTCTTTCAACTAAAGCCTCTTCTACCTTTACTTGTACTAACAGTTATCGAAGATTTGTTCTAGTTTCTTACGATTGCATTGAATGAAGGTGACGAAAGTGACACCACACAACCTTTTCACAGGATCTTATCAAGCTGAAATTAACATTAGTTTATTACCTTCGACCTATGGCACAGTCAGGCTAGAAGTGACAGTTTGATAAGGTGATAAATTCATACCCAAAATGCATTCAGTTTGCTGAAACAGGTTGAAAATGTGACAGATAGCGAAGTAGTGCATGCACTGGTTAAACGTTGAACTTGCACTAATTCAATAAAAAGTAGCTGCACATGATCCAGAAATAAGGTGCAGATGCTTCCAATAGATTTCCACATTACATTTAGTCAAGTCCGACTGTCAGCAGCACCTAGAGAAATCAGGAAGTTTAGGACTAAAACTGCTAGTCAAAAAAATAATTTTTTGTTAAATATGCATTTCTAGCATTGATTTGTGCCATATACATTTGTGACATACACACTCATAGCCTTGTCAATTCTATCCAAAATAAAGAAGCAACTATTTTTATAGGTCTTATCCGAAACCTTGGACACAAAACCTCTGATTCTGGATAAACAGGCATTTTATTGGGAGGCAAACTATAGCCAATCAATAGAAACTGATGCATTTTTTAACTTAGCACCCCCAAATTACTTAAAATAAACTCTTACTTTGCTGGCACCAAAACATGTGTTGACTGGTGTTATTTGTAGGCTGAACATGGCATTAAACTTGTGTTGGTAGTGATCTGAAAATATGTAAAATTTCACTTTTCACTTTTTGACAAGGAAGCCTCCAGTTGACGTTTCTCGTTCGGTCGTATAAAGAACGTGTTTGCGTTCCATTAAACGTTCTATATTTCTTCTTTTTTCTGTTAAACCTGCGATGTCTCATTTAAATTCTATCTGACCTAACTCATGCTCCAGCTCCTCCAACTTTCCTTGGTCACTTAAAGTTCTGATATTGTATGTTGATATGAAAAGATGGTTTACACTGAGATTGTTTGCATTCTTTTATTCTGTATTTTCTTTTCCAACTACATCTTTTTTGTTCAAAGTTATCTGCTCAATCAGTGATAAAACAAACTCCATTAACCATTAACAATAAAAATTAAAAGAAACAATCCATTCCATTCAGCACAGCCTTCACACTTGTAGTATCTCTTAAGCTTTTCTAGAAATACAGCTTCCAGAACTAGAAAAAAACCCAACAAAAACAAACTCGGGAAAGATTTGGTGCCTCTCCAGGAAACAAATCTATTTCTTTCACTACGTAGTTCAGCACAGTGAAATATTAAAATGATGCAAAAAGTCATTTCAAATTGTCTGAAGATGGCCTAAAAAACATTTGACACAGTATAAAACTTTTAACCTTGTCGTAAAGCTTTTCTTGGAAGTACTGTATTGGTATAGCTGACAACAAAGGGCGGTAATTTTCCAAATTTCATACTTTAAAACTTCTTCTACCTCATGACTTGTCGTCTGAGACAAGCAGTCAGACAGCTGCTGTACTGAAAACCATCTACTGACCCTTTAAGGAAGTAATTAGCCTTGTGAAATGAAAAGCAAGAGACAGACACAAGATAAATGGTTGTTTCAAACAGTTTTCACTGTTGGAGACTCTTTAAGGAGTTTTCTTAAATTTGAATGTTTTGAATGACAATTTAAACAAATTAAACATTTCTTAGTTTCAACACGCCAGAGTCAACAAAATACACTCGTCTGGAAACTCTATTATTACAAATTATTTTGAAATTAACTTCGAATGAGCAAGAAATTTAAGAAGAAAAATAAATTCAAATGAAGAACTTTGATAAATTTTTAGGAAATCAACCTATTCTGATGCTGGGAATAAGCAGAAGGTTTGAATAAAAGACTGTCATTGGTAATTCTAAAGGTAAATCATCATTTATACACTGACAGCAGTAAATATTTAAAAGAATCATACAGTTACAACAAAATTTATTCGTAAATGGCATTCGTTGAGGCAATGAGGTATGATTCAAGCAGATTTTGTAAATTAATAGGGACTTTAAAAAGAAACAGAACTTTTATTTCTGATCTCAAAGTAACTCTTACTCGTTTACAAAACCATGCTATGCTTTCTATTTTCCTCTATTGCATTGGTTTAGAAATAATGTTCTGCCTTTTTTTGCCTTTTGCCTATTTTTCTATTCCTAGTATACCTTTGTGCAAGTGAAATAAGCCTTTGAATTCGAATTTTGTTATAGCTTTATCTAAACTATTGTATTCTGAGGCTGGGTATTGGTCCTGGCTATTGACATTAATCTGCATCCGGTTGTGGAGTTTCGACGTGAGCGAATGAGGTTACCCTTTGCCACAACTACCTCCAGATCACCCTTGAGCAAGGTGTAGTACCTGTCAGCTCTCCCCAAGATTTTTAAATACCAGATTGGCATCTGGCGGGGGTTAGTTTAGCTCATAGGTAGGAGGTGACTCTTTAGCCTTGGCTGGCAACCCTCCTCTACTGCGAGATTGTGAAAATACCAGGTTGGGAAACTGGCGCGTATTAGCCTTCTCTCGATGAGGGTGGATGGACCTCTTTAAGCCGTGGTAGGCAACCCATCTAATGATGGTGTCACGATAAAAACACCCTTGATAGCCCTAGAGGAGCATCAAGTATTCAGCTACTGATAAGATTATGAATTACACTACTAACTGCAACAGGGTTCCAAATACTCAGGAAAACAATTATTCTGGTTCACCTGTAGATATTGGTTCAGCCCCTGCTATTCTCGGTCAATGTTCTGAATCTGGTTTATTTTTTGGAACCAATGACGGTCAACTCTAAATCCTTCGGGGCGAACTGTACCTGATAACGAAGGAATGAGATCAAAACTTGTTTCATGTAGAAACCATATTTTCATCATCACATTCAACACTAGAACACTAAATCAACCATCTCATCTAAAGGAACTTCTTAAAAGTGCTGAGGACCAGAAAATTGATATCATTGCTGTTCAAGAGCATCGCTTCTTTCATCCTGACACTGATATTATGTACCACAAAATCGAAGACTATTTTCTTGCTACTGGCTCTTGTTGAAAAATTCTTTCAACTCTTCCGTAGGTGATGCGGGTCTCCTACTGTCACCAAAAGCCATGGAAAATTTATTAAACATAGAAATGTTATCACCAAGAGTCATCATTGCCGATTTTGAGGGGAATCCTAAAACAATTATAATATCGTGCTATAGTCCATACGACCATAGTAGCGACGCAGATATCGATCAGTTTTATAACACTCTATGACCTTCTCTTGAAAATGTTCCAGCTCACAATTTTCTTTTATGCTGATTTTGCTGACGACATTGCACATTTGTCTGACAACTTTATTAATGCCCAGGCACTGCTGTCTGCCCTTGAATCAGCAGCAATCTGTACAGGGCTCTATCTAAATGAAACCAAAATTGTTTTTTGAAATTTAACGCGTACTGTAGCAACACGCATTTAATTTCGTATTTGTTTAGTTATTTACAAACAATGTATTCTTTTCAACACACGGTAACTCCTTTTATTAACATAAACCAAATTTGTCCCCCAAAACCTTTCAATACTTACTTACTTACTTCAGCCTGGAGGTTGTAAGTCAAACCTCCCGACCACATCTCTTCTCCATCCTCTTCTATCCAGGGCTCTTCTTCTGAGTTCTTCAGGCGTCAGCATGGTGATATTTTGTATGTGCTTGATAAAGTTTAGCCTAGGTCTTCCTCGTCGGTTTCTTTCTTGGAAATGCTCGAACAAAGCGAATCTACTTATGATATCATCCTTCCTTATCCAATGCCCTAGCGATCTCAGCTGACGTTGGAACATTTTATCGCTCAAATTACCTCTCTTTACACGTCTGAGTATTTCATCGTTTCTTACTCTGTCTATTCTTCTAATCCCAAGGATGAACCGGTAACAACTTGTTCCAAAGGAGTCGATTTCTTTCTTCATTGCTTTGGTTGTAACCCATGTTTCAGAGTTGTAGAAAATAATGGAGACTATAAGTGAATCGAAGAGGTGTAACTTCACTGCCAGGGAGATGTCTTTTGATTTCCAGATTGTTGCTAGTTTCCAGAACTGACTCCAGGCCAATCCTTTTCGTCTTTTTAAGTCCGTATGGCAGTCAGCTAAGTGGGCACCAAGGTATTTAAAGTCATCGACGACTTCCAGACTTTTGTTCTCTGAGATTTCTACTAAGACTTTGCCTTCATTTACCACAGTTCTTGGTTCAACAACATCTCTAATCATAACTTTAGTCTTTCCATAGTTAATATTCAAACCAACTCTTTTTGCTGAAGTTTCTACTGTCAGAAAATGCTCTATTGCCTCTGTTTCATCTTTGTCTAGCAGTACAATATCATCTGCAAAGTCGAGATCGGGAAGCAGATCATTCGGGTGTGTTTCAAGTCCTGTTGTCTCTTCAGTACTTTGCAGTACATAATCGAGTACGATGATGAACAGGAAAGGAGCTAATGTGTCTCCCTGTAGGACCCCCGTAGTTATTGGAAATTCTTTGCTCAGAATTCCATCTATGCGAACTGCTGACGTGCCATTGTCGTACAAACATCTGATGGTGTTGACGATTTTCTCTGGAATTCCGAAGTTTCGAAGTATCTTCCACATCGTCTCTCTGTTTATGGAATCGAAGGCCTTTTTGAAATCAATGAATGTCATCACAGTTGGTAAATTTTTCTGGTGGAACTGTTCGAGTACTCTTCTGATGATATGAATTTGTTCAATGCAGCTTTTACCTTTCCGAAATCCTGCTTGGAATAGGCGTAGGCGTGATGAGACTTCGTAATATATTCTGTTAAGAATAACACGGTTGAACACTTTTGCAGCAACAGACATCAGAGAGATTCCTCTAAAATCAGTCATGCTTTTCGATGGTTTTTTGGGAACTGGGATTATGATACCCATTTTCCATTGTTTTGGTGCTTCTTGATGGTCGAAGACCTTGTTGAACATTTGGCATAGGTAATCTGTGAGTTGATTTCCTCCGTATTTTAGGGCTTCCGCAGTGACGTTAGAATCATTTCCTGGTGATTTACCAATTTTCAATCGTTTCACTGCTTTCGAGACTTCGTCAAAGGTAAAAGCATCTGTGCTGATAGCTAGATCGTGTTCCGCTGGAAGTATTACACCAGGATTGTCGTTTGAGTTGATATTGAGAAGTTCTTCAAAGTATTCTGCCCATTCGTCTAGCAGCTCGGTAATTGAGGTCGCCGGTTCACCATTCCGTTTATTCACATTCTTTGGGGATGTACTTGAACTCTTGCCAGTTAGTTTTTTGACAATATTGAATAGTCCCCTAGTATCATTTCTCTTACTAGCTGCATCTGCTTCGATACACATTTGCTCGATTTTACTGATTTTGTCATTCGCAAGCGATGCATCTGCTTGTTCAGCAGATTCTCTCCAGACACGATAGTTATCTGGATTGCGGTGATTTTGATATCTTTTACGTGCTATTCGGCGTTGTTCAATCAACTCTGTACTTTGATTAGATACCCATCGTTTATTTATCTGCTTTTCTTTCTTTGGGAGAGATTTCGACACTGTCTCATCGAGGATTGCTACAAATTTATCATAGGTGGATTGAACAGAGTCTTCTACGTCTATAGGTAGTGACTCAAATCGGTTGGAAAGCTCCAGTTGGAATTTTTCTCTGATAACTTTGTTGGATGCAATAGCATTATGGTTGTACCTGGGTACTTTTGCAGTTTGCTTTACCATGCGGAAGCTAAATTTGACAATTGCAGTTGTAATACGATGATCCGAATCAATTTCGACTGTGTTGTAACAGCGACAGTTACGTAGAGAATTGATCCATTTCCCTCTTAGTGCTATATGGTCTAATTGTGCCTTATTACCATTTGGATGCTGCCAACTCCACTTGTAGCTGTCAGGATGTGGTTTTCTTGTAGTAGCAAGACATAGGTTGTTTGCTTCACAGATGTCTACTAGTCTATTGCCGTTGTCATTCGTTTCATTGTGAAAAGTATATCTTCCAACAGTCTTGATGTGAGTATTTGAAAAACCTACTCTGGCATTCAAATCGCCCATGAGGACAAGAAAGTTGTGAAGAGGAACATCACGTATACAGTCATTTAGGTTTTCATAAAAAGTATCTTTGTCAGTAGGGAAAGCTTCTTCTGTGGGAGCATATGCACATACAATGGTTATTTTGGGATTACAATTGATGGTGACAAGTAGAATTCGATTACTTATGCTTTTAATGTTGGAAATGTTTTTAGCAATTTTGTTGGAGACAAGAATTCCAACTCCGCCTTGAGACCTTTTATTTGCTGTGTTGAATATCAGGTGATATCCATTTGACTTTAAGGTAGTCGTTTCTACGTTAGTTTTCCATCGGTGTTCTTGGATGGCAATAACGTCTATGTCAAAAGTCTTACAACCAGTTATAAGCTGGTGAAGTCTTCCTGGTCTTGATAAAGTGCGGACATTGTAGGTTGCAAATTTTAGGGATTGTCGAGATTTCAGCTTAGGTACTCTATCAGTTGAACAGGTCCTTTCGGTTTGCCTGTTGAACGTCATTTGACTTCGATCAGTGAGAGCAGCTCCTATCTCGTTTAGATTTGAATTTTGATTTAATGTGGTTGTCGTAATCTTTGTCATCCACCATGGGGTGATTAGCCCTCATAGTTATGAGGACTATGAGGGCTAAAACCTTTCAATATTATTTCAAAATCAAGTTTTGTCATGACCAGCTTATAAACTAGTTTGTGACGTTGCAGATTTATAATGTAAAAGAGGATTAAGTATATGAAAATATCTAGTAAGAATATTTGAGTAAAATTATTGTAATAAGTATAACATTAGAAGTAATATGAATATTTAGTTTACTTACTTGGTTTGTAATTTTTTTGTATAAAAAAATCATGAACAATGTTCATATGAATTAGACATATTAATATGATTTTATAAAACTTCTGACATAAGTATACTGGCACCGAATTCCCCTTAAACGAAAATAAAAAAAATGTCCTCGATATTTCTGTTAAGCTCAACCGTCTTTTCAAAATTATTTGGTCCAAATTAGTTGTATCTTGTAATAGCACCATTTCCTGGAACCATTTCCTATTCCGGATCCTCGTGTTTTCTAGCGAAATGTGATGGACGAAAACAGCTTAAATACTATTAGTTGACCTTTCTGGCTGTGCCTGTACTGGAGATCTCAATTATCTCACCTGACCAAAAAGTATCAGTATACAAAATGTATTTTTAAAAAACCGTTCGTCTTTAAATGCCGGTAGTTGTAAATTCGACGTCTTTCACCCAGGCTCCTTCCAGGGTAGGATGGTTGTAAGTTAACTTTCAAGGAAAAAGCCTCATTACCTACAGAACAGTATTTTTCTATAGTGTTTTTGTTTGGAAAAAAATTCTCTTTCAGAAAGCTCAGCTGCCTACCATTTAGGGCCTTGGCAAAACTTCAATTGTTAAATAGACTGGAGACACTTTGCTGCCCAAAATCGCCAATGTCCACAAAAATGGAAATCTAGCTTACAACAGCCATTAATACAATGCTTTATGTGCCTTTGTAATTATTAATTTAACTCCTGACATAAATAGGCAAATTCTGACATAATATTTTCCATCTGTAGGACAAAAGTATAAAGGAAGGTTCACTAATTCTAAAAATCATGAGAAAAAATGGTTGTTATGGAGCACAAGGCATTCTAGACCTTGATGGAAACGTCACTAGGTATATCACAAACTGTTAGTCTTTCTATTTGATAGTTAAATGAATGAGAGACTTGGGATTTCACCAGTTGCCAGATATCTGAACGCAACAGCAATCCTCGATGAAAGACCCAAGGATTTACAAAAGTTAGTCTTTTTCTTGATAAATGTTGGCTCCACAAATCTTATCAGATCATCGAAAGTAAATTAAAGCATTACAGAGTAGTTTTAATGCATAGATTGACCTTGCAGCTCCATTTATTGAATTAGGTCTCTTTGATGTTCCTGAAGTTTTCTTCATTACCAGAGATCATGGGTGTAAACAGAAAGGCTTCTTTTTCTTTTTTCAATAACACTGAAACCAAGAATTCGTTTTGTAAATCAAATGCTAGAAGTAGGTTCTGTTGTTGTGACTGCATTTTAAGGAAAAATACCTGATGCAACGACTTGTAACCGAAAGGCTAGATCTCTAATTCAGATCTTTGAAATTAAGAAATTACTTAAATTTGCAAGCCATTTGAAATGGTGACAAGAGCCTAAAACAATCTTAACACGAAATGCACGTTAAATACTTGTTTCATAAATATTTTCACAATATGAATAGTGATAATTACTTTTAAAATGTATATCAGTTAAATCTGAATTCTATTATGTTTCATGGATGAAGTTTATTCTTCACTTTGTACCTTTTTGCTCAGTTTTACTATATGGAGTGATACAGGAGAGGTTTAAGCCAATTTAAACGCAGCTGAACAGTTTTATACTCTAAATGTAGTCTTATAATATTCACCCTTAACAGTATCTCAAAGGAAGTTTCACTAATTCCAAAAATCATGAGAATCTCACCAGCGTGGCTTTGCGTCTTTTTGCCTGATAAATTATTAGTAATATTTATAAGGAACCACCTTTTATTGGTGTCATAATACGTCTGTACTTTTGCACCTTTAAAATACAAAGGTGGAGTAGTACAAACGTTATTGCAACGCACATTTTACATTGGTTCTGATGATGTCAATTTTTACCTGAAAGTCTCTTCAACATTTAGTTTAAAAATTGTTACTCAAGGTATATCTTAGATAGATGTTTCAAATCATTTTTGAATAAAATGTACTTTGCCAAAGATGCCTTTAATACTGTTACTAGATTTAAAAATTTTATTTGTGTTACCATATTTGAGGAAGGTTTCCTAGATATTAACAACTTTCTTACTCGAAACTTTAAGTAATTGTTTGTATTGCTATAGACGCATCATTGTTTTTAAATGCAAAACGGGATGTATAACTTATTTAGTTTTAAAGATCGTATTCCCAAATAATTGCGTTTCAATATTGTGTATAAGTATACTTGGGGCAGCTGCAATGCTGTCTATTATGGTAAAACCATGCATTAATTGAGCGACAAAGAGTCGTAGCGTCTGAGAGTTTCTCCCTTAACAGAAAATACGTCACCAACGAGCCCTCTGCTGTGTCACAACATCGCGCAACCTGTAATCGTGTCTTTCCACCTCTTCATAATGGCCTCAGCTTCCACGAATTTTGAATTTGCACTTAAGGAGGGTATATTAATCCATCGATACAACCCTAAATTAATTTTATACATTATTTTACGCCTGTACGTATCTGGCAGTGATTGAAGGACTTGAAAAACTTTTTCCTTTTTCTCGTTAGTTGTTTTTTGGGGGGATTGTAGTTTTTTGACTTTCTACACGTATGCATTAACAAGTTTTTGGAGTTAAAAATTTTCAGTTTTATGTGATGGTCGAAATGTACGACCGAAAGTTCCAAATGAAATATAATTATTTAGTCCATGAAATATCTTTCCACTGTAACATAGACAAGACAATTTCATAAAAAATGGGGAAACTGTGTTTTATTCCATCTTAAAAGCTCAATGATCTTTTGACCTGAAACAATTCTAGGTTTTGGTCCAGCGTTGTTTTCTCAATTTTAATTTTCAAAAGTGGGTGCAGAATCAGTCGTTTGTCACAAAAAACAGCAAGTTTCCCACCATGAAAGATATAAATGGTTTCTATGCTTTCTAAGGTAAAATCCATCAGATTCTGTTATATACACGGCAAATTTTTGTCATATATTCCCATACAAATTCTTTTCGGGGCTAGATTATTGTCAGCACTCAAGTTGGCTTCAGAAAACAAAATTGCTTCGCTTATTATCAAGCAACACACTGGCAGTTGGAGATCTAGCATTCCACTCGATTACTGACATGGCAATGTTTTTAATTTGGATTGTAAAAAAAATATAGTACGTAATGCAGCACAACGCAAGATATCGGGATGTACCTTGCCATTTCTAGTGCGAATTGAGGTTAACTTGTTGTATGTGGCAAAAGATTTTGGAGCAATAAACAGGCGCCATATTATTATCATTGAGTAGGGCCGCTCTCGCTTATGCTTCTTAAAAAGTTTTTTCTATTTATGCCAGAAAAGCTTTATGAACCCATTCATGATATATTGTGCAGTATGGTTCTTCCTGATGTGCTCGATGCATCAGGAGCTTTAAAAATTTTCGACTTCGAAAATGTTCCCCATTTTTTGACGTTGGATGACACAGTAGCCCTCTACTGGTCTCCATCCATTGCTATTCTTGTTGCTTATTTATTTATTTATTTAATGAATCTTTATACAGGATAAAACACTTCAACAAAAAGATATGCTGTTATCAATGTGCGTCCTATTCGTATTGTGCAAAGGTCCGCTCCTTGATGTTGTCGTACCAACTCGTGAAAGGCTATCTCTGCTTCTCTCTCTCCCTCTCACTCTTTCCCTCTCTGTCTCATTTTATAAAACCTCACTGGGGCCAGGCGTAAGACTTCTTTTTCACATTTAGTATTCTCTATCAATATTTAGCATAGACACACAAATTTATCTACTTTTTTAATTGTGTTGGTGTCAACGATAATACAATGTCGGCAATACTTTTTATACTAACATACATCTTTTACACAGTATTTATCTTCATTCCACACAGATTCCCTTTATCGTTTACTTTATTCACTACTTCTTCCATTGCTCAGGTGTTTCAGCAGTAATAAAAAACGTATCATCAGCATACCTCTCAGGTTGTTGAGGTTAAGCCCACCAATTTTTACCACATCTATATCTTCCAGTGCTATAAAAATAACCTTTGTGTAGAGGTTGAAGAGAACAGGGGACAGAATACATCTTTGTCTTACTCCTCGTTTTGTAATCACTTCATCTGTAGACCTTTTTTCTAGTATTACAAAGGCTTTTTGAGTCCAGTACATATTTCTTGTAAATTTTCCTGGCAGTGCCAAGTTTTAAGATTTTCAATCATCCTCTGGTGGTTTACTCGATCGAATTCTTTCTCTTAGGCTTCAAAACACACATATAGATTTTTGCTCATTGCCAAGTACCTCTCACATATAGTTCTCATTGTAATTATCCCTTCACGAAATCCTTTTCCCTTCATAAAACTGCTCTGCATATCACTTATTTCTTTCTCTATTCGTTCTTTGTTTCTTTTCAATATAACATTTCTTATTATACTAATTGTTACAAACTCTTTGCATGCGTTGACCTTAATATTTTTTCAAATTATTAGAAGGATTAAATGATCCATGTCTCCGGGTGCTGTTGCAACTTTATATCCACAATTGCAGAACTTGGTAAGTAACATGGAATTGGATCATCTAAGGGTTTAGGCATCTTTGTGTTTATTTTATCTACACTAGGGTATTTGTTTTCATGCATTGTATAGTTTCTATTGTCTCTGATTCTAATATTTCAGCTCGTTCTCCCTTAATTACGATAAAATGTACGGGAAATCTGTATAAAAATACATATAACTTGAACTGTTCAAACTGTGAGTATATTATATTTAACGTTGGAACACAAATCTACGTTACTGTATTCACCTAACTTTCAACGACGACTTACATAGAACATAATTATCTCTTACTGTAACGTAAAAACATTGGTGGATACATTAGCATGATTATAAAGTTTAACAGCCCAACTCACCAAAGATTTTAATGTAGCTATTCATTGCCCATGCAAGAGGTTAAAGAACTCTGGTTATATCTATTTGATTTCTAAAACGTTCAAAAAGTGTTTTTTTAATTGTTTTGTTAGAATGTCTGCCATTATTTTTATGCATAGGTCAATAAAATAAAACAATTTGATTGAATTCTGTGATATCACGGGTGACATGATGTTTCCTGTCTATATGCTTCGTTCTCGGGTGAAGCGTGGGAGTCCTTGATAGAGATACATAAGACTGTTTGTCTTCATTAAAAACTGTTGCTCTCTTCTGCTCCAATCCCAAACTCTTTAACAACAGTTTCAACCAAACTGTTTCTTGGGCTGTAGTGCTAACTGCAAGACAATCTGCTTGAATAGATAATGGAGCAGTTGTTGTCTGTCGTTTACTTGTCCAAGAAACTAAGCCTCCTTCTACACTAAATAAATATCCTGTCTCTGACTTGCAATCTTCACCACCTTTCAAGTCAGCAACTAGATATCCAGTCAACGATATAATTTGACAACGAGAAGACTTAAACATTAAACCATAGCCCTTTGTACCTCTTTTATATCGAAGTATTCTCTTAACAACCTTCCAATCTTCATCACCAGGATTTGAACTCTATTTATTTTCTTAACTCAATGCTGCTGCTAAATCTGGCCTGGTTCTACAATTGTACGTAAGGCCTCTAATGGATGTTTGTTATTGATTTAAATCTACTGCTTCTCCTTCATTTTTACTTAATTTTATACCAGGGTCTTGTGGCGTTTTGAGTCCTGCATACCAAACTTCCTAAGTAGACTTTCAAGATAACTCTTCTGAAATAGGCACATCTTACTTATTTATTTCTCTTACAAACAATCTACATACCAAGACAGAATTTCGCCTCTTCTAGGTCTTTCATCTTAAACCTTTTCATCAATTTCTTTTTCTTTCTATATAAAAATTTTAAACAATTTCTTTCCAAAATTTCATCATCAACATATAAATACAAAATTAAAAATTTATCTCCCATTGGCTTTATATAAACACAAAAATCTACATCACAATATTTGTAGCCATTTCTTTGTAAAAACTCATCACTTGTAAAAGACCAACATCTGGAGGCTTGTATTAAACTGTACGACCTCTTCTGGGGTTTGCGTACCAGCTTTTAACTTCCTTCTTCCTCAAATACTTTTGATTTTTTTAAGTAAATTTCCTCCGACAAATCACCATGGAGAAACCCGTTTGCACATCCATCTAATGACATTCTAAACTTATCTGGTTTGCTAGGGGTGAAATAGTTCTTATGGATGAAAATTTAGATACAGGAGAAAAAGTTTCTTCAAAATCAGTTCCTTTCTGCTAAGAGTATCCTTGTGCTACTAAACATGCCTTAAAACAATCAACTGACTCATAAGAATTGTACTTGATTTTTAAAAACCTATTTTAAACATATCGCGCTTGTATCCTTAGGTAGCTCCACTAGTTTCTATGTCTCGTTTTTAAATGAGATAATACTCACATTGCATTGCAGTTTTCCATTTATCACTATTTGAAATTTCATAGGTTCTTCAGCTGTCTTTAGTTCCATCCTACTCTAAAATCTCATTTAGCACAGCATTATCAATTCATACCCCGTATCTTTCTGGTTGATTTTTCATCCGAGTTGAGCGACGGGCATCACCGTCCATTCTTTGACTTGATACGTCTCCTTTCGTCTCTCTTAGATCCACTACAGTCTCAAATAGTTCATCTTCGTTTAAAGTAGGTTTTTCGGCTTCTGAGGCGTTCTCAATTTCAGTTCTGATTTCTTCGAATTCTGATTCACCTTCAATATATGTTATGCTCATATGACTTACACGGCTACCAAAACTATCCTCCATAAATTTAGCATCTTGATATATATTTATTTTGCCTGTTAAATAATCTGTACCTTTTTGCTTCATTACTGTTACTAAAAAGTTGCATTTGTCACGCTGACAATTTTGTTTGCTTCTCCTTTGGGATGTATCCGAAACAGTCACATTCAAAAGTTCAATAGTCCTTAACAGTCAGCTTTCTGACAAAGAACATATCAAAGAGCAATTTTCTTTGAACAACACTTGTATTCATAGCATTCAAGACGTATACGGGATTGTTGACAGCTTCTGCTCAAAACCTTTAAGTCAATGCAACATAATGGTGCATCGACCTGACAGACTTCTACAATATTCCCGTTTTTTCTTTCGCTCACTCCATTCTGTTGTGGAGTGTATGCTTCCATTAATTGCCTGACTAAACCTTTCTCTTTAAGAAATGGTGTCATTGCACTTCAGGTATATTCTCCCTCATTATTCAAACACAAGATATTCACTAATTTTCCAGGGTCTTTTTCTGTCATGATGACAAAGTTTTTGAAATGTTGAAACATTTGGAACTTCTTTTTTATAAAATATACGAACGTGTACCTGAAAAAAATTGTCCGTAAACGTTACAAAATATTTACTACCTCCAATGAACACACTCGCCGTCGGTCCACACGCATCTGAATAAATGATTTCAAGCAAGTCAAGGGATCTCGATTCACTTTTTTCTTTGGAAATGCCTTCGTTGCCATATTGCCAAGATCGCACCCTTCACATACTACTTTATTATTACTCCCCCTGATACTCGATTCCTTTACCATTTTATCCTTACTCATATTTATTTAGATTTCTCTGTTCACATGACCTAATCTTTAGTTCCACAAATTTGAATCATGCTCACTCTGCATTTCTGAGACATTTACACCGGCAAACATCACATGCTATATAATTTATACAAATTACTTACAGGAGCTCTTCTCCCTTTAAAAATAATGCTTTTACCTTTAGAAGCATTAACTTTACAAACAACACCTGAAAATTGTACAATATATCCTGCCTGTTTTATCTTTTTTAGAAATACCAAATTCTGATCTAAACTAAGTATGTACTAAACATTCTTAATAGTGGTTATTTGACTTAACTCGTCATCTTTCCATTTGATATTGTAAACCCCGGTATCGTAAATTGCTCTTTTATTGGCAAGTCGCACATGTTATGCTTGATTCTCAATAATCATTATCATTAAAATATTCCATTCTACAGCACGTGTTGTGATGCCCTCGAAGCAACAAACCAGGCTCTTCTTAACCTGTTTCCATTCTCAGTCGCACAAGTATTAAAAATGTGTTGGCTTAACTTTATTTATTTAGGTAATATGGTGACTGCCTACTCTTTCTCGAAGAACATTTTTCGTGGCATCCAATTAGGGATTTTCTTGACTTGTTGCTTGACCATACTAGTTAAAATTTCATTATCATTCTGTTCTACATTGGCTTTGTTTTTTCTAAGCTCCTCTAACCATTCTGCTGTTTTATTACGTTGAATTATGTTGACCCATATAATGGAGCAAAATTTTCTACTTTCATTTCCATATGGTGCTAGGTTCTCTCTTTTGTTGTTATCTTGAAGTTGTTGATAGACTTTTCTTTGGTCGTAATGGAACATTCGATTAATCCGGTATTGTTGTATTCTTTGTTCGTATTTAATTAGTTTACATGACTTAAGTTGTAATCCCTGTTTTAGATCTTCAATTGCAAGACTAATTCCTTTTCTCGTGATGTTATATTTCTTCGAGATTTCATTATATTTACATTTTATCAGTGTTTCACCTCACTTTTTATGTTTAAGAATATCGATATGTTTTCTGAGTTCACTAAATGATTCTCTTATTCTTCCTCCCAACAAAGGCTCTTTCATCCTATCTTTTCTCTTTAGTTTCTCCAATGCCAATCTGCTCCCAACATACACTATTGTAGCACAGAAAAGTTTGTTTGTGTCGGTTATGTTCCACTTCGTGTAAAAACAAAATACCCAAGATGCAGTATGGATGACAGCCCAAGTAGTTCAGATACTTCTAACTGTGAAAGTAATAGACCAAGTAAATCGTTGACGGGTGCTGGTGGAAACTCCTATTGTATTCCAACATGTAGAAGTGCACAGTATAAACGTGAAGATGGTAAATAGGTAAACTGGTGATGCTTTTTTTCGTTTTCCAAAAAGTTCTTCAAAATGAAAACAGAAAATTGTATCACGCTTTAAAAGGAAAGGAGAAAAAGACAGTTCTTGTATAAACTCTTGTGTGTAAATTTTATTTTCCCCTAATAGAAATAAATGTATCTGTAGGTCGTGGTATAAATTCACTTTAAAACGTTGTTCTGTTACTTCCATATTTTCCTATAAAGAAAAAGTACCAGAGAAAAGAAGAAAACCTCCTGCTCCAAGAATTCAAATTCAAGAAAAAGATTTTCAGAAAACCACTAGTAATGATGATTTCAACACATCAGAAAGGTGGTAAAACGATTATAGTAAGCTAAAATGTAACCTCTGTCGTTGCTCATCCTCACATACGTCTTCACCAACATCAGCTAATTGTTCTGCTATTTTTCTGTCCTTGTTTAAATAAGTTAACATATCTTCTCCTATCTTCATCTTTTCGTCTCGATACTGTCACTTAAAAAATATAACATTTTGGTTAGCCTTCTGTTTGTGTAGATCCCTTAATGCTTTCCACTTGTCCTTTGAAGTTTCCAGTCGCATGATTAATGACAATTGGATGTCGGCTAAATGTAAACTAATTTTAGCTTGAACTTTGCGATCGTAGTTTTTCCATGTACTAATTGGTACGCTCTGCGTTCGCATCTATTCCTGCTGCAGGCTTGGGTTTTTGTCAGTTACAACGTCCTGTTGTAGGGGTACCAATGAAGTGCTTCATACCATCTTGTCTTCTATTTTCGCTCATCTACAGCTCTACTATTCTTTCAAATTCTTGCACAATTGATAGTCAACAGGGATTCGCTAATGAAACACAAAATCCGCTAAATTATGAACTCTCATCAATAGTTTAAAAAATTTGGTGGTATGAATGGAAGCTGATATGATTTATTGTAACTGAATCTAAAAATCAACGAACGTACATTTTGTTGTTATGAGTAACTCTGAGATTGATTTCTATAAGTGCCCTAATTTTGACCCTAACAGAATTCCCTTCTGTCAGGTAAAACCCCACCTCTCTTAAAAGCTTGTTTGGAGTTCAGGTTTTAAAACGATCTTATAGCTGACGACTTCTGTGAACTTATTTTCATCCATGTTAAAGATAGATTGTAGCTCATTTACATCTTCACTGAGAGGAGCAATTTCATCTGCATTTTGCAACATCCTTTCACGGTCCTATCAATGATACATGTTTTAAAAAGAAAAAACGTTTTAAGCAAAAGAGTTCTATTTTCTTAATATAGTCAACACAGTCAATAACCAAGTGTAAACAGATACAGAAATGACCAGGAATTGAGATTCCCCTCTTCTAACATCCATGTGCATCTGAACTTGGTTGGTACCTTCGTTGATGGGAACACTAATATCTGTATAGTAATAAATTCTTGCTTCTTATTCAAGTACAGAAAATATCATTTCTCCCTATACTTTATCATCTGCAACTCTGATATCAATTAAATGAAGATAAACAGACCCTTGTATTTCTTGATCTTAGCTTGCCATTAAGATTGCATTTGCACTGGAGCAGCTCCAACGCTTTAAATGTTCAAGTAAAATTTTGGTCACAATAAGGTCACAATAATTATACAGCAATAGTTTATAGCGATACTTTCCCTGTTTTTTTGAAAATATTTTACTTTACAAAAAGTCATATTTTTGGTCATGATGTTCAGGTATAATACCCTTAGAAGAACTATGAAAACGATGTTTAGTAGGATTAAACTACTTCACTTCTATTTTTTAGCTTTATTTTGTTTTTTTCTAGAAGTTGATATTATTCCCAATCTAAAATCCTTTTTCAGTTTGTTATTATTAATAGGGTCTCCAAGACACTAATTTATTCAGGAGATAAAAATCATCCAAGGAAATGAAGCGCTTAAATTTTTTAATGGAATATTACATCTTTTAACTTAAATGACCTTCAAAGTGTTCTCTAATTTTTCACCGAAAAAGTTTTCCAGTTATGAGATATTTGGTGTAGCATTTAAACATGCTTTTATAAAAGTATAGGGTTAATATATGCTACATTTACTTGGTCTTCTTTATTTGGAGTTTAAAGAGCTATGGCAATAAAATTAGCTTTTCCTTACCTTTAGTGCTCTCTTTGCTAGCGCTATACGTTTTATCTCAATGTTACCTTTTCTATTAAATGCTAGTAAATCTGAAGTACACAATTTCAAAAAAGGTTTTTTGTGTTTGGCGGTCAAAATTTCTTTCATCACACAAAGATAAGCACACTTATTTTGTGTGCAAAATGAAAAATTCTTAAATGAAGAATTTAACTGTTTAGTATTTAATCTTCTTGATGTCTGAATGTCATTAGGATCAAGTTTAGACATTAAGAACATTCAAGAAATGGATGTATAAGACAAAACTATTAATTATTTTTTAAAAGTACTAATTCTATTGTAACAGATAAACTAGCTGAAGAGCTACAACTGTTTTATGTCATTTCTTGATGCTTAGCACTAAGGAATAAAGGTAGGTTCCTAAATGTGGACTTCCAAAACAGCTGGATTTGTCTTTCAGACTATATGTATTAGTTAATTCTTTCCTTTCAAGAGAATTCACACCTGCACTGCTTACTCCAAGAAAAGAGAATGTCTGTAAACAACAGGAGAGGATATTAACAAATATTCAAAAATCACTTGCTATATATTTTATTCTATTGCATCGGGTAACACCAAATAATCAGAAACATATTATGAAAAAGAAAATGAGGGTTGAATATTATTTCTCGAAAAAAGAAGGAAGGGCTAGTAGAACATCCTAGTGAACAATTATTTTTTACCAGTCAATAGTCCTTCAGGTTCTTTAAAATTATGCCAACTAGCAACAAATTCTATCCTTAACAACAAATTCTATCCTTAAACAAATTCTATTCTGTTAAAATAATATTTTTAAAAATATTTTCTAAAAGTAGGTATTAACTTTTTCTGGTTTGATATATTCACCAAAATCGGAAAATCATTAAGTGTTTGTGTATTATATTTACATGTTACATCTTAAATATTTTGCATTTTTATGTCGTTGTATTCATTAAATTTATGGATTGTAAACTGTAAAACCAGATCATCTAATTTTTTATTTTTCTAATGTTTGATAATTTTGTTGATATAAGCACAAAATGCTTTTACGGCTAACATAGAATTTATTTTTCAAAGTTAAATACAGTTATCTATAAATGTTTGATAAAATGATATTAATCTTAACAACCCCTTAAAAACCACCTTCAAAACTATATGTATACGGTGTTCTTGAATACCTTCATCTGTTTGTATTTGAACGGTCTGATTGCAGTGTTACCAATGATTGGCGACCTTGGAAGGAAGTACCATTGATATATTTCATTTTTTCTTTCGGGTTTGAGCAAGAAAATAGCACCAGTCACAAGCAACGTTCAAGTGTTGCTTGATTCTCAATCTGAGCTATATCCGAACGTTACCTAAAAAATACCAAAAACAAGCAAATCGAGATGACATTTGTACAACATCCCTCTTTTTAATTTACAAACGTTCGTAACATACCATAATATTAGCCCAACTTAAATTAAATGTTTGCCTTTTTACCTTGTTTACCTTTTTACCGTTCACAAGTCATCGTAATTGATTGGTAGCTTTCAGGTACATTTTTGACCATAGCTAGATTTTTCTGGAGCAAGGTTACCAGTATTTTCCTCCTTTCGTACTTCGTCTTCTTCTGCTGACCCATAGCACAATATAGTCTTCTTATCGCTTTCCTGATATGTTAAGGTGTTAATGCTATTCACCGTAGAGAGATCACCGTCTAAGTTTACAGGTATTGCAAAATTGTGATTAGACAGCGTGGAGAAAGAAATCGTATATAGTCTAGGAATACATTTTCTATTTCAATATATCAAGTTTCCATTTCCATTTCAATTTAATTTTCATAGCCCCTCAGTTCTGTTTCTTTGTTGAAATGTCCTCTCACGGTCCAAGCTTTAGTCCTTTTATCCTGAATTACTAAGCTTTTGTTGGTTGAAAATGTTTCGATTAAGGGTTTTGATGATTTATAGTATGTTATATTGGCTAATGTCCATTCCTTTAGGACCATCGTTTGGTAATTCTCTCTCATGATACTTAGGAATTGTATCGGTTTTAACTCTCCCATTAAGGAGTTCCGACGGGAGATACATGCATTGCTACAGAAAAAATTTGCAAGCCCAACAGTCCATTTGAGATATCCTTATTTGTTCTATGGCACTTTTTTATTACTCTTTTCACTGACTTCAATATAGACTCTGCAAATTAATTTGATTATGGGTATAGTGGGCTGCAGGTGTGATGCACAAACTGCTAATCTTTCCTAAAGTGACTAAATTTGTGTGGTGCATACTAGGATTCACTATCTGTATGTAAATGATCTGGTATCCTTTATGTAGATAATGCGTCTTTAATTGCCATAAAAATGTATTTTGATAATGGAGACGTATTCGTAAACCTCGGGCCATTATGAAAAGTAGTTCACCACGATAAGAAACTGTTTATTTCCATACTGTAAAAAGATCAGAGCCCAATTTTTGCCAGGGCTTTGCTGGTATTTCATGGAATTCCATTGGTTCTTGATGTTTTGAACGTAAAAATGCTAAATAGTATCACATTTCCTTGTAAGTTGCTTGATTTGATGAGTTAATGCTGGTCAATAAGTGCTTTGCCAAGGTTATGCCTTACATTTCGACATTCCCAGATGTCATTCATGAAAACGATTTAACATTCCTTTGCATAAACATTTAGGAATTGCAGTGGATTGACCATTTGATAAGAGCCCATTTATTTCAGTTATGTCAGCACGACTCTTTCAATAACCCTGAATTTCTGGTGGAGACTGTTAAATATTCTGTGGTTAACCATTTAAACTCTCTCCTTTAGTACTTGCAGGATTGGATCCTTGCTGTTGATCTAATTTCTTCTTGAACACGTTTGTTTGATAATGGCATATTTTCAAAAATGACGTTGCAATACAAACATAATTCCCTTTCTGCTACTTCACCAATTATTGAAGATTGCAACAACGGAGCACGAGAAAGAGCATCGGCGTCAACTAAGCCTTTACATGTAAGTGACATGCTGAAAATTTAAACCTTATCAGTTTTATTCCCAATCTCTGGATGCTTGGTGACATTTCAACTAACGATTTGTGATTTAGCGTTGTCATCAATGGCTTGTGATCGTGGAAGTAGCATTTGCTCTATTCTCTATGCCACAGCTAACATTTCAACTTCGTCAGTGCAAGTAATGTTTTTAAATAAATCAAGTGTGCTGATTCCAAAAATAACCATATTTATTTACCGTTAGCTCTAGATTTTTTACTCTTAAATGTACATCTGAATAAATATCTTAATGTATATCTGAAACAAGTCAAAACCAAGACAGACATGTGAAGCTTTGAAGTAGACAAACTAAAGCAAAGAGCAGTTTGCTATCTTGGAAAAGTAATTTCAGCACAGCTTACAAAGTTGTGTACAAAAAAGTAATAGAAATACTTTCCAAGTATCATGGCAAAAACCTTCGTTTCCTACACGTTCTGGAGTGTTTTGCACCTGGATTATCCCGTTTTACGTTCCAACAGCAGTCAGACATCATTTTGATATCCCATCTTCCTTGATTTGGGTACGCAGCGGGGGTTGGCTTTCACAGACAACCAATAACCTGCAAGGAGGTGTGAGGCGCTCCTTCCCTGCGCAGTCTTGGGGTAGACCTTGAGCAAGTCGAGCAACCCCAAAGCTCCCCTACCAGGGTAACGGTGAAGTTGAGGGCAGCAGCTCAATGGATGATGCATTAGGCGGATGAATCCCTAGATCGTGACCAACGGCTGATGCATCAGGCGGTCAGGCGGAAGATCCGACAAACAGGACAACGGCTGGGCGCATCCCCTAAATGTAGGGACTGCGGTGGTAGACAGGACGTTGGGGGCCCTACTAGCACTACAAACACCTCCAGACTACTTCTTTCGTCATGACTACGACACAAAGAAATCCATACCACATCGTCCGTCGCGTGGGTAAACAAGGGACGCGTTGCACAGTAGGCGACCAGGCTGGCAATGACAAATTGGTTACTGGAAGAACACAACTGAGGAAGCCTCTTAATATTGGAACATGGAACGTCAGAAAGATGAAAGAACCTGGAAAGCTGAAGATAGTGTGCGATGAGATGGACCGATGCAACATTCAAATCTTGGGCATCTGTGAGACAAACTGGAGAGGGAAAGGAAGTTTTAGATCAGAAAGGAAAACTATTTGTTTTTCAGGTAAGGAGGAAGGCGAAGGATACAGTCACGGAGTGGGAGTCATTATATCAGAGGCAGTATCCAAGTCCATCATAGGATATAGCCCAATTAGTGACCGTGTTTTGCACCTAAGGATCAAAGGAAGCCCATTTAATCTCTCCATAGTCGTAGCATATGCCCCAACTAGTGCTGCAAGTGACGAGGAACTGGAACAATTCTATGACATGCTCCAAGACACGATCGACTCTATTCCAAACAGGGACATGCTAATGGTAATTGGAGACATGAATGCAAAGGTTGGAAAATCTGATACCTCGACAAGTACCCACGATAAACATGGTCTTGGAGAGAGAAACGAGAGAGGCAGTACATTACTTGATTTCTGCGGCACAAATGGCTTAGTAATTGCAAACACAATGTTCGAGCACCATCCCCGACATCAATACACATGGTCATCCCCAGATGGGAGAACAAGAAACCAAATCGACTATGTCATCATCCAGCAAAAATGGAAAGGTAGTGTCAAGGACGTGAAAACTCGCCCCGGAGCCGACTGTAACACCGATCACCAGCTACTAGTGGCAAATCTACAGATGAAGCTGGCAAAACTCAATAACAACAATCGAATACCATTGAAATTGGACTACAACTGCCTAAGTGACCAATATCTGGTGTCAATAACCAACAGATTTGAAGCACTCCTCCAGGAAGAGGATGAGAAAACACCTGATGAACTATGGTCAGAAGGCAAAGAAGCTATTCTCAAATCCGCAAAAGAACACATCAGCACCAAGAAACGCAAGCATGTTCCCTGGATTTCAGATGAGACACTCGCTGAAGTAGGGAAGAGAAGAGAGTTGAAGTCTAGAAAATCGAACAGCAGTGAGGACGAACATATATACATGGACCAACACAGAAAAGTGCAGAGACTACTGAGGCGCGATAAGGAGAGGTATATCAATGAGCAGTGTTCATCCATAGAGGAGCATTCTATTACAAATTCCACCAAAGACTTGTATCAGGGAGTTAGGAACCTAAGCAGGAAATTTAAGCCTAAGGTTGATACAATCAAAGACAAAGAGGGGCACATCATTTGTGATGGTAAAAAAGTGCGCGAGAGGTGGAAAGAGTATTGTGAAGATCTATACAAGAGAAATAACACTATTCCAACCACGAATCAAGAGATGGAAGAATTAGACAGCGAACCTGTACCATTGCTAGAAGAGATCAGGGAAGCCATCAAAGAGCTAAAGGAAGGCAAGAGCGCAGGAGATGATGAAATTACTGCAGAGTTGATAAGGAATTCTGGGAAAGCAGGCGTCTTGTTCTATCACAGACTTTGCACCAAGATTTGGGAAGAAAAGCAATGGCCACAAGACTGGTTGAATTCGGTTTTTATACCCATACCAAAGAAAGGAGATGCCGGCTTCAGGTTTTCAGGTTTAAAGAAAGAATGCACCATTTCTACCCAGAGCTTTAACAAACCGCTTCATTAAACCCAGTTTTATATCAAGAGGTAACAATATGATCTTGTCTTGTGGCACCAAAGCTTTATTTATTACATTTTTATCCCCAACTGTAAGTTTATGTCGAGTTGACCAGTCTCTTTTAATCCAGTGGCTTTGCTTGTCTCTATTATCCCAATAGCAAAGAAAGTACGGAAGTTTTCTGTAGCTTGCTTCCTACCCAAGTAGAAAATTCACCATTTTCAAATCCATACAAATGATCCAATTGTGTTGATCGTACTTTATGCAGTTCAGGACATGCCTGACAGCCTCGTATGTTTCTTTCTTTTTAGTTGAGTGTGGGATCGGAATTGAAGAATACTCGTTTGTTACATGGAGAAGTTAACATGTTCATGGTCATTATTTTCATCTATGTGTTCTCCGGCCTCCTCCAAATGTTTGAATACAGGTATTGGAATTTCATCACAATTATAACATTGCTCAGAAAAATTACAATTTTGACTAAAAATATTAAGGTCTTTTCATAAATGATTTTCCCTTCTACTTGTTTTCTGCCATTGGATTTGTCTCTCAGGGGTCTCATTAATTACTTTCTGAAAATTTTTGTACTGCTGTAATAATAATTACTTGATCATTTGACTGCTTCTCCTTAGATGAATTGCTTCATATTTTTGTTCTCTTAGTTGAAAAGGTGTACCTAAAAAGAGCAGCGACGTATTGATTTCCCTTATCCGCAACATTTGACAACAACACATAATCGTTCCACTTCTTTCCCCATGCTTTAAATGATTCAAAACTTCCTAATGAAAGATCAAAAACCGGGGGATTTAATTTCACTTGATATGACACCATAAAACTCAGCTACATCTGAATGTAACTAATAAAAATACCAAACACAATGAAGTAGAGATGACATATATACAAGTGTAAAAAAATGAAAATTAACAAGTGCAACTGGAATAAAATACAAATGAAAATCTAATGATTCTGTACATGATCCGTTTTTTATTTTTCTGTTTTTTGAGACTACAGTAACAAATAAAAAACTACATTTCTTTACTGGTCTTGCTTTGTGGTCCAAGAGTATCAATGTCAATGCAACAGTTCGATTCTTTTTCTTACAAATTTATAGCTTAGTTCAATAGGGTTCCCCTATCAGTAGATATTCCTCTGTATCAAATTGATAACAAAATATTTTTTTATTGCAAAACGAATTTCACAGTACGATCTTACAAAAGCACGATTTACTTCAGAAGGATGATTAGAGGTAAACGTATTGAAAGTTCTAACAAAGATCAAACACGAGTTATGCCAGCTTTGTCGCATAAAACAGAGGCCGTGCTGAACAGGGTGAATTCTAAATGCCTTGGATTTTTGAGGGAATGCATTAAAGCTACTAAGATTCAGTTTTTCAAATATATTCTGAACCTTGTTTTAAAAAGAAGTGGTCACCAAAACGTTTTGGTGCTCGGAGTAGAGTACCTTTTGTTTTTTCTTTCTAGCGCCCCTGATTCGTGATTTTCCCTGGTTGCTATAATTAGGTAAATAAAGTCATCAGCAACTCGAAGTTGGGTAAGTGTGTTTAAAATTTTTTAATGTCCAAGTACCATAAGGCACAATGTCACTAAGCGTATGGAATTTTGAAGAAATGATAGGGGAAAACACAAGAAAAGGTGGTTAGGCCAGCAGATGAGTTTACCTCAGACTTGAAAACATCCAAGTCAAATGATGTAGCACTCAGAACTCAAAAAGTTCCACAATCTCGCAGTCCGATGAAAAAAATACAATCATAGGAAGATTTATTACAAGGGACAACAACTGCATCAGGATGACAACTTTGAGAGGAACGAGTCACACGAGAATGCAACAAACTGTGGTGGTACCCACAAGGAAAGTGCCGTCAAAATACTTTCAATGATAATATCTACAAAAAAAGACTAAGACAAGCCACGTTCCACCGATGGGAAAAAGAGCAACAGCAAGGTTTAGCCCTCTCAAACTACAAACACATCTCTGAACTGGACCTAGAACACCAGGATGAGCTGACAGAGTACCTGTACAGATTATAGCAACAGTTATGCAAGGGCGGATGGTAGATTTTGAGAGATACAAGATAGCCTCAGGTGTTGGGTAGTCTTGAGCACAATACAAAGAAATAACCTACTTGGAAAGGGGTATGTCAATAGATTTAATATAAGAGCCCCAAGAATGATCTGTAGAAAAAGACAAACCAAGAATCCTCATTGATTAACGTTGCTTCAAAGGAGGAGCAATCTCACCAGGTTAACATCAGAATTAAATTCCATGAATATTGGATGGAAGCAGGGGCTCGACTTTCTATTAAACACGAGCTCAGTTTTAACCGCATTGCCAAAATCCAGTCACTTTCTTTCCCACTCTCTGACACTCAATCTCTGCACACGTTTGACTTGTTCCTGCTGCGTTGCCTTGTGATCAATGCCAGCAGGGTTACAGCTGGCCCAATCTTTGTCTTTATATAGAAACTGAACTAGAGCAGCCTCAATCTGAAACCGGAACTGCACCTGTCTGTAACTTCAGGAAACTGAAACTGAAACTTTTTCTTTTTACACCTGGATGGTCGTTTATTGTTTAGCAGAGCTGAATTCCAGTCAATGTGACTTCAAATCGCAGATGTAATGTTTCTATTTAGTATTTTAGATCAATAGAAAATGAATCGCTAATGTACAAATCATCCTCACAGGTTCTGTTATTTATGTGATTCTTCCTGGTCGCCTTGCAAAATTAACTAATTTTGTGAAGAGGGCGTATCATGCTTACTTTGGAGTTAAGCTTAGAGACCAGGACAAGCTATTTGCACCCAATGTTAGCCGCAAAACATGTGCCAGGAACTTGAGTGATTGGAAAAATAACAAAAGGAGGAGTGTGCCATTCGCTGTTTCTACGGTGTGGAGAGAGGGTAAAGGTCATGTAACAGACTGCTATTTTTTCATGACTAATCTTCAAGGAATCAATTGCAAGAACAAGCATTGCGTTAGTATCTTGATGTTCTGTCTGCCATAAGATCAATCCCCCATGGTCCAGACTTACCTGTTTCCAAGCCAGATGTTCCAATGGAACCTAGTTCTGAACCGGAATCTGATGGCACACATGACAGAGTGGAGAATACATGCCAGAAGAGAATGATCGGCCAGTGCCTCTAACATAAGCAGATCTCAATGACCTGACAAGAGCCCCAACCTCCCAAAGGAATCGCAGAATGTCGGATTCTTGTCGTCGCGTAAACAATTTAGTGTCACCTGGAACTACATTCTACTAGGCTCGAGAGCGTCAAAGAAAATTTTGATTGTTCTTCATAACCCGGGAAGACTCGTCATTAGTTTATTGAACCAACATTGATGAAATGCGTGGGGATGAACTATGATGCTACGGAACGGAGACTTTTCATCGACTAGTCCAGCAGACGTCTCAAGGCAGTCTTTCATCATAATAGAAATAAATACCCCTCGACTTCAATTAGTCATTATGTGCAAATGAAAGAAACCCCCGACAAGATGGATCAGTAGCTGTCTGCGCTGAATTACCATTACCACGGTTGGATGATCTATGGAGATCTTGTTGGATTGATCTTAGAATACTGAGGTGGGTATAAAAATTATACACGCTGTCTGTGTTTGTGGGGCAGTCGGTGTTTTGATCAACATTATATCACACAAGAATGCCGCTAAGACTAGGGTTGGAACCTGGTTCGCACAATGTTCAGCCTCGCCCTCTTGTTAAACCAAACAAGATATTACTTCCACACTTACATATCAAACTGGGTCTTATGAAGAACTTTGCAAAGGCAATTGACAGGCAACGCGGAGGGTTTAGTTTCCTTGGATAAGCTTTGAAAAGCTTGAGGCTGGCATTTGTGATGGGCCTCAGATACGGGAACTCATGAAGGAGTCAATGTTTGATTATGCAATTAGTGCAGCTAAGCAAAGTGCACATAAGCTGTCTGCTTTGCTGTCGCTATAGTCAGTAATTAAAACCTTTCTTGAAAGTTGAAGAAGTCGACGAACTCTCGAAAAACTTTCAAAAATTAGGGGCTCGCATGTCAGTCAAAATGCATTTTTGGGGGGTCCATTTCCCTCATAACTGTGGAGACTTACGTAAGGAACAGGGAAAGCGCTTCCAGCAGAACAATGGTGTCATGGAAGAACGCTACCAAGGCCAGTGGAATGTGAACTTTCTTGCGGAGTACTGTTGGTGTTTGAAACGAGACGTGGTGTCTATTTAACACAGGAGTCACTAAAAAGGCCCTTCATTATTAGCTTTTCTGTAATATACAATCTTTATTTTCAGGTTTGTTAGATAAAATGCATACTTTTTGTGAAGCACTAAATCTAAAATTAAAGGTAGTAAATAGTACTAAAAAGTGTTAATAAAAATTCTTTTACAACCTCGTATCTCAAAAGCTTGATCTGATTTGACAAAATAAGTACGAGTTTTCGATTTTGCATAGCAAACTACCCCAGAAACAGCTATCACATCTACGACGAACCTCTAAAAGTTCAAAGGCCAGTGTAATTTGACTCAAATTCCCAGGAAGATCACTGATTTAAAGAAGGAAGAGAGTTGGATTAGGATTAGAACCTTGGGGAAAGCAGTCTCTATAGAATAATCATGAGATGTTCCATCCAGTGTGACACGTATTTTACGATATGAAAGAAATAAATAAAAATTCCAAACACCTTTGGAATAATCAGAAAGCTTATGAGGCAAGCCAGCATGCCACATCTAATTAAATGCCTTTGAAATATCAAGCGCTGTAGCTCATCCGGCACTAGACTTATTCAGAAACCTATACATACGTTCCGTAATTACAGTCAAAGGGTATTCAGTGTGGCGAATTTCTTTAAAACTGCAATGATCATGAACAAAGAGACCTAGGTTCTGCATTAATTATCTTTTAAAACAACCAACGGAATCAAATAAATTACAAAATATGACTGAAAACTTAAAACTAGAGCAATCATTTTCATTGTTACTTCAGTTTCGTTTTAAATCATCGGTCATTATTTTTTGAAGAAACCCCCGACTCTTGGTTACAACAGCGAGATTGTTCTGACAGCCAGCCAGGAAGAGAAGTCGAGAAGAAGCGCAGGGAGGTTGTATAATTAAAATGGCCTTAACATTTGTGATGGAGCATTGAATTAATGGACAAGACCATTACCGGGTAAGTTAAATCTAGTTAAGTGGCTTCTTTTCAACAACCATTTGTCTTTCTTTTGAGATAAATATATTCCCTTTCCTCCACCCCCAACCCCCAACAACAAAACACACAACAAGAATTAGGAATCGATTAACAATCATTTAGGCATTTTGACTAATATATTTACAACACTGATTTTCAGTTTGGAAAAGAAACAAGGTAATTTTTGGTCTATTTATGTAACAGTGAATGTGAATCACAATGGCTTTCAAACGGCTATAAAATGCTATACAGGACAAATGCTCAAATTTACAAAATCCTAAATAGCTAAAAGGTTTGCTCACTGAGAGCCACCCACAAAAAGGCCTTACCAAGCTTTACAATGTAATTTAATATGTACTCTTAGTCATAGAGTGAAGATTATTCTTATAAAAATATCCAATTCCCCGCGCAGATGTTAAAACAATTAATCACTGTACTAAAGACGGCTAGAAAATGGGCTCAAATAACTCCAGAGATATTCACTTTCCCTTAAATAGGTACTTGTTATTTAACTCCTTTTTCCTCACATAAAGGTTAAAGGCCCTTACTGATGATATTTTACTGCTAAAATATTTACATTTTGATATAAACCTAAGGAGATTTCACCTTGTAGACTATCAAAGTAACTGAGCATTCAGTTGGTTTTTTTCAAATACATGTAATAACTCTCTTTCTAAAGACCACTCTTAAAAACATTCCTGCTACCCATTTTCAATAGTTTCTACACCTGTAGGAAGACGGCCTTCCATAGAAATTTTACCCAACAAATTAAATTAATAACTTATGCTAGTAGTGCTTTGTGAATAAATAACTTTCGAATAAAAACCTTGGTTGTATGAGACCTAATTTTTCAGAAAAAAGAGCGTTTACTACCCATTACTTGTGAAGCGATAAAAAAGTAACAAGTAATATAGCTACTCAAGGCCAACTAGTGCAAATTGGAAAAGAATTATACCCTGGGATTCTACTGTCACCAAAACATGTTCTTGGCACAACTACAAGTTCAAATGTGTATTCAAAAAAAATGTGAAATTACAAAATAAAACAGGGTAAAAAATAAAGTTGCTCATTAGTAGATTTGTGCCATTGCCTGTGGTGTTTATGGTCATTGGAACAGGTTTAAGTCATGCTTTCTTTACCTAATTTTCTTATTCTTTCAACTGCCATACAATTTTCAAAAAAGTGACCGGGGTAGAGGTTTCAAATCGAACTACAGCTCCTATAAAATCTGTGACGCACGCAGATTTGGCTTTTGTGGGTGATTGTCATTTAAAGTTTCAACACAAGAATCCAGTGTACCTAGTAAGCCATGAAGGTGTTTCCTGCTACACCAGTAATAGAAAAAAGTGAAATACTCAGACGCTTGCAATGAGCAATGATCAAGGATCAAGGGTATACATTGCATAATTTTCTGGACGAACGAAAGATGAGAGATGAGAGATGTCAAAAACAACATTTTTTGATGTTATTTGGTCAATTATGCAAGTGAAAGAAATCAATATAATAAATGCAACGATTATTTATTGAAAGTGATGCTGGTGCTTTGTGAGCTAAGGTAGAACAATGTGACTATGAGAAAAACGCAGGAATAACAATACAAGACCCACATTCGATGTAACAGAATGTGCCATGGAATTCCCCTGTTGCTATTAGTTTTGTCTTCGTAAATATTGTATCCATGGATTCGTGATCGCCTGTCTTTGTTTGTGTACTATTGACGCAAGTCAGCGATTATTTTCGGTAATAACTAGGTGAATCACTTGGGCTAGGTTCAATGTCACGAGTAGTATTTAACGTATGACATCAATAATCTGTATATAGGCGTAGAAAAATTAGAGATCAACAAAGCCGATTATATTTTAGATGTGATTCATGTATTTAGACGTTTTGTACATATGCTTGTGATTTTGTAGTTCAAGATCGTCGTTGTGAGGCTAAGTCTGTTGTTGTGAAGGTAAGATCGTCGTTGCGGTGTGGACGTCGATTGTCGAGTGTTGTTGAACACGATTATTGGAGTTGTTGTTGTATGTACGTTTATTATTGAGAATATAGTTGTTCATGTTGATAGTTCATTTGTGTTGGTACGAATGTTATTGTGAAGTTCATACAGTCCTCTAACGAAAAGAGTCGTCGTTTTCGGAGTTTTCGGAGTTTGAATCAGCGTGAACATTAAGGGGTCAATAAATCCACCCCTTTCTCACAGCGTGTATTTGTTAATGGCTGTGGGGAAAGAATGAAAGAAAAATCGATTTTAAAAAATTCCCCAATAATAGCAGTGGGCTAAATGAGCAAAAAAATAGATTTCTGTGGCAACTTATTAAAATGCACCATTTCATCCCAAGAAGTGGAAAAATAACAAAGAAATTGGATTTGAACCAAATTTCATAGTTTGCCGGGACAAAATCTAAATTTGCCCTGTGAGGTTAAATCTACGGAGAATTATCTGCTGGTAAGTTTAAGCACACTTTGTTGCATGAATTTTGTCTGAAATTAAATGCAATTCTGAGAGGTGTTGTCTGGGAGATTAAATGCAAGTCTGAGGTGTTGTCTTACACCATTTTGTGTGGCGCCATGTTGTCTGGTACCCCAAATACAGCAGTTTCAAGTTTCAAGTGAGAAGAGTGAATAGTGGAACTTGTAAACTATTCTGTAATTAATAGCTTGAATTTGCTGGTACTGACAGGAAAAAGCTGGTGGAAAGTGCTCATGAGAATTTGGTATTTGTGCTTGGAGATCGGCTGCCGAAAATATATGCTGCTGCGCAAGCCATTCATTCAGTATCCAAAAAAATTCATTCGCAAAAGAGGTGAGTGATTTTTGACGAATTTCAAATTTTGTATTTGTAAAAGTCTGGCTCGCGTGAAAGAAATAAGCCTTCATTTTCCTAATGTTTTAGCTCATGCATCTTCATATTTTGTTACATATCTTGTTGATTTTGGTCCAAATTTAGTAACTGGCAGTGAGAGTTATACATTTTCATTATTGATACTTTCAGGTCAAAGGCTTTAAATGCTTATGTGAAAGCTCTTCAAGACTTCGGTCCTTTGGTGTCGATCATGTCATTTCAAAAAAAGCTATCAAAGGTCAACTGGTTGATATCAGGAAGGACTACAACAACAAAGTTTACTACAAAGGTGAGATAGAATCTCCTTCAAAATGATATGGCTGCCCTTTTAGGAGACAGGGGTCAAGAGGCAAAACTTAGAATATTGTTGAACCCCGTTTTCTGAGCAACATAGAATTGAAAAACCCGTCTTCATTCAAAGGTTATGAGGGGCCATTCACAATGGATATCCAGGAACAATTACCAATTTCAGACGCCCTCTACCATCTATCAGAGATTGTCCTGGAATCATTACCCCCATGGTTTTGTCGGCATTTTAGAAACCCCCCTTCGGAATGGAGTCTGACATCCTTCGCGGATGGCCCCGAATCTTTAAAAGAAGAACAGTGTTTTTCAAAACATATGCCCATTACCCTGAAAATAAGGTGTTTTGAACTTTTGAATTTTTACAATTAATGGTGAGCATCCTGTCATCATCTTTTTCTTGGAAAAGTGGTGCTAGGTTTGCATATTGCGCGCTCAGTCTGGATAGTGATTCAGTGAATCAAAAACAACCGACTTGGGGTAAATTAAGTATACCGTATTTCTTTAGAATACCGTATTTTTTTGAAAATATATGCTGTATTTCTTCTAAAGAACACCACCCTTTATCAAACATCAATCCTCTGGTCAGACATTTGTAATAAACGTTGCCCTCTATTGAATGTGCTTATCACAAAACAGATAAAACAGATCAAACAGGAAGTGACGAATGGTTATCACATATGATAACTCTGATGGAAATAGCGATACTAATATTGACATCTTTCACATTTCTTATACTGTGAACACATTTTGTGAACTGCAAAACACTTTTCACAACACATTTTGTTGCATTTTTAGGGAAAATGAGACATTGCTTTAAAGTCAATTTTTCATCTTATTTTTTATTTTGCAATAAACTCTGTTAAATGCCATACATAAAGTTAGAGTTTGAAATAAATGCTCCAGCGTTTATTGGAGAAAATACGGCATCTAACTTCAATCTGAAGAAATATGGTGATATTTTGCATCGCAACTGTGCCATATTCTAAAAATTAATTTCGATTTTTTTTTCAGTGAGGTTGTCATCAAAGCACCCAGGAATTACAGGCAGTGGGAAGTCACTTCGAGCCCTAAACAGAGAATGGCGAATCGCAATTGTTCCTGTTAAAAAACATTACAAAAGCAAAGTGAAGTTGACAAATAATGACTTGTTAGATATCGGAAAGAACATGGATTCACTATCAGGGCACGAGTCTATTTTATATGAGGATCAAAAGACCACTCGTCAGTGCTGACTCAGCGAGGAAATTGACGAGGAGTATGAGGAAGGAAGGGCAGAGAATTTGAGGGAAGAACAAGAGCGGCAGAGGTTAGCAGAGCTGGAAGATTCCTTTATCAATGATCCTGAGTTTGATGAAACATTCATGAGAAGTAGCAGGAGAGGAGCACCTGCTGATAGGTTGGTCATGGTTGATTGTGGAATTCAGGTGAACAGCAGATTGGATGATAAACCACAACTTCGAAAAAATAGAAATACAACTGACAGTATCAAAGATGCGATCGCAACAGTCAGTTATCGATCAGAAATATCTGTGGCAAAGGCCAGAGTGGCTGTTCAGACTGTGTGTGAAAAACTTTACAATCATACCTATTATCTTGAACCAGCCAAACAACTTGAAACTATTAATGAAGAGGGTGAAAACATGGAGCCAGCAAGTAAATACCCACGTAGTGCTGATGTTTACACAAAATATAAATATATTCTTCCTCAAGCCAAAGCTGTGAATGAGTTCAAGCACAAAAAAGCATTGCAACAAGAAATTGATGCCGCAACGAGTTTGATACACAAATCCAGTGAAACTGAAGTAACACTTCATTATGACACAACTTCTCGTTCCCGCGTTGACGGTGAGTGGCCTGCACTAATTTTTAATTTCATGAGCAATGACTCAAAGATGTGTCAAATGATACGGTTGCGGCCTCTGTTTTTTGCTTTTGAAAATAGAGAACAAATTGTAAAACTCATTGTTGAAACATTGCACCGCTTAGCAGCAACCACCAATGGTACATACACAGCAACAAACATGTGGACGATGATTGATGTTGCAAATGTGTTGAAATCAAGTCATATTCTTCTCCATTTGTTGTGTAAGGGCCACACGCGAAAAATTTGATGAAATGAACAGGAAGTGTTTGGCTGCCATTAAGGCAAAGATAAAAATACGAGAAACGCTAGAAAAGAGAGAGCCACAACTTAAGCCATTTTTGAGACAGAAAAAGTGTGTTGTTATACCAGCTCTTCTCAAACTGGTGTCCCAAGATGCAAATCCAAGGTCGTCATCACTTGCTGATGAATTTGAACTGATTTTGGAGGAAAACGGGGTTTATAAAACATATAGTTTGTACAAAGAACGTCGGTTTACCAAACTTGGGTATTCTGCAGTATCATTGTATGATTTCATTCGTACTTAAAAGAAGCACTTGCTTGCACTTCCAAGAACAACCTTCTTGTCCGTGCATGCAGGATATACCTGGAAAGTGATTTTATAGCAGCTGCACTGAAAGCTCTTTCCAACTTTTGCTTCAGAGTAACAATGCCTTTTTTAAACTGTGTTGAGAGGGCAGATCAGTGTCACTTGGTGGAAATTCTTCCAAGCTTGCACAATGACCTGAAACAAGGGAAGCTCTGTTCTGATTCACTTGCCCAATTTCAGGTCCCCTGGACTCATGTAAATATGAACGCACAAGTGCCAAGCAGTGAACTTGACTTTCATTTGATCAGGTGTATTTGGGTTGAAGCAGCTAAAGGACTAGAGTTGCAGTGTTCCAGAGAATATTGGGATGAAAACCCAGACCTGAGAGCCACCGCTATCCACAAGCTAACTCCGGAACAAAGATTGAACCTGCCCACAGAAAACATGGAAGCTAAGCCAACTCTTGCCAAATTTGGAAAGATTGCACCAGAATCAGCTCAGCATTCGAATAGATTCTTCAAAGCTAAACGTATTAGAGATGACATCATGTTGGAATCAAAAGGGGAAAAAAGTGGTCCAGTCAACAGAAAAAGCATGCAAACAATCTATAAACTGCTTGACAGTATGGAGGCCAGTTGGACAGAGTCTCAAAAAGCTACCCACAAACTGAAAGTAGCTGAGTCCTTGGAAAAGAAAAGATAAGCCAATGATTTGATTGATGTTCTAATAAAGCGTTCAAAGTTATATGGTGGTCCCGTAACATCGATAGAAGAACTTTCTGCAGTGATGAAACTGAATGAGACAAGAGCTACAATACCAACGATTGACACACAAAAAGGATTATCTTGACCATCCTGAACTTTATCGAATAAACTCCATGACATATGAGCAGATGTATTCAAATCTTGCGGTTCTATTAGCTGTTGATGAATTACATGAAGAAGATCCGACTGCCACCTTCAAAAACGAAGAAGAAATATTGGATCTGCTGCAAGATGGTAACGAAATTCATGGTGGAAAATCTCAATTCAACTTTCATGAGCTATTAGCTGTGGTATGGGATGATGATGTTGGTCGGAAATGGTACATTTCATGAATAGCAATGAAAATGGAACACATCGCATAGATCACCTTGAGAGAGTTACAAAAGACTGCCATGAAAAATGGACGATATTCAAGATGTCCGTTCAGAACAAATTTTGCCGTGTAAAATTTACGGTCAATGGGACCTTTCTCGCCGAGCTCCCATGTTCACACTGGACAATAGCAAAGACATATGCAAATTGTTTAATGAGTTGCACTCATGAGCATCAACTCATGGTTAGTCTTGTTAGTCAACACTTCATTTGCTGTTGACAATGTGTGTGATTTCTTTTTTGCTCAAAAATTATTTAATTTTGTGAGATTTTAGGAGATTTTAAAAATACCTGGCTTTTTATGGCATTTTGATTGGTTTTTATTGACAAATTGGTTTCACATATGTTGTTTTGTGAACCACTCTGGTGACAGGTTTAGAATACCCAACTCACGTGAACCAAATAGGGTCTAAAAGATATCAATTACTTTGTCTTGCTTCCTTTTGCTGAATTTTCAGGATTTTTCAGCACAGCTCAGAATTTTGCCCGGCAAACCTCCAAATTGTAAAAAATTGTTCAAAATTGTGCTTTTTATTGATCAACACGTTTCAAACTATCAAAAGAACAAGTAGCCACATGCATCCAGAAACATTTTAAAAATTGCCCCCCGTATAGCCCATTCCTACCAATAAAGCCATGTCAGGCGGCTTCTTATCTACTAGATACTAACAGTCCAAGTACATAAATCAAATTTTAAACTTATGGCTAAATTCTATTCTTAAATGGGCCACAAGAAAATAAGAACAAATCTTACCAGCCCGTTTCAACATCGCTGCCAAATTTGCATCAGTGATCATTTTTTTAACCATTTGTCACATTGTTATGTAAGTAAATAAATCATTTTCTCCCAGCAATGGGCAGAAATTAAAAGTAACTTACAAACGTCAGGCATAAGTGATCATGCACTTAATGCATTTGCAAACATTGCCGCACAAAAACGGCATTACTAAAAAAAGCCACCCAAAGGCTAAGATATACAACGTTCATCAAAGCAAATTATCCTGCTTTAGATATTCATAGAGCAAGGAAAGGTTAGCTACAACATTGTAGCACCCTTATGCACATCTTCGGAAACGCTCAATTGTTCACATTACTAACGAAAAGTTTCACCTTTTGGCAATTGACGTGGCTTTCACTTGCCGACTTTATTTCGGTTTCTGTCAAGCGATAAATTCCTAAAAATAAACGAAAAACAATCCCTTTGTAAAATTCTACCAAAGCAATTATGATGTTATTCACAAACGAGGTACATGACTTAGTCTCTTAGCAACCGTTGTTTTCCCCACAATAACATTTGCTTTACCAAAAAAAACCCCTCCCGGTATATTGGCACTTTTAACTTATCCAGTCTGTTTCGTATAGGTAGTAGCAGCATGGACATCGAAATTAACCATAGGTAAAATTTGTAAACATGTATGTTTTATTACCCGATTTTTTGGTTCAGAGAAGCGAATATTAAGAGCATTTGCTGGTAAATCAGATTAAAAAAACCTAAATACAAATAATGCATATTGCAAAGGGTGTAAGAACTTATGCACTGAGTGCTACCGAGGCTGGATGGTTAGCCAAAATTATAATAAATGAAGTAAGAGACGACTGGGTGGAAATTCTGACTACATGTATGGGTGTATAAACATAGCAACAAACAACCATGAAATTTTTGTCTTAATGTTTAAGGTATGACGACAAAAAGCAGCAATGCTTAACAAGACCGACCAATTACGACGATATGAGATCTAAGCATGACGTAAAAATGTACCCTTATTTCAATAAATAATGGCGCGTATTAACTATAAGCTAATACTAGTTCCGACCTAACTATTAAAAAATCCATTGAGAAAGTTGTCCACACCTGATGCTATTTTAACGTATTGATAAATACTATATAGTAGGATTGGTGAACTATGAGTTCAAAAATTTCAACCAAAGCTCCTATTGCCATACTATTTCCGTAAGCCACACTTAAGGCAACCAAGAAGGGGCAAAGTAGGCAATACAAGTGTTTAGAAAAAATAACCACAAAATACCTTGGTGGTGGTATTGGGTCCCTGGACTGCGAAGGGAGCCTTGGTAGAGTTCCCGATCTCAGTTCTTCCAGGTTGCCATAAAGGGAGGTGTCCTCCTGAAAAAAATGTCTGCATTATTCGACATCAAAACGTTCACCAGAACTAAGGAACAAAACGATTATGCATGAATCGCCCTAAAAATGCTCTCATATCGTTAAAATCTGAATTCAGTCTGTATCAAGTCATCGTTTTCATTCCTGATATGAAAAATAACTGTGATCACCATACCCAAGAAAACCTGCAGAAACATTGATTTAATCGAAGGAGATTAAGTTGTTTAATTTTAAAGGTAAACACAGACGGCAAGTTCTTTGACCGGCATACATCGACTTAAACACTTTTGAATATATGGTAAATTAATTTTCACTGAGAGTTTGATGTTTAACAATGTTACCTTTTCAGGAGTTTTCGTGTAGCGTGAGTGCTGTACAGATTAAATTGAGTACATTTCAAAGAATCGACCAACTTCCATGTAATGAGAAAAATAAGTATTGAAGCAAATTTCGACTATACGCAACACTAAATTAAGACAACACAACCAAACCTCAATGACAGTAAAATACTTACATTGAAGTTAAAAGGTTTAAGGCAAGCACGAAGGGTTTATAATTCGCAGATGGATAGCGTCTTTCCCAATTAAAAATGTTTGATGCTTTGCTGGTTCCCACAACTTTTCTTTTCATTTTGCTAAAGTTTCAGTGAACATTTTTACACCAGACTTCTGAGGAAGTCTATGTAGGTGCCGAATCCAGGTTACGCCCTGTTTGAAATAAAATGTGCTGGGATACATGTGGGTAGTTTCCATGACTTCCTTGCATATTAATTATTAGTAGACTGTTTTGTTATGTCTGAGACCTACTTTCCTTCAACAATAATGCATGTTGCGTGGGCGAGTATTGTTCAATCTCCGCGTTTAACTATTTAGCACGACAGAATAAGCATGAGCAAAATATGTACGATGAATTATAACCAGACATACTTTGGACAAGAAAACAATAAAACTCATAAGACTCGTGTGCTGTAAACCAAAAGAAAATATGAAAAATAGGTACTTTTATTACTTACGAAAAGTATTCAAAATCAATTTCTAATAACTAAATTAAATTTAAATCACCTTCCTACATGAAACCATTCTCTTCCTGACATCACAATGATATTGTAGTGCAAAGTAAAGAAAGCGGTATTGCACCTGTCAAATAAGAGGAAAGTAATTATGTTTTATTTAATATACGTACACCATCCACAGAAGAAAAAAAATTTTCGTTTTATACAGAAGAGAAGCTACAACGATATATTAAAATTACTGTTAAAATAACAAAAGTTTTGACAACTGCTTACGTGTCCAAAATACATCGTTCAATAGGACTTGATGCACTTGTTGCGCTGGCAAAACGTGATATCAATATTCCGTAGAACTTTACAGTAACCCAAGTTCATAAAGCAAATGGGCACTTCGTACATTGCAACAGAACAGTAAAATGCAAGCTAACGAAGCCTTACTCTAATTCGAAAAAAGGAATTAACAGGATGCCATCAGCGAAGAAAAATAGTACACCATTACCCATCACGCAGTGGAATCGACGTGGTTATCGGGGAGATAATCCCACCAGCGAAGGCATTGTGAGCACAAAAATGTTTCGATTTTCCTGGATCAAACAAGCAGCTACCAATAAATAATGTTCTTTAAATACTATGGCTTGTATATCGTCGTCCAAGGCAGATTTTGCGGAGAAAATGTTTTAAAAAGTAGAATATTTGTGTGTGTATATAATAATTATTATAATACAACCCTTGCACTAGCAATATAAGTTCTGCTGATCTACTGGAGCTTGACTGGACCAATCTTCAGTAGTCTTGCTGCAATCCTATTTCATATTTCCAGTGCTTGATGACGCAAATTCAAATTCAAAAGTCAAAATCATTTATTTCAGCTTTCGAACTACAGAATGATACTGATTACAATAAAAACAAATTTTCCCAATAAAACTACTGAAAAAGAAAAACACTATATGTTGCTGTGGGTACAAGTAAAAAAACCCACTAGGGGTTATCTGGACATGTACATGTTTACCTGTATTTAGGCTATCAGCTCCATAGGCAGTACTGTTCCTTTATATTACAAATTCAGTTGGCCTAAAGGACCATATCTATCACAAAGAAATGCTAGTTTAGGACTTGCATTCGAAAGTCTATAATGAACATCCAATTTTCAGGTGCCATACCCAGACAAGACATTACTGGTCTTAACCTTTCACACCTTCCTGTCTCTGGCGTCCGACCAATTTTCATTTACTATATATTAAAAATCTTTGCAGTCGTCTGTAGGCACATTTGACAAAATTAGTAAAGGTTGTGTATGCGTGTAGGATTAATCAGATACAAGAAAATTGTTTATTGGGGGTAACATCTTTTAAACAGACTTTAAAACTCTTCCAATTTTCCTGACCGGCTGATGAAGCTCCCACGTATCGTAATCCCCTACAAGTTGTTTAACCTCGCCTTTACCAAATTAGTCTCACGCACATCCACTTTGGATAAAAATGACTGTAATCTATCTCAAAAGCAATCTTAAATAGTTTACGCGCCTTTTTATGATTGGGAACCATTAATCATGGCATGAAGCCACAAAGTGTATGGGACTGTGAAAAATGACAGAAAAAATGTCGGGCCAGGGAATGAATTGAACTTAGAGTTGTTACATAATATGATAGTGGAAAAACTCAGAAGCCAGTGGGTTCCACAATTTAGCCATCTGAGGACAAAAACTGCATTCATACAAAGATTTATTACCACGATGAGCCGTAACCGCATAAGGATGAAGACGTTGAGAGAAATGAGCGCAACGAGATGCAACAAATTGTGGTTGTATCAGCGAAGGAAAATTATCAGAACATTTGTACACTTGAACACATGTACAAAATAAGCTGATTTTTTTATAAAAAAGCAAAATCGAATTTATGACATCTGGACCTAGCAGACGATTAAATTTATTGGAAGACCCACTTTTAAAGATAAAATATCATCATAATAAATAAAAATCACCAAAATGTATAAATGTTTTGGCTTAACCTTGAATAGTACACTAAACATGTCGGATCACGTCCAAAGTACTATAAACAAAAATTAATGAAAAACTAACTTTTTGAAAGAAACGCAATCTCATCTGGACTCAAAAACAGTGGCTTTTGAGTACAGCTGGATCATGCTATCAATTTTAGTCTACTACATTTACGCAACACATGGCATGAAGAGGTAACCGTGAATGCAAATTAATTTTCTCGAACAACGAGCACAGCAAATTGTTGGCAAACGCTTTTCGAAATGTCATTTGGCTACTTTTCATTGACATAAATCTCTACGATTGTCCTTCCCTATGAAATTGCATTGAGGTTGATTGAATAGTAACCCTTTATATACATAATATAAACATGAGTTGGCGCAAGGCAAATTTAGTGTCATAGGAAGCCTACCTATTACTTACAATAGTATGTTTAATATTACATTCTCTTTTTTTCTCCACATGTATAAAATAAAACTTCTTTCTGTTTTACATTTTAATAATGTTCACAAGTCTCAACAAATAGCTACAAATACATAACGTCAAGGAAAACATCAAGTCACTAAGTATTGATGAGTATTATGCTAAAAAATGTATAAATTTTTAAGAAACCCTTAAACAATAAGCTGGTCTAGCCTGATCGACTTCTGCTGAAAGTTGAAAAAAGTTTTAATATCAGAGGTTTCAGGCTGGCAGCTAAGAGAGGTCAGTTGATGCATTTTACTTAGAATTCACCCAATGGACCTTTTCCAAAGAAAGCTAACTTTGCCCAAACAAACTACTGTCACTAAAATTCTAATTGTAAAAACAACAAAAACAAAATAGGATTTAGCATTGAACTGAAACTCTTCAGGAAACCAATATAACAAATTCAAATTAACAGAAAACAGTAAATACCGTGTAGAAAATATGCGTAAAACAGTTAACCCAGCAGTCTGTCAAAAGCAGTCACCTAGGAAAGGTGGTATCATTTCAATTTTGCTGTCCATCAACTCGTGCTAGTCATTGTTCAGTACTCTAATTTGTTCTTAGCAACAAAATTTGAAAAAACGTAAGTTGTTGCGTTCCTGGGCGATCACATCAGCCCTTTACAACCGTCACTACCATTGGTATGCAGTGTTCATCGTGTCTCACCCTCAGCAACTCCCTTCTCAAAATCGATAATTTCCCCTAGTTTCATCAGCACGTCAATTCAACTGGGCTTGAGCTTCTCTCTTTTCCCATCTTCTTTGATATTCCAACCACTGCTTTTCTGACTTTGCTTTCTGCATTTATTCTTTAGCCATGTCCAAGCCACTAAATCTCAATTGCAAGATAACTGACCAAGAAACCATAAATTGTACATACATATCAGAAGACCGGAGTAAGTGGTTACATATTTGTATTTATTCGTTGAAATAATCGGTATACTTTAAATGACGGTCAGAAATGATTCCTACGATTATTTGTTTTTGTCAGTTTTCATCTATTCATACCTTAGGAACTTGCGTTCTTTTATGACTTTGATGAGCAAAAAAGCTGCAATTATATTTTTACTTCTTTTCTGTAAAACTGTAATTTTTAAATACTCAGTAAGATCTTATGAAAGATCTTACAAGTCTCCCAATGCTATCCTTCGTATTTTACTTATAACCGCACAAAGTACCATTAATGAAATAGTTCCTAATGTTAATGCATTTAACTAACTATCAGATGACTAATAAAAAAAATTAAATTGAAATCCACAACGGTGTCCGTTGTCTGTCGTGTCTGGCGAGGGAACAACGTCCACAATGACTGTAATATTTGCTTTGGATGGGTAGAATGCGATTCTTTTTGTTCTGTTGGAGTTAGAGCCCAGATGGTAGGTGACGCTGGGGGAAGACCAAGAAAAGCCCGGGTTACAAAGATCGGAAAAGGTTTGACAACTACCGGTGTAAGTTTAACCACAGTTAGTGCTGATGTGCAAGATTCCATCAGATGGAGGACTTGAGGATGTCGTCCTTTGCATCTCTCAAGAGGTGTTAAGGGTATAGTAAGGTAAAGTAAGGTAAAGTAAAGTAAGTCCAGGCTGCAAGAGATCCCGACCACCAGATGGCCTCAAATTTCAATTCACTGATGACTACGTTAAATCTACCTGTGCATCTCTAAATCACGTCCAGTAAATACCCAGTGTCAATTTTACTTTAAAGAAATGGCCATTTCTTTGTTAACCTCAAAGCCTTTCCCCTTACTTGGAAAACTTCCTCACAGAAAGTTCTACAACACAGTTGAGTTATTAATATGAAAAAAAAATGACAGTGGATTCTATGTTTTCTGAAATTTATGCAAGGAAATGGCTTTTATCTAAAGGCCTTTAATTTACTTACTTCTGTCTGAATCAGTCCAGATCTTTGCATTCTTAATTTTCTCACTACGTCAGGAACATCGACACTATTTAAATTACCTGATGGGAAAAGAATAAATTGGAACTCATTATAAGCACCTGCAATGCTAAGTACAATGGGTATAATACTACTAAAATAAGAAATAGTTTAAATTACTACGATGGATATGGTGATTACAACTAAAATAAAGACTAGCTGTTGAATCCAACTTCTCTCTACCGATGAAAATCGGTCGGTCGTTACTGCTACTAGTAAATCAACAAGTGTTAGGAATCGAAGGATGACCGAAAACACCTTGCAATATAACTTAATTTTCAATCACTATTTCACAATTGTTTTTATGTTACTTTTATGTTTTTTACCTTATGTTCAGGCCTATTCAGGCCAACAAAAGTTGATTTATCTTTTTGTACATATATTTGTCTTTTTTGTAGCTCAAAACAGGTTACTTTTATCGACAAAGGTGTTCTTAATTATCATTTTATCGTCACTTTCTGACAGCACGTTAGCAATATGTAATTAATTTACTCACAATGTTTGTATACTTACGGGCCAACTCTGGTTTCTATTTCAAATGTTTTGGGCATTTTTGTCCACTACAACAACAGGCTTACCAATATTTAACAACAAATGCATTTTGTTTACACAGTAAATACCTAACTTGATGCTGAACCGTCTCTTCTCTTGTATACGTTCTGCTACAGTTTTTAAATACTCTTCGTGGTGGTTTTGCGGTCGTTTCATCTTTCATCACAGTTGCTCCTGGCTGTACCAGGTTATGCTCGTTCCTTTTGTATTGTGAATTCACACCCTGGATTGGGAGGGTCTTCTCAAAGGTACTGCTTTATTAGGGACATCAAGGTACCTCAGGAAAATAAAACCCTGATATATCCTACATCCTGGATAAAATGGCTGGATACAATTATATGTTTCATACAAAGAATTTGCCATTACAAAGACACAACAAAAAGCAGTTCGCAAAAGACCAGATGTTGATCATAACGCTATTGTAACCTGATCGGTTTATCAAGTGACAGTTTGCAGATATGGCATATAGAAGGTATCTTGAAATGTATAGTCTCTTTGGGGTAGGATATGGGATGTTATTGGCTACATTAGAGATTTACGATCCGTGGACACCAGAATTACGGTGTACTTATATGAAGAAATAACACTATCAGTTTGTATGGTAAATTATAATCTTTAACTGTATAAATAAGTCAAAATTTTTCATTACTTGGAAAGATCAACTACCAATTTGTGGTACAATAACTCGTTCTGCTGTGTTTGGGAAATCAAGTCTCCTACAGTACCGTACAAAACTACTTAAAGTGCTGGCAAACAAAATAACAAATGACCTAGACTCAACCTTGGAAGTGTGTGTGTGTGTGGAAGGGAGGGGGGGGGAGGGATGGAGGCGCGGGAATGTTCAACAGATGTTTTAATAATTAAATCACAGTAGTCAACACCTCCTTGAAGACTCTTGCAACACATTAAAAAGCTCTCAATCCAGGTCTGACGAAGAAAACTCTTTTGCCATTAACAGATTATGTCCAACTTCTAACAAACTTGCATTCAAATCCACACACGGGGCAGTAATCCGATCTCCCCTAAATGCCGCTATCCATAGATTGCGAGTGAACGTTCAGTTAGCAATCTATGCATAAAACATTTCCCAATTGTTAAACAGCATTTCTGAAGGCTGGAAACGATGCAAACTGGAAAAAATTCATTGGAAGAAAAAGAACAGCTTGTGTTTCGGGAGCTCAGTATTTTAAACAGCTTAAGCTGTTATTCTGGAATTCCATAAGGGTCGACCATTTGGTTAAAGTATTTTCGATGTAAATACCAAGCAGTTGTTGATCCTATGCAAACTTTGGGTACTGAAAATACTCTCTATGCAGGTAATATCAAATCAGAGGTTAACTTTGAATCGCTCGGACCCTGGTGCACCGGCAAAATAGTGTTCAAACAACAGTTTCTTGCTTTAGCTGTCTATTGCCGTCCGTTTATTTGCCATGGTAAAGAACATTGGTGTTACAGTGCGTATTTTAAAATAAAATGTGTTAAATTGTGGTTTCAATGACCTAATAAAAATCTTTGGAAAAAAAAGAAGAAAATGTTTCATCTGCGTCGCTGTTTAAAAGGGCCACCTAACGAAAGAATAAAAATAGTCCAAAGTACAACAATACAGCTTTCTAAATCTTTTACCTTAAGGATTATGAATATCAGTTATGTTCAATTTTTACTGGTTGCCAGTATATAAATCAACTAAATTAAAGATACTTTTAATCACCTACAAAACTCAAAGTAGATTAAATATTTGTAGACTTAAAGTAAGATCATTATCTAATTTGCAAATCGTAATGTTAACTTAACATTTACGACTTTATGGCTATGGATCTTTTCATGTAAGACTACATCTGTATCAATTCTATTAACTTTACTAAGCTTTTTCAACGCATAAGTATTCTTAAGGTAGGAGATTCCCTGCTTGCTTTTTCCATCAAATTAATTTATTACTACACTATGGGAGCCACTTCTGGTGGTAGATAACGCAGCACGAAAAGTTTGCAAGTGACAGTGCTATTACAAAAATAGTGATTTATTGTTTGATATTCATTTCCAAGCTTGTAGCCCCATATATATTCCAATTAATGCCAATTAAAAATGAAACGACCAGTTCACAACAAAGTTTCAAGGAAAAAGTTAAAACTGTTACCTTTGTCCAACAAATGATTTAGAAGGATATCCAAGGCAAGAACCGTCCCTGTTCTCCCGATTCCAGCACTACAAACGAATGGAGACATATATAAAATCAAATTATATGTAACCCTTAACACTAAAGTAGCTTTGAGTGTTACTAATGGTAAGGGTGTAAACAGTTGTACATTGAATAATGACCTGACAACTGTTTGAAAGTAGATCAAGTTACTTTTGACTGAAGTTCAGCTCTTTGACTAAACTTCAGCTAGGATCTTAGTCCAATCAAATATAACCAGCATCCCAAACTCTTATAATTCAATGGTCTACGGACATATGTTACAACAATGACTTGAAACAATGGAATCCAACGCAAGAGTAAACACGAAAAAATTGCGAATCTACATCATCAAATCTCAAAATTTTTGAAATGAAAAATAATGCAAATCCGTTGCTTTTGAAAACAAAATAAACCACATAGGCTATAATAGTACATTTCTTACCTACAATGAATTACAATTGGTCCTGGATTCGAAAATGTCATGACAGCTGAATTAGACTTTTGCAACATTTCAAGCAAGGATCCTGGATCGTCTGGCACGCCATGGTCTGGCCATTCAAGGTATTGAAAATGGAACATTTTTCTAGGTGGTTTTAGTGGTGCGCTGGGGTCAAACTAAACAAACAGGAAAAACCCAAAAAATTAGCAGAAAATAAGTATGGCGTTACATATAAAGAAAGAGGATTAACTTTAAGGTTTTATAACATTTAATATGAATTAACTACACGTGGAATCACAGGTTCTAAATGGTTCGGAAGGTCTCTTCAACGGCAAAAGGAAAATTTTCTCTGTAGTTCATATCTTGGGGTGTTTGGGGTGCTCGGACGGAGTACTGTCCAGTAGCAACCATCAGCTGGCCTCCGGCCGATGGACCTACCAGTCTCCTGAAGATAACCAACTCTTATGTCTGGCTCCAAGTAGCTGCTTGTGCACGGCAGCGGCCACACCCCGGAAAACCGCTTCAGCTGGCGGGCTAAGCGACATGAGGGTACCCAGTAATTCATTATTGGGGACAGGTGCATGTCTCGCACCAGCGCATGAAGTCAGGAAACGGCGGAGTTGGCGGAGGGGTCTCTGGTCAGACCAACGGCAATGAAGGCGCAACCTGCAAACGCATCGCGGTATGCTAAGGGCACGACTGAGGCGAGAGTAAATGTGGCCATCCACCAGTGGAAGGCAATGGCAAACCACCACTTTATCTCGACAAGAATAATCATTGATACACACAGAATATGCACAATGGGGTTGATGATGACAACACAACCATCAACACATAGCTCGGTCGGGTTGTTCATGTTCGACAGGTGGGACCCGATCATCATCCTGTTACTGTCAGAAACAAAAACCCCATCCGGATTGGAACATAGAATGTACGCACACTGTATCAAGTCGGGAAACTGGCAAAAGTTAAACTGGAAATGGAAAGAATGAATATCAATATACTAGGTTTATGTGAGACAAGATGGTCTGGTAAAGGATGTTTCGACATGGAAGGATATCAAGTTATATATTCTGGAGGGGAGCGACATGAAAAAGGAGTTGCTATGATCATGGTCAATGAACTGAGCAGATGTGTTATAGGATATTGGAACCTTTCCGAAAGAGTTTTGCTAGTCAAACTGAATGGGAAACCATTTAATATATTTGTAATTCAAGTATATGCTCCAACAACCGACAGCAATGACGAGGACATTGATGTATTTTATGGACAGCTTGAGGAAGTAACGAGCCAGTGCAATTCCCAAGAGGTAGTCATAGTGATGGGAGACATGAATGCTAAGGTCGGAGATCAAAGAATAGGAAATATAGTAGGAAAATATGGACCAGGGATACAGAATGAGAGAGGAGAAAGATGGGTAGACTGGTGCACAGCGCATGACCAGGTGATTATGAACACATGGTTTAAAAATCATAAAAGACGCCTGTGGACACGGAAAGATCCTGGAGATAGGTATAAAAATCAAATTGATTATGTAACCATCAACAGTCGTTTCCGAAATGCTGTTTAACAATCGAAAGCTTACCCCCCCTTAGCAGATTGTGGAAGTGACCACAATCCTGTTGTATGTACAGTAAGACTGAAGCTTCGTCGACTAAAACGCACAACTACAGAAGCTAAACTGCAGTGGAATCTTGTACGTGAAAACCAGAAGCTCAGATCTAGATATGCAGTCGCGGTAAAGAACCGGTTCGAAATACTGGAGAGAGAAGGCAGTAAATGGGAAGTGCTAAAAGAAGCACTATTAAAAGCTGGCAAAGAATTTGTTAGGCCAAAAAGAAATGAACAAAAGCAAGCTTGGATGAAGCCAGAAATTCTGCAGAACATGAGAGAAAGGCAGAAAATCTCAGACAGAGACTCGATTCAATACAAAAACTAAATGTCGAAAAGCGAAAGATACATGGATAAATGAACAATGTCGAGATATTGAAGGCCAAAAAAATACGGATAAAAAGTTCATGCACAAAAAGATTAAGGAATTGGTAGGTAAAAGAACATACTGCTCAAGTGGATGCGTTAAAGCAAAGGATAGTTCTATAAGCACGGAAAAAGAAGAAATGTTGGCACGCTGGGCAGAGTACGTTGACGAGCTGTTTAAAGATGCAAGGGAAGACAAACCATCCATTAAGAAACCCATCACTGGACCTAGAATTCTACCATGTGAAGTGATCGCGGCGATCAAGAAGATGAAGGTAAACAAGGCAACAGGGCCAGACAAAATCTCCGTGGAAATGATAAAGGCTCCTGACGGGTTTGGGATATGTAAAGTCACGGAACTACTCAACGATATATATGACAGCAGAGAAATTCCATCAGACTTGACCAAATCTGTGTTCATAGCTTTGCCAAAGAAACCTGGTGCTACGGAGTGCGAGCTACACAGAACCATCAGTCTAATGACCCATGTAACTAAGATCCTTATGCGAGTCATAATGGCAAGAGCTAGGAGAGTAATAAGCCAAAGATAGGAAAGCAACAATTTGGCTTCGTCCAAGATTCAGGTACAAGAAACGCTATATTCATATTGAGAATGTGATCGGAACAAACGATAGAAATGCAGAGAGATTTATACCTGTGTTTCATTGACTACTCAAAAGCATTTGATAATGTAAAACATGAACGCCTTTTAGAGATGCTACAAGATCTAGACATTAACGGTAAAGATGTAAGAATCATAAGGAATATGTACTGGGAGCAGACTGCAGGAGTGAGCGTACAAAACGGTTGGGAAATACGGTAATATTCAAAGAGGAGTTAGGCAAGGATGTGTCTTCTCACCGGATTTATTTAATCTTTACAGTAAGTACATTATGAGAAGCATCGAAGAAAAAGACGGCTTTGTGATAGGAGGCTATAATATGAATAATATAAGATACGCAGACGACACAGCACTTAAAGCTGATACTCCAGAGAAGCTACAACAACTAATTAACACAGTCATAGAAGAAAGTGAAGCCAAGGGTCTCACTATCAACCGCCAGAAGACCTTTTGCATGGCTGTGGGTAAAAGGAGTGCAAATCTGAGCTCTAAATTAAAGATTGATGGAGAAGACATTCAGCAGGTGGACAAATTCAATTGTCTTGGTAGTATGATTACATCAGATGGAAGATGCATTGTGGAGATATGGAAACGTATTGCAACAGCAAAGCAAGTTTTCCAGCGAATGGCTAAAATTCTGACAAACCGTACAATATCCGTGTATACCAGAGTCAGAATATTATATTGCTATGTGATCCCGGTACTAACATATGGGTGTGAAAGCTCGATAATTACACCAACACTAGAGAAGTAGATTGAAGCAACAGAGAGGTGGTTGTTTAGGCGCATTTTAAAATATCTCGGACTGAACATGTTTTCAATATGGATGTTTTGAAGAGGGCAGGGTGCAAGAGAAAGCTGCTATCCATTATTCGAAAAAGACAGCTTTCTTTCTTGGGTCATACAATGAGAAAAGAGGAGCTCGAAGAAGTGACACTAACGGGAAAGATCGAAGGGAAACGAGGCAGGGGAATGCCAAGAACGAACTACCTGGGAGGCATAGCGGCATAGTCAGGAAAGAGCGAGCTGCAATTGCTAAGAACTGCGAAGGATAGAGGTCTGTGGAGAACCATGATCGCCAACGTTCTGGGAGAGCATGGCACCTGAGGAAGAGGAGGAGTTCATATCATTAAAAAACTCCTTTAGCAGCATTAGACAAAGCTCTATTTCCCGAACGTTATAGAGTGGCACAAAAAGTGCGTGTTATTCAAACGTAAATAGGTGCTATGATCGGTAAAAAAAAGTAAACATGACTTGTATACTGTGACAGAAATTATAGCCGTAAATGGGTCTACAATCAGCTTAAGGCACTGAAATCTATTACCGCGTGGAAATTATGTCTTGCTTTATCGCAATACCTAAGGAGCCTAATACAATAGAAATTGGATTATATTTAAACATTCATCTGTCTTGTTTACAAAATATGATTAGTGGGTTACTTTGATGAGAGCAATGCTATGAGTTACGCCCAAATGGTGGTCTTCGGATCAATACTGTTTCAGAGCAGGCATGTAGCAATTGCAAGCAAGAGTAACAATCTAAATGTTAAGCAAAGAAATAAACAAAACTTACTGTGTTTATTCTTAGGGTATTATTATTATTATTATTTATTTATTTATTTATTATTACTTTCATAAACTAAGAAAAACTGGAGTGCTGACGTTCCGCCTGTTAGCTTCAGTTAATATTAATATAAATATTAAAGTTTTGTTTGGACGCAGTTTTTGTACAATGTGTGAAACTTCACGGAGGCGAATTTATTCATATCAACAAAATATTTTTGGCACTGCAAAGGGAGTGCAATGGGCCATAAAAATCTGTATATCTTGGTACACTAGACGATACAATTAATACCCTGCGGAATTGAGTGTTTTACTTGTTTTACTTAAAGTGCCAGCTGAATCAGTATTACATAAGCAGCAGAAGAAGAAGCATTGAGTATCTAGTCACATTTAAAGAGGAAGGAAGGGGTGGTTAAATGTGACTTGAGTATATAAAATCAAAGAAACAGGACCTGATTTGTCAGAAGTTGAAGTGGGTGGATGACGGTGGTACAGAAAAAATAAAGAAAATGGGAATGCCAAGATAGGTAATGGGAATACAAACCCAGTTACGTTGATAGAGGGAGGAAGAGGGTGGCAAAATGTGGCTTTGAAGAAGTACATCAACCAGTTTCTGATTTCCAAAAACTTAAAGTAGGTGGACGAGGGTGGTATACAAAAAAGAAGGGGCAAATGGAAATGCCAAGATAGGTAATGGAAATAAGAACCCAGTCACATTCTTAAAGTGAGGGCGAGGGTGGCTAAATGTAACTTTAAAGAAGCATATGAACCAGGTTCTGTTCAGTCAGTACTTAAAGTGGGTGGATGAGGGTGGTACAGAAAAAGAAAGAGAAAGAAATTAAACCAAGAGACAGACTGTGGAAGCAAAGAACTCTATGCCATTTGAAGAGCTAATAAGAGCTCGTAATGGGCAGATGAGGGTGGTAGAGAAAACGAGGGAGCCCACATGACTTTTAACAAAACATGTTTGACCACAAGCAATCAATGCTAAAAACGATATGTGAGCCTGGACGAGGAGGCTGAAGAAAAATTTCCTGAAGAAAGAAGAGGGGTGCCACTGCGACAACTCAAGATGATGGACTGAGTGTGTTTGACTAGTTGGCATTGGAAATTAGAGAAAGGACCTGTACTGTGAACTGGAGTGAATTCAGTAATTTTGATCCCAGTACAGATAAGCAGTTAATCCACGCAGTTGTACTCTAAACCAGCAATATCTTTCCATAAGAGAGGAGAGGCATGAGGGTCCCAAGCCCCTAATGGTGAGGGGAGTGCAAGGACCTGCCTGTTCAAGAAAGAAAAAGTTGCAAGTGAGCCAGCAGGACACTACCCTCCTGCTAATATCAAATTAAGTGATTATTTCAATAAACATCGTCGTTTTATCCTAGTTTTTATTATTGTCCTGCTGACTTGCTTCACTTGTCAGCAGACCTAGCACAGAGCACAGTTTGGTAACGGATGATCATACCATGTGCAAAACCTATGTTCTATTCTGTACCTGGTGGTGGGTGTTAACGTAGTGCCAAAACTGGCAAAAAAATTGTAATTTTCAGACATGGTCATGAATTTTGCAGAGAGATTTGTGATGGCAAAGCGCTACTTTTGCATTAATGACTAATTACTAATTAACTAATTAACATTTGCTTATGAACCAAAACTATAGTATTTGACTAACAAACTGAAATTTTCAATGACGCATTTTTGGTAGGGACTAATCCTGGAAGTCCACTGATATAAACGGCATTCCAATATCAATTTGGGGTAATGAATAATAAAGAAATTAAGGGATATGTATGAAGCATTATTTCAATATTTGACTAACAAACCCTAACTGTCATTTAAGTTCCACTGGCATGGCTTAACTAGGCAGATTCATGTACATATACCACCCTCCAATATCAGTTAGGGCTAATGAGTAATAAAGTAATTAAGAATGGACCATGAAGCAGAAATTCAATATACGACAAGCAAATAAAAATTTTCACCTGAAAATTATTGATCATGAAGTGGTATGAGCATTGTCATTTTTCAAAAGGAAAGAAGTGGATGGAAAGAGCAGCTTTCTGCCTCGTCCTTTTCCTCATTTACCAATATCACGTCATTTGCGAACATCAAGTTGCTCAGGTAGTCCCTTGACATCGTCAATCAGCTTGTCCATTACTATGGCGAACAGCAGTGGACTCAGGGACGAAGCCTTGGTGCAAACCTACTTTAACATGGAATGGCTCCATTATCCCCACTGAACTTCGAATCAGTCTCACATTCCACATACATCTCCTGTATCGCTCTCACGTACAGTTCGTTAACTCCTTTGCTTCGCATACAATACCACAGTTCATCTCTGGGTACTCTGTCATACGATTCTTCAAGGTCAATGAATATACAGTGCAATTCTTCCTGACCTTCCATGAAATTTTCTGCCACCGTCATTAGTGCAAAGATTGGACCAACTGTGCTTCTGTTCCGACATAAAGCCAAATTGTTGCTCATTTACCTGCACTTTGTCTCTTACCCTACCATTTAATACTCGTTACTAGAGCTTCATTATGTGGCTTAGTAGTTTGAAGCCTCGATAATTTGAGCAGTTCTGAACATCACCATTGTTTTTAGATATTGGTACGAGGATGCTCTTTCTCCATACATCTGGCACTCTACTTGTTACAAGGATTTCATTAAATAGTGATGTGAGGAAATCAAGTTCTTACTCTACTAGGGCTTTCCATACTTCAACTGGTATCTCATCAGGTCCCGTTCTTCATTCAGGGCCTTCTTCATTTCTTCTCTCCTAACTCTTGGTATATCCTGTTCATGGGCTTGTCCTGCTGGTTCCCTCTCTTCCCCGGGGTTCTCCTCGTTCAACAGCTTTTCAAAATACCTTTTCCACCTATTCTAAATATTCTCTTAATCTACCATCTTCATTCTTGATCATCTTCACCTGTTGGATATCCTTGAACGCCTTCTTCATCTGCTTTGCTATTCAAAATATCTTCTGTCCATCTGCAGTATCCAGGTTGCCATGTACTTCCTCACACACCACCTTTTTAGCCCTAGATATGGCTGTTTTAACCTTTCGTTTAGCTTCCAAATACTCAGTTTTCTTTTTATCACTCCTGTTTATGCACCAGGCTTTTAAGCTCTTCTTTTTCTTCTGAATTCCTTCTTGACCCTCCTCTGACCAACACAATGTTTTTTTATCCCTTTTCTTTCCTTCAAAGCTCTCTTTCCTCCTCTCTGTCTTCCGCTTGCTTGACCGGTATTATAATTTCCATCACCTCGCTTTGTCCCCAAGACAAGAGTGGTTGTTGTTAACCGGGACGCGACCGATCCGGTATGAAATTTGTATTATTTCCCATCTTTCATGTTATTGATTTGGCAGTTTTCTACAGCCAGATGTCCTTCCTGACGCCAACCACTTTTATAGGCGGTGTGTCTAGCCTTTGGTCTAAGTGCCTATTCACAAAGCAGTAAGTGGTCATCCTTGGCCGGCGACCCCTTAATAAACGTTCCTATCCCTAGCCCGGCCGGGCCGAAAAAATGAAGGCTCCGTAACTCAGGGACTGGTGGCTGGCCGGGTGGTACGGCTTGCCATAGGGCCACTCGGGAACTGTGCAAGACAGGGATGTCCATTTCTCTGAGGTTCAAATCAAATTGAACCCGCATACCCAAATATAGTACAGAAATGATGGTAGCCAAATCCCGTATCAGATGTGTTACTCCTCGAGCATGTACAACATAGTTATAGAAGGCATTTCTGATAAAATGGATAGAAAAGGGTGTTCAGTCTCTTGAGACGATTCTTGATTAATGTATCTTAATGGATATGCATGTACAGGATGACCCAAGATCTTTTGTGAGTAAGAGAAAAACGAATGGCGTAAACAGTAGTAACACAACCAAAGAATATTAATTTCCCAGTACCATTTTCATCAAACAAAACTCGGTAAAATAAAATAAAAGGAGTACTATCAGTGTCTAAATGGTCATAGCAGGGCACGTGCTTGTACATAAATGCTGTAAGCTACTAAACTTTTTAACAATAAAGGCTTTTCTTGCTCAATGCACTTAGTCCTCTCAATCCTTTACACCAGCTGCCTGCAACCAAAAACTTAAAGTCAGAGCTGGACACGACAATAGGAAAGACATATTCTTATTCTTCCTACGGCGAATATCATGAAGAAGAGCCACTGTACTAAGCAGTCAACTCTAATCACAAGACGCATAATGTTCGCAATATTACACTAGCAAATAAATCCCAAAATTACAATTTACATATGTACCTCAACTTTTGATACTAACAGCTCCCGAACACAGTAATCTCTTGTTTGCGTCTCCAAAATGTTCGTTATTTGTTTGTCGTGAAACATCATGCTTGAGCCAGATTCTGGCCAATACTTAACACACTTAACCTGTTAAAACATGAAACAAAATTTAAAATCAATGATAATACTTACCGCTGTCCGCTTTCAAAGGGTAAACACAAACAATGATGGCAAGGTCACAGTTAACAGTGAGAAGGATGATAAGAAATACCTCACAAGGCGCCTTTGAATGGTCAGAAAGATATTGGGCAAGACATAACATTTCGACTTTCTTGATACCCACCTGGCGGGTCAAAACGCGGTGTCTTCTACTCTATTGCTCCACAAAAGATGGGGTTCTCGGTAGGTAGTTCTCCATTACCGTAGGTTAGTACTTTAAGGACATTGTCTGACGCCTGCACTAAGGCTATAAAAAAACCCAAGCCCAAACTAGCACCTATAACGATCGGCAAATTTCGTCGCAAGTTCTCAAATATTTCAGAGGGTCTCAACAAACCAACATTTCTGGTCAAGAGTAATGCGTTTCGACGTTTTTAACTTTTCAAGAATACTCTAATGTAAAAGAAAATGTGAAATTTGCGTCAATATATCTGATCCTGTTTGTGAAACGTTTAACTTTAAATAATTTCGAAAAGTTATTATGTGCGGTTCTCTGGCTATGATATTCGGTTCTTATTCGTGCACCCTGTGTTCATTTTCGGGAGCGCTGGGAGTATTTTGTCGTTTTAAATTCATATTTATGTTCGACCAGACAAAGGTCTTCAAAAACAGTTAATAGTAAACAAATTTTTGTCATATGTAAACATAACAGAAATGACCTTTTCGTAGCAAATAAATTAAAGGATGATAGCCACGAGTCACATGACAGATAAATCAGAACAGAATAGTCATTTGTAAATCTTTTATTCTATTTTATTTCATTGACACATCCATGACAGACCAATAATTTAAGACAAATCGTTAAGGCATTATCAGGTTTTAAAATGATAACGCAGGTGTCCTAAGATGAGCTCAACAAGAACGGAAATCTCATGTAGAACTCTCATGTCTAGATAAATTTACATCATAAAACATGAGAATAGGGCTATATTCTACACTGAAATGGAATAAAATAATACATAGTTTACAAAATATGACATGTTTTCAAACCATAGAAAAGGTGGCAAAACAGTCGAAAAAAAATTTAGCTTTTATAGATCTTGCAACCTTTATTGTAAATAAAAACTGACATCTGAGTGTAAAAAGGCTGTGCAATTGAAATAAATATAGAACAAATAAAAATAAGTGCGTTCCACTCAAGGGATGATATGCAGTCGAGATTAGGGATGGAAGTACAATATACTTTCTGACAATCTAAAGGAAAAAAGGGCGATCACAAAAATATTACGGATGTTCCGACCATCCTATCGAATCATCCATTCTTTTCTGCAAAAACGGCAGGTAATATCTTTACTTTACTGCATAGGCTGGCCAAAGACATGCACTCGTATTCCATTAACAATTATTACGAGTATCGCTCATTGGCATAATAGCTCATGGTAGCTAATCTTATTGGAGTAAATTGCTTACTTCCTGTTCCGAATCTTAGATAAGGATATTACAATCAAATATTTTGCTAGTTTACCATATAAATAAAAACCCTTAAAATTTATAAAATGAAGTATATCGCAGTATAATCCGTGATCCTCGAAAAAAAATGTTGGTACATTTGCCTACCACTAATCTAAATATCTCAGTAAACGAGTTTAATCAATTACATCACGCTGCGATGTGGGGGCACACGTCCTTCAGTCCTCGGACAGTTCTCGGGTTTAATGTTGCGTGCAAAAATTGATACCTACACTCTTTTCCTCTGTCTTTCTCAATTTACTGCATGTCTATCTACGTAAGCGTCAACAATTATCAGGTTTCCATGATTACAACGTAGAAGTTCAATAAGACGGAACTGCTGTCTTTCTTCTACTGTTGGGGGTATTCATACAATTTCTGGTCCTAATTTTTCTGTGTAAAACTAATAGAATGAAAACCAAGGTAATAGTAAAGACTCCAAAAGTAATGGAAGCCAAGGTACGAAAAGTAGGCTTTCGCGAGGATGGTTTTATGTTTCTAAAAATTATGGCTATGATGTCGACGTGGAATGAAATAAAATCATCATGAAACGATATTTAGGTTTCTTTGGGATTATTTGTTCATGTGAAAGAGGGCAGATACAATCATATCAATTACGAATGGACTAGCGTCTTACCTTAGACTTTTCAATTTCCTTGGTTAACATAATTATTACTCTGCTGTTTTGCTCAAATACCATTTGCCAAAAATCAGAAACTGTAGACTTCATGCATCCTTGAGCAGCAATATAAGTCCTACCAGTATAATCGTCCTTGTGAAAAAAATAAATCAATGTATCGCTGATAGGTACATATCCAAAGAAAAACATGTATAAATTAAAAATGCTGAATTCGGATTGCAGTAGTTTTCTGCTCCTGCTGTTACAAAAAGTAAAATACTGCGCTAGGCAAGTTGGGCAGTAGGGTCAATTTTGTTACATTTGGGAGGTGAAACTGGAATTCATTTTCGCCCTGCGTATGTGGTTCGTTGCAAACCCGTACACAAAAAAGGTTTCCAAAGGGTTCATGGAAATTTTTTGTTTTGTTATGTAATAGATGTATCAACAAGTTTGGAACCTTTGAAAAGACGCCTGGAATATCCCCTTTATGGATTCAATTGTTGGCTGTATCGAAATAACAACAACACAAAGTGGAGCATTAAAATTCTGTGGACAAGTTTACTGAATAAAAATTGGTTTTTTATTCTTATTTTTCATTCACAGCAGAAAGCTAACTCCATTTAATTGCCATGTTGACGCTTCAATGGATGCTCACACCATTTAATTCTGGTTTCATTTTAACCAAAAATATTAATGTTTGTCTACGTACGAAATTCAATCTATAGCAACGCCTAAATTAATTGAGAACTATATGTCTATTTTCTGCAATTTAGTACACTCATTAAGCATTTTGAAAAACACGCTATTTTGCCCCCAACGTTTCCTAGTGTATAAAAGTAAGCCGTAAGATGGGGTACAACATTAATCGAACTGGTTTAAAAATACTCTAGTAACAGGATACCTTGGAATGCCCCTAACTCGTCTGCTGGAATTTCCTATCAATATAAATATATTAACGCAACCACTTGAGATTTTCTTTCACTGATCAAAGAGGAAAATCCTTCCTACTAAAAAAAGTTAGACAAAAAAAATTTTAGTTGACCTCAGGCATTGGTAATCTACTGAATTTATGTGTCAGCGTCACAATGTCACCTAAAAACGTGCACAATTATCCAGAAAAAAGATGAGTGCTGCACCTACTAAATACAAAAATATACTATACATTATTTCAATTACCATTTAGGTCTGTTTGCTATGTACATGAATCTGGTCGCGTGGGTCATTTCTAATATGAAGGTCTCGAAGAAAAACGGAAGTGTAGGGTGGTTGGGGGCGAAAATGGTTTGGAATAGATTTAAACTACCACCTGTACCTTTCCTTGCCATTCACTCTCCCATATAAACTTTCGGATTTACATTTCAATCAGCTTATTCCTGCAATTTAATATTTACTCAAACTGAATATAAAAAAAAGCTTAACAAAGGAATGCAACAACATACCATAATGTAACTTGCATTAATGTAATCCGAACCAATAATATCAGGATCAGCGTTCTGGAGCCTGACTCTTGTTCTGTCAACTTTATAAATCAGAATAAATACCGATAGTAAAAGCAATAGTATGCATTTACAGTGTACTATCTAATATTTTTACTCATATTAAAAAAAAGCTGTATAAAAGAAATTCATTCTGCTTACTGTATAAATTGCCTTACTTTCCACGCCATACCAAGCAAGAAGTCAAAATGTTTCACAAATATCTAAAACTGGGGCGGGGGAAAGTAAAAACAAAATGGTATTTTAATTTCTAGTTCGTTCCACCCACCAAAAATTTTGTAGCTACACACCACAGATCGGCTTAAAACTCAACCAACATCTTTTAAACTCCCTTAACGCCAGCTAGCTGGATATATATATGGATTGATAGGTGGATGGATAGATCAACAGAGAGAGAGAGACACAGAGAATGAGAGACAGAGAGAGAGAGAGAGAGAGAGAGAGAGAGAGAGAGAGAGAGAGGGAGAGAGAGAGAGAGAGAATTAAGACAAGAGATCAAATTTGACCTTAGATTTTAAATTATTCAAGTCATCTGATGGAAAAACGACTGCAGCCCTTCCTTCAGAGGTAAAAAACACAATTACAAAGTAAATCGTATGAGCACACATCCTATGATAATACCAATAAAAGACAAGCTTTAAGCATTAAGACAAGTAAGATTTCGTCAACGAGACAAAGATCGAAGAGTAGTAGCAAGTTTATATGCATAATTTGTGTAACTTGCTAAAAGTTTAAGAGAATTTCNTTTTAAACGCCGTGAGCAGGAGGGATGTGTATAGATATAGGGAAAGAGGGGGGAGTGGAGAGAGCAAAAGAGAGAGAGAGACACAGAGAAAGAGAGAGAGAGAGAGAGAGAGAGAGAGAGAGAGAGAGAGAGAGAGAGAGAGAGAGAGAGAGAGAGAGAGAGAGAGAGAGAGAGAAAATATTAAATAACTATGTGTTATTATGTTATACAGTGAAAAGAATACAGTACGCCGGTGCTGCATGACAACCTCGGAATGTCCCACTGATGGGCAAAGGCAACTTTTATATAACTACATATCTCAAATTCGAAAAACATTCTCTTGCAAAATTCGAGCAAAGAAAAATACAGGTTTCTAATTGTTGACAAAACAAAAAACCACAGTGGATACAAATAACACTATAACTATTGTGTGGTTCGTCATGCTACCATGCTTATTTACTTGGTGTCAAAACGACATTATTGGCAATACTTAATAGCTAAGGTGCCTTTTTTGTAACCAAAGTTCGTTATCACGATTATCACACCATAAAATAAAAGCCCATTAATCGTTTTTCTTTTTGATATTTTAATGGTATTTCTGTCTTGGTCAGCGCAGCCAACCCTTGGCTTTAACCATATTGTCATTGTGTAGTCTTCCTGTAGGTTTTACAGAATACAATCCAAAAAATAATTGTCAATTGAACTCCGAAGAAGAGCAAAATTAATTCTTTATTCGTAATGTGTCAATTACACTGGCCTGCGTTTTTCAGTCGCAGGTCGAAGGTTTTTCAACTGATTTGTGTATTTTTTGGTGCTCTGAATCCAAAAATACCCTCCATTTTTCTTGGGCAGATCAAGTTGTTGAGATATGATTAGTGCAAGTTTTGACAATTGAATTGTACTTTGTTCAAGAAAAACAGATCGGTAGCTGGCCCAATCTTTGTTTTTATATAGAAAACGAAATTGGAGCAGCCTCAATCTGCATCTCTTAACGTGAGGAAACTGAACCTGAAACTTTTTCTTTTTAAACCTGAACGGTCATTTATTATTTAGCAGAGCAGAATTCCAGTCAATGTGACTTCAAATCGCAAGGAACAGATACAGTGTTTCTATTTAGTATTTCAGATGAAGAGAGAATGGATTATAAATATTCAAATTATCGTCACAGGTTCTTTTATATATGTGGTAATGATTGGGCAAAATGAGTATGATTTTTGGATTTTGAATAGCAAACTACCCTAGAATCAGCTACCAGACGCTTGACCTTTAAAACTTCGCAAGCCCGTGTTATCTTTCCCAAACAAACACGTTAAGATACAGTTACAAGGGTGTATAAATTTTAAATTCGAATTAAAATTAATGACTTACACGGCAAAATATTTTTATATCGATTCTTCTTTTTGTTTTCCAGCCGTGATCCTTCCATTTTACATGTAGTGCTTATCTTATCTTCATGCTGCAGCATCTACAAACACATTCACGTAAGAGCTTCAAAACTAGTAACAAATGTCAAGACGTTTCAGTGAAATATTATGATAATTTCTAAATTCTTTATGTGAAACGCACGTTCCAAACGTAATTGACCCCTAAGAAATGACCTCTTTAATATGGTTTGACTCGGTGTACTTAATAATTCAGACCAACAATCTGGGAAGAATAGCACCAACGTGTCCAAATTTCGTTTCTGGGCATGACTGGGTTGCGAGGGGTTCCACAAGGTTTTCTAATCGTTAAATTCTTTCTTGCGACTTCAAAGTAAACCTGTTGGGATGGTCAACCAATCAAAATGGTCAACTTACGCCATCCTAATGCATATTAAGTACAGATAATTGTAAAAAATGGGTTAATGCCACTGAACTTGAAAATCGTAATTAAAACGATATTCGTTTAGTTGAAAGATTTTTCACTTGCAGTCAACTGGACCAGGATTCTGAAAGTTCAAACTCAAGTCAAGCGGTACTTCATCGACGAGAGAAACAATGAGAGGTTTGAAAGTAGCCAGTAACGTTTTGTGATTGGCTGTGAGACGACTAACTCCCTTGGGACTTCGAAACTTTAATTAGTACCCCAACAGGTAATATCTTTGCCCAACATCACATCAAAATCTGCAGTCTTTGGGCCCCTTCGAATTGTCCAACAAGGTCATCTGGCCCGTGTCAGGCAAGATCTCTGACTAAAGCAACATGGCATTCTATCTGACACATATCTGGTATTTAAACCTGATTTACACCTAACCACCAGGCGGGATTGTCTCCTTTAAACATTAACTATAATATGACATAGTAGGCGTTGTACCTGTCTTTGTGTGTTTGGTGTGTTGTCTGTAATTAGTCTGTAACTACTTACCCCCACTATACACAAGTCACTTGTCTATAACTGTCATAACTAAATTGACCGTTGTACCATATTTTCCCAACAGCTCAAAGGCAAAACGTAGTCAACGCTGATTAATGGCGCGAAGCTTTCAGATTTTGTCCTAAAGTGAAGGCTTCTCTATTCTGTTTTTTGTCAAATCAGTCTTTTATTTCAAGCAGTAGAACATTTGTATTTTCGAGTCTGATTTCCATTCGGAACACATATTATTAATAATCGCAATTTACAACACATTTATCTGAATTTTTCCCTTTTAGCTCTCAGAGTAAATGTAATTGCAGAAGCATAAATATAAATCATACCTTTTAAAATTACCCAATATCTAAAATACCTATTATAAATGAACTAAAACACACTTCAAGCCAGTTATCTCTATTCTCCAGAAGCAAGTAAGGTCAGGAAACAATGATACGAGTGGTATCAAATTTTGGACATAGATAAGCAATGATTTTACTGAACATTATACTCGAGTCGAGATACACGTGACCAAGTTCGGAAGAACGGTAGTCGAAGTCATTTCGTCATACCAACTGAGGGTTCATGTTCACATTGTTTGCTCTTTCTTTCATTTCCCTCCAGTTTGTCAGACTGATGAACAGTTTGCGTTAGACAAATGGTGACGTATGAGCTCTGGGTGATACTTCTTTTCGATGGAATTTGAAGTGACTCTTAGATAATACTTGTTAAGTCGGATTTAATGAGAGTTGTCGCAATGACGATTGCTTTGTCACCTCGGTGCGACATGAATGGTTCATTCATTCCTTTCCTATATAGACGCGAATTTTGTATCTATATTCAGTGAGAAATGAGAGCATCAGAAGATATTAGTTCTTTCACCATCCTCAGGAGCAGAAAGTACTAACTGTGAACTGGGAGAACCTGATGTATCTCGTAGTATAGCTACATTGCGAGTTTTTATTGTATGGATCAATTCCCGACAGTGGCTTTAGAAAAACCGTTCCTGTTAGCAGGTAAGTCAATTTTTAAAAACAATATATCAGAATTCCTCCTTTGTTGGCAACACTGAGATCGCTAGTGTGAAACGAGTTAATACAGAAAAGCAGAGAAAATTGTAAAATATGCATGCCAACGTTTAATGGGAATTCCACCGCCGATTAAACATGACTTTTGTATAAGTTCATAAATTAGAAACTAGTGAAAGCGGAGTGGAGGAATGGGCCGTTTTGAGCTATTTTACAATGACAATGGAATCGTTACTATACCCTTATGTCAGTGGCCAGCAGAAGTAAAATCACACTAAACTCTTGATAATATAATGCTACAAGCAAAAACAGGCAACCACCAAATGGATAATAACAAAAAATGTAATTGATTACAAAATAGTTATACATAGTCATATCAATACAATACAACACGTCAACTAAATTGCTTATACAAAACTGGGATTCAAAAATGTTTTCTATTAAGTAAAAATATTCGATTGTGCCCAAGGAGAACACCTAGGCATGGCTATTGGAAGAAACAATCTACAGCAAAACAGAATATACCTCAAATTCTGATTTAATCATTTCATTGTTCCTATTTCGTTCTGTTGTCACTGCAAGGGGCTAACATGCAATAAAAACAATAATAAAGCGGAGAAATTCATTAAAAACAAGCTTAATGGCGCTTGACAATCGGAAGGATCAAGTATTCATTTTAGGTCTTAAATTATAACATAGCACTAATACCAACATAAATACCACTGCATACTGAACAGCACCAACAGAGGAAACGTTCAAATTGTCAGAAAAATTTCCTTGGCAAGATTCTAAAGAATGTTCTATTTCCGCTTTTAATTTAACCCCCTCTTTCGTGCACATGTATTCTGTTTCTTAAAATGTTTTCAAATGTGCTGCACACTTCTTGCATTTAAATGTGGTTTTTTGATTAATACTGTCTTCTCGGTATTTTACTCTCCAGTTAACAAAAGGCCACATTGATCAAAATGTCATGTTTTGTCACCTCTTGTAACAAGGATAGAAATATTTCCGGTGACGTTTCAGTTGGGTTTTTTTACCATCTTTACATCTTAATTGTCCTTTTGTAAGTGAAGCTCTAGGACCTGGTGGCTACAAAGAGTACCGAAAAAGATCCATTAGCATAAAAACATAATTCCACGAGTGCAATTATTTCATGAACGTATTGTTGTTGTACTTGCACCATATGTTAGAGTAGATATATGTATCGACCTGCCCCTTGAATCCGTTGTCTTTTAAGGTAGGGCAGGAGGACGGCACAATTGAATTCTGTTATGTTTAGCATCCAGAGATTATACATTGAGTTATTTTCAAAAGTCCATGATTCAAAATTACCTTTTGCCCAGCATACCCTGCTATACAAGGAATTAAATAAATCGAAAAACAAAAATGGCAAAAGTAGTAAGAAACTAACGCAAACAGAGTAGATGTACGGCTTCAAAATAGCATGTTCTGCAAAGGCAATGATGTGAACTAGCTATCAAATCCCGCATGCTTTATATTAAAGTGTTATTACATGGCAGATAAAAGTAAATGTGTTCTAGTAAAAAAAAACAATAAAGCCTCTACAAGAGGTGAGACCCAATTGCTTCTTATTACTCAAGTATACAGATTCCCCGGTAATTGTACTATTCCTTGGGCTAAACTCTCTGATTTTGTTAAATATTTCCTCCCAAATCTAGCCAAAGTACTGTTGCGTTTCATCTGGTATTCAATGGAAGGGAACCTTAAACCATAGAAATTGGCAACAGCCGAGACTAAACCTGTTTTCAGCGCTGCTATGTCACAGCCCTAAATTTCAACCTTGCTTTTTTTGTCCACTCAGAATTTCTACGAGAAACTATTGGACTTCACACGACCTCTCAGTACTAGAAACCCTGAGTCTTAATTTCAAATATTATTGTGCGCGGTTTATGAAATCATGGTTTTACTGCCCTGGCTTCTTACCCTTTGTGGGAAAGATAATACCTTACCAAGGTCAATTCCTGAGACTAAAATATCGCATTAAAATTCAAAATTCAGCTCTTGAAACTTTTGCTTTATACTGTTATCATCATCAATGTAGTTATCATCACCGTCTTTCTAACTAATTTCCTATCCATGCTATCATAGGTTAGTCTTGTTACGCTAGGGAATGGTTGCAAAGAGTTATTATCATAGTCAGTTAATATTTTTCACACTACAAATTTATCACTACCACAAACTAGTCAAGAACGTCCAGTCTCAAAAGTTTATATTTTACTTGACATATTTCACTTAAAGTTCATACTTTAGTTGATTCCAAATTTACACTGTAAATATTGCTACTACCGCGTAAATTTGGGAGGTTCTTTTAAATGCAAAAACTAGAATTAGAAAATACAGTTTTGAAAATGGCATTTCAATCAGAAGTCAACGAGGCAATTAACCTACAAAAATAGTGGTAAAAACTAATACCTCCTTTAATTCGATTGTTGTATCAGTCTGTGCATGAACTAGAGGTTTTCTTTTGTAATATTTCAAGAGATGTACCAATGTTGGGAAACCTGTTCGTTTGATACTTTCAACATCAAATCCGTTTTGATCATAAGTTATTATGAATTCCGTTATACTTCTGTTATTCCTAGAAACAATCCGTAATAAAACGAGTAAAAGTAAATTGAAATTTGAAAATCAACACAGACAAACAACAAGAAAGAATTTTGGACTTGTTACACCAGCTTCAAAGTAAATCCTAGATATTTCCGTGCAAAAAACCTCCAATTACACAGTTTCAAAATATCAACTATCTAACATAGACAACAAATAGACCAAGGTAGGGATAAAATCTTCTACTTCCCTGAGCATCAGGCACATCAATTGCACTGTTTCCACCTCCATTTAGTTCTCTGTATACATTCTTCTGATAAACATTAACTATCCTGTTCCGTTTGAATTCAGCGATTCTTTGCTCTTTGCAGTACCTTGGCCTCCTGTTTCAATCTTTTAATATTCTCCTCGATTCTACGTTTCAATCTAGGTTCACCTTTCCCCCTATACGTGATTTTCTTCAAGCCCAGCTATTCTGCAGTCCACACACCTTCAGCCATAAGGTCATTGCTTTGCGTGATGTTTCTAGTTTTCATAAACTTGACTAATCTATTAACTTTTTCAGTTCAATATCTTAAAGTCCTTTTGTTAACGTATCCTTGCAATTGTCCTTTCTGATGCGATTATTTCTTAATAATCTTAATTCCTTAATAATCTACTTCTGCTCTTGGTCAGAAACAACATTATTGGTTTCGGCTTCAATTGTATCGTCTTATCAACTCAACATCATCTAACCAATTATTATCATCCCTCTGGTCATTTTGGAACTCAGTTTCCTCATTCTCCAGACTACCATCTTCGTTTTGTACTTCAACTTGTATTTTCCTTTTAATCGTTTCCAACCAAAGTTCTGATAACCATCCGTTCTTTCCGATGGCCCTCGCCTGGTCACAAACACGTTGTTCTGTTGAGTCAAACATACCCTCACTCTCCATTCTCTGAACATTCTCTGTAGCCACTGATGATCCTCCCTTCTTCATTAAACGGCTTATTTTCATAAAGGCATTCCATCACTATTTTGTTTCCTTCTTTACTACATTTCATTCTGGCAGTATGTGGATAGCCACCGACACCCGCTGCTCACCCGTGGAACACCTGGCGGACGAGGAGTTTTCACATTAATTTCCAGCTTCATTCACGTCGTTATTGGATACGCTATGATTTGACATTTAGCACTCATATCGAGATTTTGTGAGTTTAAGATTGGACAACTCATCTCTTAGAGGGCTGTCAACCAAGACTAAAAAATGCCGTACCATGACAGACTAGCCCCCGCCGGGCGCCAACCCGTTACTTCATGGTCTCGGTGGGAGCTATCAGGCACTAAACCTTGCTCAAGGGTGACCTGGAGGTAATTGTGGCAAAGGGTAACCTCATTCTCACAGGGCAAAACTCCAAACCTTTCACCAAGTGTCTGAATGAATTCTGTTTCCACTAATGCAGGGCAGTACTATCCGCCGTTGTCGTCTTGTTTCCCCTACTACAAGAAAGTAATATCTGTCGTTCCTGACTTTAGAGGCTGTGATTAACATTTTGATTCTAGTAATTATCGTCAAATTGATCTTTTACCTATAACAAGCAAAGTTCATTATCAATGCCTCCCCTATAAAACACCCCGAGCCTTGTGGTCATTTTTCGTACCGCCAGTATGACTTTCCTTTATCACACTTGTTGACATCTTTTCAACCCTTACCTTACATATTCACCGTGCCCTGGATGTGTCTTGTAACGAGGAGCTATTTCTGTTAACATTTCGAAGGCTTTCAATTGGCACTCTCGTCTTACCTTAAAACTAAGGCATACGGTTTGTCTGCCAAAACTATGTTTTTATTCTTACTTTACTTTTACTATTTACTATTATAAAGGTCTTCCTGATCAGGGTGAATTTTATTTGCTGGCAACGCAATTATCCTTGTCTGGACAGGACACATCTGGTCTGGAAAGTTAGAACAGCAAATCTTCTCACGGGTGATCTTTGTAACATCGCTGAGTGGGTAAAATATGGCTGCTAACATTCAATGCGCAAAAAACAAGCTTGTTTGTTTCTGTACAACTGCACAGGTACCCAGTTGTTCTACCAGTCTCTCTCCAACAGGGCAAATGCTGGACTTCTTGGAAGATCTTTCTCTCAGTATCTTTGTTGCAAATCCTATCTCAAGGCTGTTGTCAGGGCAGCTTCTATGGACTTCCAAAGCTGCCCTTTTTTCAGGCAAAAAAAATACTTTCCGAGGGCAGTGCTCTGTATCTTTATAATTCTTCAATCTGATCAAATATGGAATATTGTTTCCAAATCTGGTCGGATGCTCCAATCCCATCTGAAACTTCTGGACGAAATCTAACGTTGAGTTGAGTCTCCAGTTCAACTTCAAGCCTTCTGTAATGCTCGAAATAAGTTCACAAGGTCGGGCTCTGTTATCGTGTTACTCGTTCCCTGTTCTAACTCCTAACGGCAGGACTTCTACTTATGCCACGAGTTTCTTTCCTCGCAATGACATTGTGAAATTCTCTTCATCCTTTCTATTTCACTGTTGACTTCAACCTTAATCGGTTTAAAGTTTATATACTAAGTATATTGCAGCCATGTCTCCCATTTACATACTTGCCTTATTTACGTATCAATACCTGTAGCTTTTAACTTTTCTGTGGCAGTAGAGCCTTGTTGTACGCAATAAACTTAAAAAGCCTCTTTTGATTTTCGCGCACTAGCCTGCGCAAAAATCAAGGGGATTCAGGAATTAATGGGAGTCTAGTATACACTTTTCATGGGCATGTTTTAGATCTTCTGAGTTCAAAAGGTTTCAATGATCTATTGAGAATTTTATCAATAATAATACTTTCTCAATCAGCATATGGCCATTTCTAAAATTCATTAAATGATTTTGTGACGCTGATAATTAATCAATAAACATGTATACATATATAATAGAAAATTCTAACGAGATTCGATGCCAAGATACACTTTAGTCCTGGTTTCGGCAGGTAAACCTTTTTTGACTCAATGATAACCCCTTTACCTAAAGCTTCCAACCACGATTAAATATGTCCTTAACTCCCATATTTTATTGTTCTCAGCAGAACATTTGTTGACCAGTTTTTGCTTGACGCCAAGATTGCTTGAAAATTGAAAGGAAACATTTAGACTTATGTATTAGTCGAATATCCTGTCATTACTTAACAGATAAGCACGTTGGCCTGGGGTGTAATGAGATGTCCAATGATATAGATTTGCCACCACAACAAATAGCAGTTTCTAGTGGAACATTCACGTAAAATGGGGAAAGGAAGTTATTCGAACTCCTCGATCAAAACGTCAGATATTATTAATTTTCCAGTAAATTTTTTCTGCAGCCAATCCATCAGTAAACTTCATAAGTGAATTCTCACTTGACTGTATCCCTTCTGACCCTGTTCACTACCTCATATATTTGTTTTTAATGTGAATATTTGGTAAAGGGAGCTTACCTTACGGAAAGAACAAAATTTCCAGGCCGCGATCTACTTTCGCGAATAAGATAGCTGCCACTTTGACCATCCTTTAGAAGTAGTTGCCGTGCTTCATCAGTAGAAATCTTCCCATAGAACCAGCTAGTGAAAAAACATCATGAAGCTGTCTCGGTTAAAATGTAGTGACGTATAATCAGAATTAGCAAAGTATGACAAAACTTAATATTACTAATACGAAAACGCAACTATTCATTAACACCTCTTTCTTCCTTGTTTGTTATTGCGATGTGATTTACAGATGATATGAATACAAATAAAAATAAATTTTATAGTAATAAGTGTATATTGTGTGGTAACTTTTATTTTGAAAACTCACATCGGCAATATTTGCTTTCACTGGCGAAAATTAAAACTAATTCTTCACATTTTCGTTGCTACCACCAATCTTGGTAAACTTTGAAAATTTTTCCTGCTACTTACTTAAAATTCTCCTTTGAGGTTTAATTACATTGACATAACAAACATTTCTTTCTATACATAAGAGTAATAAAAATTAATTCCAAGAGATCTAGTGGGCAGGGGGTAAAAAAGTAATTATTACGTTTCACGAAGTGATTTGTTTGAAAACCAAGACTTATTTCCAAAAATTCTGGCATGTTATCAGCAAAATACGCTGGTCGACGAGTATTTTTCATCAAGCATATCTTTATGTGAGTCCAATGTGGTTCTTTATCCTAGTGTCAAATCTGTCATTCGTTTTACATAGCACGCACAGTTTTTAGGATGATGTAGTTTATTGATTTTAGCTTGTTTGATACAAGAGGATCTGCAAGCAGCAATTTTCTAATTAGACATGTACGCCTGAGCACATATTTCCTTTAAAAAATCGAAAAGAATATTAAAAGTGAAATGAATTTATCACTGTAGCACAGTTCAGATGAAATATTAATTCATTTCGAACAAACGTGTAATTGCATCTGGTGAAAAATCTGCAAGCTTTTCACTATCTAAATTGATCCAGACAGAATTTGTCTGATGGCATATTTCATCATCTCAAAGTCACCATGGAATATAACGGGCATGCAATGACTTCCCCGTTTGTTTTTGGAGCGTAAAAACGTTAAGGCCGGACAGAAATCATCCTGATGTAAACTTCCATCATCGGTGTGCTGTTGCATCATGCGACACCACACCGGCTAAATAAAACATTTCACAAATAAAGGAAATGCTGCTATTGCATCCACATTTGCTTCTTCAGCAAGGCTTTGTTTATCGCCAGCAGTAATCTCATCCTTTGTATACTCGTAAGACAATTGTGTAACACTTGTATCGAGTCTCGAAATCTACAATATCTTCACTTCTCTTGTGTATTAGATAATTGCTTTTAATCGCTTTTATTTTGAACCATATCTAAATAAAATTCTGATATTCCTTAAGCAGTTTGTCTAACTGATGATCAACGTGATGTTCAAAATATATCTCGTATAACCTGACATTGTTATTTATGAAAATTTTATACAATATCTTTGAGTGTGATGCTGAGTGGTACCAGATCAGGTAGAATGCTCAACAACTCGTTGATGTACTGAAAGATCTCATCTGCATAAAACCTTGCTCAATTTGAGTATAAGGAAGATTTTTTGGAAGTAACTGGTGATGATAGATGGTTTCACTTTTCCCGGTGCACCAGAAATTAAAACAACTCAGCACGGTTATTCTGGAAAACAATACTCCGTAGCGTGACTGAATAAAGATCCTGACCAACCAATGGGGATTGTTAGCCTTGAGATTACGCATTACATTATGCAGGTATGTGGGCAACTGAAGTGGGCAGCACAAGGCAGAGAGACAAGGCAGTTATTAACGATTGGGAACAACTTTTGGTCATGTTTTTCGGAGCAGTAATCTTGTTCCTCCACCCAAGCTTTGAAAAAAATTAGATCGACTGACCTCTTTTGTGTTAGTGATTTTGGACATCTTTTAAACGCCTCAGACATGTACTTNCGGTGCACCAGAAATTAAAACAACTCAGCACGGTTATTCTGGAAAACAATACTCCGTAGCGTGACTGAATAAAGATCCTGACCAACCAATGGGGATTGTTAGCCTTGAGATTACGCATTACATTATGCAGGTATGTGGGCAACTGAAGTGGGCAGCACAAGGCAGAGAGACAAGGCAGTTATTAACGATTGGGAACAACTTTTGGTCATGTTTTTCGGAGCAGTAATCTTGTTCCTCCACCCAAGCTTTGAAAAAAATTAGATCGACTGACCTCTTTTGTGTTAGTGATTTTGGACATCTTTTAAACGCCTCAGACATGTACTTTCGAATGATGAACATACGCAATTTCTCACTAGCAGCGATTGTTCCAGCTATTCCGGCAAAACAAAGTGACCTTTTAGGGAGAGCTTCGCTTGGCGATTTTAAGAAACACAGACGATATCCTCAGAAGAGCTCTTTCTCTTAAAAAATAAATGTAATTGTGTATGCCTGCATATGCTTGGATTATTTTCATTACATACTTTCGATACTAGCCTTAACTTTTCCTAAGTCATTGGTTTACAAATTACTAAGGGATTGCAAATTATAGCAACAAAGAAAAACAGTACACAATACTTCTACTGTTATTACTAATAAAAAAAATTCAAACACAAGCCATATGTCAAAAACACTACTAAAACTGGATAAAAAAACGAATAACAAGCCAAAATGTCACAATGGAGAACTATACCTCTCGTGCTCTAGCGGGAAGTCAGTATTTTCATCTGTAAGAGGCTCTAATAGCTCAACAATTCTAAGGTTTTTATCCAAAAATTGAGATCTGTTTTTCTTGTAATAATCTATTAGCTCAGGAACTGATGCAAATCCATCATCCTCATACAAATGAAATACATCGCCATCATGTTGTATTTTGTAATGGCATACCGAGTTGTTGAACCTACAAAAAATATGGACAAACTTAGTTATTTAAGGCAAGTAGGAATAGGGAACGAAAATTTGCCGTACATGGCCATCGCAATTAAAGTTTGTGAAGGTTTTCAGTTGATGTGACCTGGGTTCAGTCAGTATGGTCTAACGACCATCTGCTGTAACATTTGGGGTGCTGGAGCTTTCGACTCAACCAAATATTTTTGTAGTATAATCTTCCATTTGATTCAGCTACCATAGCCCTATCTCCAAATTTTAGTCTTCTACCCGATGAAAACTAACTAAAAACTGAGTTGAGGAATAAGTCCCTCACATAGCTCTACTACTAGACCAGAATACCGTGGAAGTTCTGGGTACTGGTTTAATTACAGATTTGCAGACCACACATTTTAAACTTGTATTTGTTCATAAACTGCAAATCCTCTCTATCAATAATACTGGAGCTTCAACAGGCTGGAGCTGAAATACGTGCAACGGAGATAAGTGAGTCAAACTGATCTCTAGGTCAATAAAAAAGTGAATTGAGATTTACTTTGTTAATTTTTACGGTTTTGTTGACAAAAATTATTTTTGAAATCTTTGTTCAGCGCCTTTGCCGCGATGTAACCCAGCTGGTACTACTGACCACCAATACGGTATGTCTAATGAAAATGACGCAACATCCACAACCTACACTTACAAGTGATGGGCATGACGGATTTTCAAATCACTAACTGAATAGTGGGTTTATTTCCAATTTAAAATTTAGTTTTTTCTTAAAATGTTACAAATCTGCCAGTCCCTAATCTCCGCCATTGCAAAAGAAAGATGATTTTCACAGTCAGAGATGTACTGCACTGAAACATTTTTTGTGTTTAATTTGCTAAAGTCAACTACAGTACCTGCAATCAAAGGCCAACAGATTGTTTGATAACTTTGTTATTTTCCACATCCTTTTTTGCCAGAACAAAGTTTCTATGATGCGCACCGTCTGAGTCCAGGACCTTTGTATCACTTCTATTAAATTGAACATAAATATTTCTTTTCTTTCCTTAGCAATATCACCGAGTTAAAGCCTGGTTTAATCAGGAGGCAGTTGATACAAGACATGAGAGACTAAAGGATACAGCCACAACTTGGCATTATCACCTTTCATAAGGTGAGCAGTGAATACAACGGTAACGATAATTTCTTACCTTACAGACAATGTATATCCTCCTGGTGTGGTTTCACTTCTCCTACATAAAAACGATCCATGTTTTCCCTTTTTGAGGAGCAGCCCTTCTGACTGAACTGCATCAATAAAAGAGTGAAATCCCCATCCACTTTAAGAAAGAAAAACATAAAATTAATGCGACTTTTTTGAAGTAAATGGAGTATATATCGACTTAAATAAAGAACCTAAACTTACCAAAAACAAGATAATTCACAAGTGATATATGTTAAATACCATCATTTAGTTTTAAAATGATTATAAAAGCCAGGGTGGTTACAAGTTACTTCTCACAAAATCGTCAATTAAGTTCATGATTTTGATACAGTAAACTATATTAACAGTGCAAAACTAGAAACATACAATCACTTTTTCTTAACGTAACTGGATCATTATTGTAATTTCCCACACTTAAGTTTTGGGGTATATAACTAACTGAAAATGGTTTCTGGCATGTGGTTTACTAGAAAATGTAACAAATTACTGTGATCTTAACACTTATTTAACACTTGTCACATAAATGCTGCTGATCATATCATAAGCCATTGGTCCATTTGACTGACCATTAATAAATTTTCAATAGTCAATAGTGGGTGATCACTCCTTAATTTCTGTGCTTATAACCAACAGAAAAAAAGGTGTTAAACTACAGCAAGTACCTCAAAGAAAAATCACTAAACCAAAACACAGGCAAATCAACCCAAGTTTGATTTTTAATATCTTTTTTCAAATTTTCTGTTACTGTTTCTTCTTGTAACAATATAGTAGAAATGAAAGCAATGAAGCTCTTTAGAAGCAAAACCTGGTCAAACAACTTTAATGAAGAGGTGAAACTTTTATTTATAACAATACATCTTGTGACGAACTTAAAAAACATTCTCATAAAATATTCTGTTCTTGTGTGTTTGAAAAGTAATTAAAAGCAATTGTACTGATCATGTATCCAATAAGGGCTGAGAAGGCTTCTATAGTAGTCCGAAGGCTGCAAACAACGTTTCAAAAAATAATTTTCCTTCAGATCAAAAAGTCTGCCAGGGTCGTATCAATAACAATATTAAAAATACAACTTTGTGCGACTCCATTGGCAATGTTAAAAAAACAAACTGGTGTGCTCAAAATGTTTTCTTGTGTTATTGAAATAAATACTAATATGGGAGAGAAATTTATTAAAAAGTTGGATTTCTTTTTTACTTGTTATCTAAATACTAACTAAATACTCTAACAGTCTAAATACTCAAGCAGGTTGTGTTCTTCTGGAAGACAGATCCAAAAAAATGCTTGTATCTAAATCACATTATTCACTTCTGATGAAAAAATACCTAATGAATCCTGTAATTAATAACATACTCCAAAACCTAATTGAATACTTATGAAATATATGGCAGTATTTCTTGTTACAATGCCAATAAAAAATCCATCCCCTACAGCACAGCATTGCCATCAACAGTATATCTTACATTCTCAGGGAAATATAACTTCCAGCACTAGAGAAAAAAACAAAAAATACAAGAGAGGTATGATGCCACTCCTAAAAACAATTCATTCCTGTCAACACATAGGTCTTCACTGTGGAAATTAAAAAATCCAGCTGTACAAGTCACTCCTGGTAACCTGATTATAGAAGAAGTATGTCTCAAAATGTGTCTTGGAAAGGGCTTACAACTCAAAATAAAAAAAAGTTCAGCACCTAATAATATTTCAGTCTATCACTTATTATGCTGCATTTCTTAATGATATCTGGTTTGCATTTTAATAAAATTAACCCCAAAATCATAAAGCCATATGTATCAATTGTAAAAATTACAAAAATCCTACCTCATTTTTGTAGTCCATTTATTCCCCTCTCAAACTACTGGCAGTACTGATTAACTAATTTTCAATCCAAAGTGTCTTTCTTTCTACAACAGAAACAATTATATGGCACAGTGATCTATAAATACTGGCTACTTATAACGTAAACAGCCTGTGTGACCTACAAATGTGCTATCAATTCTGATACTCAAAACTCAAACAGGCCATGTTATTTTTGTTCAATACTTTACCTCTAGATTTAAAGTTTTAAAGGATAAATTTGAAAGGTCGGGGCTGGACTTATGTCTACAACGGTCATATTTTGTTTCCAAAAGACTGAGCAAGAACCCAGTCAAAAAGACCACTGCTGATGTTAATTGCCTTATGCAACAAGGATTCTTTGATCCGCTTTTTCAAGGAGGGTTAAAATTTCTGACTTTCTGATGATCTACAATAGTGCAATTACCATTTGTAAGTTTAAAAACTATACGTTTTTACTTATTTGTTTGATACTACATCCACTGTGGATTACTTGAGTGACTCCCTCCTGAGTTTCCTTCATGCAAAGACTACATTCATTATTCTGTAAACAGACCTTAAAACTTAGTGTGGTAATCCTTGTGCTTGGTCAGTTTAAGGGATCTTGTCTTCACAAAAGTCCTGCAGTTTTATTTACTTCTACTTGTTGAGATTATCTTATTACAGTTCATCAAAATTTCTGCTTAAAATACTGTTCTATATTTTGCTATTGTTACCAACCCCTCTTCCTTGTAACAGTTTAACTGTCTTGATGATCTCAAAATAATCTCCAGATGACTAACAAGAGGTGTGAGAAGTGGCTGGTAACTTTTAATTCTGGCAAGACCAAATTATAGGTATTTAGGATCACATATTTAGAGGGTTAAACCACTTCACAAAAAGGTATGTTTTGCAATAGCTTGGTTTTACATTCTCACCTGATCTCTCTCACAAACAATCAATTAGTAGTTAATTTGTCTGCTTTTCATGGGGTTTCGTCATTGTATAGACGAAAAATCTACCCCACACCTGAAGATATTTTGTACCTTTTCTAATACACAATTCATCCTTATATGGAATGCTCTTGTCAAGTTTGGGCATGTGTGCAAGCTTTTTATCGAAATCTGCTTAACAGGGTACAGAGATCAGTATAAAATTTGATGGATCCTTTTTCTTGCTCTATTTTTGTAACCTTTGTTATACTGAAAATGATGATGATGATGATGTTAAATCGAAGATGTCCCACAACTCTTGGTCTTTATTACTGCTTTTATCAGAAGTGGTCTGATGAACTGTCTTACTTGGTTCTAGACCTCACTGTGCATTTTATCAGTCACTCCTTACAGGATCTTTATCCAATCTTTCATCAAACTCTTTCTTTTTCTTTTCCATCTACCTTTTTTTCTACTTTTGACCTTAACTCTTTTATATTTAAAGTCAAAAGCATTGAATTACAGACACACAATAAAGGGAGATACTATTCTGTGTTTGCTCAAAACTTGTATGGATACAAAAGATAGTCTTGGTAAATGAAGAATGCAAGACTGGAATACTTGGCAAAAATCATTCAAAAAGTCTAAAAAACAATCTACTTTTACTTTCTGTTTCTAATGGATTATAAACTTGGTTTCTGTGCTTGTAATGACTGTAACTTTAAATCAAAATAAAGCCTTATCCAACATTTTAAAAATCTTCAGTTACCTTTTTTCCCCACTAAACTCTAATTTGTTGCTTTTTGGTTGATTACTTAATCTGGCAATAAATGTATGATTGAGTAGTAAAAAGAGAAAATAAAAGAGTGGTAACAGTAAAAGATTCAGTCAGAGAATATTTCTTTCATTGGCCTTTTCAAATAATTTAAGACCCTAAATGCAGTCTTTACATCCTGCAAAGTTGATGAAATAATGTTTCTGCATAATTTTAAAAATATTTACATATTATTTGGCACAAGGGAGAATTGATCATTGCATCAAACTATCTAGTTTCTATACAGCATCTACTTTAGTATGTTTCTCTTAGGAATTGTATGCAGTTACTCTGCCTACAGAATATGTTGTTATATTCCTTTTACGTTTCACACTCCTTATCAGGAATTGTGGCATATGATGAAAATTACCATTTATATTTAGTATATTGCTGATCACCTGAGAAAGTATATACAGCTTTGTGATTAAATTTGCTTCTCTGCTCTAAAATACAGGCCTGACCTTGTCTGAATCATTTTCATTACTTCTTGAAACATGGAACTAGCCTTGCTACCTGTTTCAGTTTCACAATGGCTACAATGTTTATAAGTATTATGGAGTAAAAATAAATAAAAGACACCAAAGCAAAAGTGGTGCTTGAAACTGCAAGTTTTAAAAGTTTTGTATGCAGTGGTATTATGAAAGCTTACAGCAGACACAAGGCCAAGTGCCAATAGCAGCACTGCTGTTTACATTCAAAGTGAATGATACTGTTACTGCATAAGTAAACCTTACAGTAAAGTGTCATGAAAACACTTTTCATTCCTAGTTATTGAGGGTCTCTTTTTCAATGTAATTATTGGACAAGGTATTGGACAAAAACAATTTTTATTTGAAATTCACTTCAGAGCAAAGAAACCAATACCAAATGTTGGTGGATTTGCAACCACCTTTGTAAATCCACCAATTCTATTCTTAAACCTGATGGATGGTAGCTGACTCACAACAGTCAAATCCAGGCATTATTTATCAATCGATCAAGAAATAAAAAATGCATAACTAATTTGTCTAAACTAAATAGTTATTGGCGACATGTATCACACATTTGCTTCATTCAATCTGTAGCAAAAAAGTAATTGCTTTCATGATGTTAAGAAAATGATTATTGTAATGTTTAGTCTTGGTAACAAACAGAAAATTTGTTAAAAATAGAAATAATACAGCATCTTGGATACGGGTATAGGAGGGGGTTTCCATTCACATGGTAGGGAAATTTGGGAATTCAACAAATAAAAAGTCATGCTTTTATGCATTATACACATTAAATTTAAACACCAAATTGAAAGAAAAATATTGTTGATCCATTCTAATGTTAACCATAAAATTTCTATAAAGACCAGGAGAAATCTTGCTGGGTTAGGTGCACACAAGTATTGCATCTCAGCAAATTTTAGCTTTCTCAAAGTTCACAAAAGCTTACAGTTTGCATATGTTGACCAAGTGAAGTCTATAAAATAGTTTATGCTGATGAGATGAAGTATTGTTGCATTGAGACTATATAGGTGAAACAGCTTAAGGTGAATCATAACTCCATAGAAAAAGAATCCAACAAAAAACAATTGATATGTATTGCAAAGGTAAAGTTTTTTATGGGTTTACTTCAAAATTATAGAACAGCTTAAGGTGAAAAAAACAGTTTCATGGTGTATGCAATTACATACTAACTTTTTAAATAACTAATAAGCTTTGTGTACTTTCCTTACATCTCTGTGGCCTCCTGCACAAAAGACAAGTTTAATTTATCTCCTTGGTTATAATAATTGGTTTTTGTTAGTGCTAGCCTCTTGTACCCACCCTCAAACACTGCTTGCTTTCCCGTCAAGCTTATCTCCATATTGCTCCTATGTAGCTTTTATGTTTTGCACCAACTTCACATTGACTGGGTTGTCCTTAAAGCTTTTCCTGCTTATAGCTTCAGATCACTTTTTGTAGTAGCTCTGATCCAGCATTTCACATTTTGGTTGGCTAAATATGTTCAGACTTCCAGTCAACTATCCATTACACCAAATGGATTTGTCAACTTGCATCCCCAGGAAACAGCTTACTTGAGCAAATCCAGTCAACTTGTATATAACTTTATTGTTACATTGTTTGCCCTGGCTAAATAACCAAGTGCTGAAATGGATTATAAAAGAGGGTTGTTTGGAGAAAAATTTTGTCTGTAGTTACTTTCCACAGCCTGCATATGATTCTTTAACAGACACAAGAAGCAAATGGTCACCACTCTTCTCAACTACGTCAGACGTAAATTTTCCTAGTTGACAAATATTTTTCTTAAAATTTCAAAGCCCGTGGAGAAGTCTTATGATGTGGTTTAAACTGAATGGAGACTGGTTCTATGATACTGAAAACAACCCATTTATAAAAGCTACATTAGTACTGAAACATCTGCACACTGATTTTCAGTACCCTATACCTCTTAAAATAAAGAACCATTACTTGCAAGCAATCATCAATAAATATTCATGGGTTTCATTCACCATTTTATGTCTTTATATTAAGTCCAGTACTGTCATTCAATGCTTATTTCAACAGTTTGCAACAACTGGAATCCCATACTACATACACTCTGGCCATGGTACATCCTTTTCCTCTGATGATGTTAAACAATATTTGCAGAAACTTGCACTAGTTAAACCATGCCATACAATTTTTAAAGGGCATGGGCAAGTAAATTGGTATAAAAGATATGTCTGAACATATTTTCTGTCCTTTTTGAAATGTGGCTTTAATACCAACTCCACATCCAGTTCAGTCATCATTATCAGGAGCCACAAACTGTACATCACATACGCATATGTTTATTAACTATGGTAGTCAGCTTCTGGTCTATATATTCTGACATGACTGAGAATTCCTGGCAAGACGATGTATTTCAAGCATTATGGTACAGTGACTCCAGAGACTTGGAGAAAGATCCAGACACTGAAAAATTTAACACTACAAAAAAACACTTTTAGATATTTCTACATTACAACCTTCAGTTCTTTTCATGTCATATGAAAATTATTGAATCATCTATCCCACACTCTCAGAAGAAACCCTGGGTGTGGATGCACAAACTTTGCACAGATTATGCAGGAACTGCAGAATCCACACTAATGGATAATCATTTTCAATTCTGGCATGGCTCCCAACTATGTAGAATAATTGAAGAAATAAGTTTTTGTAATAAAACTGCAGCTCTCATTTTTGTTGACTTCAGCAAGGCTTTTGAATCTGTTAATCATGAGACAATGTTCGAAATCTTAGGATTTTATGGCATTCCAACAGAAATCACTGCAGCTATTAAAGTCCTGTATACAAACACACGCTCCACTGTCCTGACACTGAATGGCAAAACAGAGCCTTTGACATTCTCACAGGTATTCTCCAAGGTGTTATACTTGCACCACTCCTCTTCATCATTGTAATTGATTACATCACTTGGATTTCCGTGGATACAATGAAAGAAAATGAACTCATGTACCAGCCCAGAAGAAGCTCACATTATCCTGCTCTTCATATCATTGATGCTGATTTTGCTGATGACATTGCACTTTTGTCTGACAACCTTATTAATGCCCAGGCACAGCTGTCTGCCCTTGAATCAGCAGCAATCTGTACAGGGCTCTATCTGAATGAAACCAAAACAGAGTGTATGCCAATTAACATTTGCAACAACATCAAAATGAAAACTCTTTCAAATAAGATTCTCAAATGTGTTGAAAACTACAAGTAGCTAGGATCATCATCATCATCATCATCATCATCATCACATCACACACAATAAACTCTGAAAAAGATTTCAATACCAGGAAAGGCATGGCATGGACTGCATGTAACAAAATGGATAGGATCTGGAAATTCCAACTCAACCATAAGATTAAAACCAGAAATTTGGGGGTAATAATTGAACCCATTTTACTCTATGGATCTGAAACATGGACTCTTTCCAGCAAACAACACAGCCGCCTAGATGAATGTCATACCCATCTCGTCAGAAAAGTATTAAATCTATAATGGAAAAAACACCCAACTCTTGAAATGATATAGGGTGACCTACCTAGGATATCAACCTTAGTCCAAAGAAGACATGTCCAGTTCGCTGGACACTGTACATGTGACTCAGATAACTTGTGTCATCATTTCTCTTATGGAGGCACCCATCATTACTCACACAGTCTTGGAAGCTCACCGTTCCAAACACCATATGCAGGGACACTGCCACAGCCAAGGAAGACCTTCTAACAGCTATGACCAACAGAGTATACTGGAAAGGTGTAGTGAATTCTATCTTCACTGAGGCAGCAAGATGATGATGATGATGATGATGATGATGATGGCTCCCAAAGCCAGAGTGAAACTGTTCAAGATTGGTAGGCCAGACTCAGGCAAGCAGGCAGCCTACATAAATACAAAGAAAGTAGTAACATTGTATGCTTTGCTAAATTTGTTTGTGACTTTTGTGGCAGTACAATTCAAACAGAAATATTAAAAACCTATCTAAGTGCTGATTTACCCTGAATTAATGGCAGATGTTGTTGGAGATGATGAAAGATGTTGATGTCATTCAGAGAGTTAATGTGGGGAGTGACTACAGGATGGTGTGCAGCAAGATCAAGCTCATTACAAGATTAGTGCAAAGCAGAATAGTAAGATCATGGAAGGCAAAAGTCAATCTGGAGGGATTGATGTGCAAAAGGCAAGAATTTCAACTAAAACCACAACATTGATTTGAGGTGCTTGAGATGGGTAGTGAGTGACGTGGAAGAAATGGTAGGGAAGATCACAGAAGTTGTACTGGAATGTGCAATGGAAACAGCTGGAAGAAGTGTAAGATCAGACAGAGAGAAGCTCAAGCTTAAAACCAAATAACTACTGGAGAAAAGAAGGAGAATGGTGGGGAAAGATCAGACTGCACAAGAGAAAATTAAATACACCAAATTATGCAAGACAATTAAAAAAGCAATGAGAGAAGACATCAGAGAGCATAACACCCTGGGAATCAAGTTAGCCATTGAAAGTGGAAGAGGTCTCCTGACAGCAGCAAACACCAAAGAAGGGTGTAAAGTATTGATACCATCACTGAAAGAACAGGGTGAACTATCACCACCACCTGAGAGAATATTTGAGATGTGCAGAATTTTATGAGAACCTATACAAAGATGCAGCCCAGAACTTTGTACTAGAGGAAGCAGAGGATGTACCACCTACCCAAGATTGTGAAATAGAGCATGCAATGAAGCAGATGAAGAGCAGTAAGGCAGCTGGAGAAGATCAAGTGGTTGTAGAAATGTTAAAAGCAAGACGAGAAGCTGTGAGACAAAAAAGACAAGAGAGACCTTGCAAACTATGGGCCAATCAGTTTTCTTTCCCACATCTATGAACTCATCACAGGAATAATAAAAACAGACTAAAGAACACATTAGGCGAGCATCAACCATCTGAACAGGCAGCTTACTGCAATAATCATTCCACCATTGACCATCTACATGCTGCCACGCAACAACTGGAGAATACTAATGACTACAGGATACCATTCATATGGCATTTGTAGATCATGAGAAGGCATTTGACTCCATCCAACACCAGGCAGTCTTCACAGCCCTGAGGCAACACAATGTTGAAGAAAAATACATCAACATCTTGAAGGAAACATACAAGGGAGGGACAGCATAAGTACAAACAGAATTGCTGAGCAGGAAGATCAAAATCATGAAAGGTGTTCATCAGGGTGACATGCTATCTCCAGTTATATTTACTTCAGCATTAAAAGAGATCTTCAAGAGAGTGGTAAATGATATTGGCATCAACATAAATGGAAAGAACCTCAGCAAGCTACAACTTGTAAATGACATCATCCTGTTTTTTTGAACAGAGAAAGAGCATCAGAAACTGTTGGAAGATCTGAACTGAGAAGGAAAGGCAGATGGCATGAAGATGAACAAAAAGAAAACAAAAATAATGTGTAATGAAGTGGTATGAAGGCACAGAGTAGGAATAGCAATTGATGGAGAAAGCCTAGAAGAAGTGGACCAATACAAGTACTTGAGAAGAATACTAACACCTGAAAATGACACTGCTAAAGAGATTGACTAACGAATAACATCAGGAAAAGACAATGTGCCTTAAAAAGGAAAATCATGGACACAGTCATACTACCAGCAATGACCTATGGGGCAGAGACATGACCAAAGTTAGAGACATTATCAAGAAGGTAGTGTATTTGAAAGGCCTATGGGCAGGTAATCTATCCTGAATGAACAACAACAGATGGGCCAAGAAGATAACAGAGTGGAGACCAAGAGAGGGGGGCAGAACATAGGGTAGATCAAGGAGAAGATGGTGAGATGAAATATAGGAGAGGGCTTGCAAAACATGAATGCAGAATGCACAGAACAGAGTAGAGGAAAGAAAAGGAGTGGAGGAAATTGTGGAGGCAACCCACCAGCAGTGGCATGAATGGCTAAAATGATGATGAATGTTGTTTGAGAAGCCAAGCTGATGGTACCTGCACAAGTGACCAACAAAATGATCTGTGATACTTCAAAAGAAATCAAGGAAACTGTTGATTGGACAAGAAAAGCCAATCAAACTAAAAAGAAACATTGGGAGATAAAACTCAAGTGTGAAGCAAACACTTGCAATTGGTGTAGTGATACAAAAGGCCACACCCATGGACAGACTGCCTTGCCAATGGCCATATTTGCTTAAGATGTGGTGGATATGACCAGTATGGACAAGTATGTCTTGAAGAACTGATCGCCAACCACAAGAATAATGGAAGAGGCAGCAGCACACCAGCCTATAATAGAAAAAACTCTGGTCAAAATAACCACCCAGTTTGTCCAGTTCAAACAGCTCACCAACCAAGTCACTGTCACTAGAATTGCATCCAAATGTGTAACAACAACTATTATACACTGATGAATAACCCTTATATCATAGCACATTATATGAAGAAGATCAACTAAACATCAACAAGCAAAATGCAAGTGACAAATTCTTTTGAACATTACCATCTTTCAAAAAAAATTGAATTTTCACAAATCTAAAATTCCAGATTGTCTCAGCAGCAACATCCAACACAATATCATATGGTACCATCCAAATGCATTTCCATGACATATACCTTCAAAGTCATGCCATTTGCTATTCCCATATGGCCAACCAATCAAGTCCATTGTACTAGTCACTTTGCTTTGTGAAAAGTATAAGAAATACCGAACCTGTGTTTTCAAAGTCTTACACCCAAAAGACATAACTGGCAGGCAAACTCTCCTACCATAAAAGGACTGTACAAATGGGAATCATCACCATTAATGCTGATGATGTTTATTTTCTCCAAAAATAACAGAACCTACACAGTACACTAGACAGCAACACCAAAACATAAATAAACACAAGTCAACCACTAAAGAATTAGGCTGTAATACAGCACTACCAGATTGGGCTGCCTACAATTGTGAGTTTTGCTCAAAGCCCAAAGTGATGTTGTGGCAGTGCATATGCCAATTTAGAGTACCATTCATCAAATGGGTAAAGGAAAAAGCTGACATTAATCAGTATGTCAAAGAAGGAATGCTGGAAAAGGCAAATGAGCTAAATGCATGGTGTTCTAACATTCTTTACAGAGAATAACCAAACAAGTTTTGAGTGTCAATAGATCCCAGCTAAACCATCGATAAGGTAATTTACCAATTTACCACATGCCAACACTTAACAAACACATGCAAAAAGTTAAAAATGCTAAATGTTCATGGTCATTGATGTTAATGATGGTTTCTTCCACATACCCCTGGATGGGCAATCATCTAAGATCACCACAACGCACACAACATATGGATGCTACCATTCGGTATTAATAGTGTCCCAAAGAATATTAAATGAGACTTACGACAGCCCTTGAACAACTCGAGGGCATTGCCATTATTGCAGATGACATTACAGTATATGTTTGTGGAGATATATATGGCAGTGCAGAAGCTGACCGTGATAAAAAATTAATTGCACTCATGGAAACAGCAAGAACAAAAGACATTTGATTCAACCCAGTAAATTAAAAAACAAAGTATAGAAATTTATTGGGGAAAATCTGACACAGAACTGCATCAAAGCTGACCAGGAAAAGACTAGTGCTATACTCAATATGACAGCACCCCATGACAAACCAAGTTTGCTTCATTTTATTGGGATGATAAATTACCTACTACCTTACTGTCAAAACCTAAGCCTCATCATCTGACCATTAACAGAACTTACAAAAACTGAAATGACACTCACAGCAAACAGCATTTGAGAACACCAAGTCACTTATAGCATCCATTTAAGTCTTATAATATTTTGATCTTGGGAGAAATTCATACTCAAGTTGATGCTAGTGAGAAGGGACTTGGAGGGTCACTCTTGCAGAAATGAGGTACTTGCAGATAAAAAAAGAGTGCCTTCCAATATGCAATGTATTTTCAAAGTCTTGTCATTGGTTATATGGACATAATGGTATTAAACTTCATAGCAACCACAAACCAATAGAGATTATTGTAAAGAAACCACTCAACTGTGCACCAGTGAGACCAGAGGATGCTGTCAAGGTTTCAGAAGTATCAATTCATACTAATCTACCAAAAAGGAATTTTACTGTATATAGCCAATACCTTATCTAAAGCACCACTCAACCCATCCACAAAAACATTAACCTCTTTGAAGTTCTTTGCATGGATTCAGACCTGGAATACCCAAAACATCATTTTCCATTTGAAATCTTAGCTGCTACAAAGAATTACCTCACACTTCAACACTTACACACTACAATCCAGGAAAGATAGCCACAAACAACACAACACCTTCTGCATGATTTGAAGGTATATTGGATCTTTTGTGATCAACTGATAAAAGACAATGGATATATTTACTGGGGACTTTGTATCCTGATACCAGAGATTGTTAAGAGCAATATTCTCCAAAAGATACATGCCAACCATATGGATGTAGCTTTAAATGCCAGAATGGCAAAAGAGGTATTATTTTGACCAAAAATGGCATAATATATCTTGAATATGTGTAATTTCTTAATTCCTGTCCAGAGTGTCCAAACTACCAGAAATCAGCACCTACCCATATCCTCACTACCATGGCAAATTGTTAGCCAGGATTTGTTTGAACATGATACCAATGACTATCTTCCCACCATATGATTTTTTTCTAATTGTATTGAAGTTGACCTTCTACCAGACATCCTCACCACTACAGTTATGAACTGTACCAAAGCACATTTTGCATGATATGGTGTTCCTGAAATCTGCCACACTAACAATGGTCTATAATTACTAAGCAATCAATACAAAGTCTTCTCCAAAACATATAGTTTTAAACACACCTGGCTCCCCAATACTACCCTAAAGGAAATAAAAACACTGAGGCCTCTGATGAAATTGCCAAAAACATGCTTAAGAAATCAAGGATTTCTATACCACCCTTCTTAATTAAAGAAACACTCCACAACAAGGACACTCCTATTCCCCCACACTGAGGGTGATGAATCACAGGACCCATACACTACTACTAACATCAAAAATTGCTCACATACCATTGCCTATTAACATACACCTCACAAGGCAACAAATTGTAGGGAAAAGAATCACAGCCAAAGAAACAAAGACTGGCAAGCAGGGCCTCAACACTTAGAACCCAAAATTGCAACATATATATATATATATATATATATATATATATTACGCTCCCTTACGAAAGTTTGGTTGAGCACTCTATCTGAGATGGGAACCTGTCGTTTGCGTAATGCGGAGCTCACTGCGCATGCGTAGTTTGCGCACTCTGACAGGATCCCACAATACTGTAACTTCTTAAGCTGTGCTTGCTCCGGCAACCTGGCCTGAGAGTTATGTCTCAGAAACTCTGTGCTGCACTGATGAACCCACAACGGGCGAAACAGTACGGTATGTAGCTTGTGTATTTATATATATTTTTTTTTTCTAG
>RDPX01000071.1:1104461-1135744 GCA_003991215.1 Morbakka virulenta | reverse complement strand
CGGGGATGGGAACCTGTCGTGTGCGTAATGCATGGCGCAATGGGCATGCGCAGTTTGGGCACTCTGACAGGAGCCCACAATAACTTCTTAAGCTGTGCTTGCTCCGGCAACATGGCCTGAGAGTTATGTCTCAGAAACTCTGTGCTGCACTGATGAACCCACAAAGGGCAAAACAGTACTGTATGTAGCTTGAGTATATATATGCCAGGCTACTGCCACAAAAGCATGGCCACCCATGGGTATATGGAAATATTGTTGTTAAAGGCAGTAAGTTGTATACAGTCAAAAAACCAGAAAATCCCATCTTAAGATGAAAAGAGTCCACATAACTTCCACTGCAGCACCATCAAACCTATTTGTGATTCATACTTCAACCTTGCATCATCCTCAACACATAGCTCCCCCAACCAAATCACTAGAAACGGCAACACCCTGCATATCAAAACATCACCACCCAGAAAAAGACCTCCACTAGTGATCAGTTGCTGACCAAAATCAAGGACAACCCAAACAAATGATCAAATTTCCAGAGAGATTTAAAGACTAAGAGATGTCATGAGACATTATACCTATGAACTGCCAAGAGTATTTTTAATATTTTTTCTATAGAAAAGGGATGTTGCACCCATTAATCGTCCACCATTAGGTTTTGTTATATTGTTTGTGTTTACTGGTCATGGCAGTCTGGTAATACCTTTTAGTAGGGCACAAAATGGCATCTCTAGTTTTCTTCATTTAACTTATGTGGACAACCTGAGGCAGACTGTAAATTCAAATGTTTCTTTGTGTATTTGAAACATACCTCTGTTATTTTTCTCTTTGTCACATTATAGTTGTTGCTGTACATGCAGACATACACACAACCACCCCCTTGATATTATAACCTGTTTTTTTCAATATTGTCTTTCCTCATACAATTCGTTTTTACTCTGATAGGTCTGCATTTATTACATACTCCTACAAAATATTTGTGCCACCTGTCATTCATAAATAATGCTAAAAAGCATGTGACCTTTTCTTGTTTAAATTACATTATTTACATAAATTTACATTATTAGGTTACAGGAAGTTTCTGTGGTTGTTTAGTTAACTGTTCACGGTGTTTTTTAAAGAAATGCTGTCAGTAAAAAAATTCAGAGCATGTCATTTTTCCAAGGTACTATTTTCTGTCACCAGAAATTTCTTTTGCCTAAAAACATGGTTGTTGAAAGTTCTGTGAAATGTGAAAACACAATGCATGACCTTTATGAGGAAGTCATATAAAGGCAAAAATATTAAATGCTGCATAAAATAGTACATTCAGGAATAGGCAACAGAGTAACATTCTTTCTTATTTATAAATTCTAGCGTTGGTTGTATACATTAAACTTTACATTAAAGTGTTCTCTGTACCTATTGCAATGGATATTTTGCAGTGTGTTGACTTTGATGTTTTCTGTTTTCATCAGATATTCTTATTCGCCTACACAATATAAAATGCAATTTTTCGTTGGTCACGTTTGAGCAGTTTTATACTAATTGGGAACAATATTTTGAAGTTCTTCAAAGTGAAAATAATTTAGCAAATTCAAGCACCAGCTAATTGATCAACGGGCATGATCAAATCTCTATTGTGTACATCACCTGCTTATTGAAACAAAGATCAGTATCTCACGTAAAATGCTCAACTGTCAAATATGCCGAACATGTTTTATTGAATTTGAAAATTCTGAATCTATTTTTACATCTATTTTTTATTGAAGTAATTCATCTTTAGATGATGAAGGTGACTTTAATGTAAGGTTTGTCGATAACATGAGATTAAGATCCACGTACAAATCATGCTGTCATGCTGCGCAAGGGCCAAGATACAATTGCTCGTTATTTTTTCCTTTCATTGATCATGGCTGTATTTGGTAATACTTAAGTTCCAAAAGATACATACAAGTTCCGACAGTAATCGCAATCAAAAGTTTAACTGCAAAAGCAATGGCGAACTGTGCAATGTGAGAATCACAGTGAATACATTAGGTTTACTTTGCGTACCCATAAAAAGACTTAATACCATAAATACCAAAATACAAAAATTAGAGAATAGAGAACATCAAACAATGACTGTCTACAACATTTCCTACTTGACCTTGAGCTTACCCGAGCAAGTGAAAGAAATATTCAATTTATTTATGACAATATCTCATTTTTAAACAACTGCTGATGGCGGGTCACAGGTTACACCACTTTAACAATAGTTAAACTAGACTTGCTTTGACTTAAGTTTTTTAAATTTAGTGGCAAGAAAAATTTACCTTTTCTCGAGCACTGTAGTTGTGACGGAGAGAATATCTTCTTTTGGAAATGACCAATAATTCGTCTGAAATGCAAGCTACCCAACCATTCACTTCTTTGGCAAGTTAAAGTTGCTCAGTGAGTCAAACATTCCTTTCTCTCGCTCTTGTCACAATAACACAAAGGCACCTCGTATTGAAACAAAAAGGACAGTTAAAATGGGTTCTTCCCACGACCTTCGATTCTCATATTCAGGTGTCATCAGAAAGGAACTCAAAGAAGAGGTTCTCGGAACTGCGTCCTGTGACCACAAGTGGGCAAACAATGGTTGTGATGGGAATAGATTTGTGAATGTGAAAGATGAAAGGTAAATTCATAGATCTCAGTTGAATTGATGTGTGTTAACGACCTGAAACATGAAATACTAATTTATCCTATTTTAAACAATTTCTAATGGTTAAGAACCACACAAGGCATAAAGCTACTAACTGTACGGAGCTGTGAAGAAATTACAGAAGGAAAAAAAAGGAAAACAGAATAAGGTTAAGCCAAGAGATAAGAGTGCGGCTATATGTACGGCCTTTAAACGTGGCATCACAATGGCACTTTGAACTCAAATTTGAAAGAAAAGAGCCATACTCAAATTTGTGACAGGCAAGACGTCCTTTGTAGACAAAGCAAGAGAAAATTATCAAGAGCGAAGTTGCAGGTATTCAGAAACTGCCTTGGTAATTTCTTTCTATAAATTTTATAGAAGCCAGGCCTAGCCAAGGTAGGCTGAGCTAAAAGGGGGACTTTTAAGTCCCCTACTTAAGAGGAATTTGAAAGGTAAAGAAATTTATACTGAATGACGTTGTCTGATACACTGTTAGAGCAATCATTGCTCAAGAGAACTTTGCTCTCCTGACAAATTATCAGAAGAAAGAACTAAAATCACTATTTCTAATTTTTGCTCAGTTATTGAGGCACTATGGAGTCCCACTGCAACGCTCTGGACAAGCATCACACTAAAACCTTCAGCTTAGGCCAAGTCGATGCTCATCATATGACCTTGTTAACTTATTGTCCTTGGACTGCTAGACAGGAACAAGTAGCCTACAATTTTGCACGTGTTAGTGATCTTGCACAGCTTGTTGCTTTTTCTACAAGATTTTCTGTTTAAAACGTAAGAGAGCTTTCTTTTGAATGTCTTTTTTTATTTCTGTTCCTGGGCATTGCACAGTTCCATCTTTAACTCCTTTTGGTTTTTCTAATCATGTTGTTGTCACACTGATCGAAAACTTCCATTGACCATTAAACTCCGTCTCCTCAAATCCTTTGTCTGGAAACTCAATACAGAAACACGGAGAAACATTAAAGCCACAGGTTTTACCGCTGTGTACTCCAAATTTTCTATGTTTACATTGTAACAAAATCGAAGTGCTACACCGTGTCTGGCAAGAAAGAGAATTACTTAAAGTGATCAAGACACGTCAATTGAAATTTCCTAACCATTACGGCAGAAAACAGAAGCAAGAAGACATTTGCCTCAGTGGCCGAATTGAAGGAAATTGCACTCGTGGTAGGCAGAGGAAAACGTTTCTGCTGAACTTTGAACACTATTTCAAGGCCAGCAGAGAGCTATGGGATGCCGCCCGAGACTGAGAACAATTGCGGCGCATGTAAATGCAATAGTGGTTAGCCTAAACTTGTTTCAAGTTGGCACTATAGAAGAAGTTGTTGTCACTATTGGCCCTTTTACTTGACTGCTGTAGGCTAATTCTTCTTTAAATAAGTACTGTGCTTCTTCATTGGGTATTCCTTCTCAAGCTAGTTAGATTTTTATCTCTATTATCATCACTGTTTCTTTTAAAAGTGTTTCATTGACTTAATCAACCCAAAGCTCCTGGTCCAGATTCGATTACGGTAGCTAACTTGAAAGAATATGGTTCTAGTCTATTTTCTCTTCGGTTCGGCTTCTAGGCTATCTTTTTCTCAGCGTTATTCTCAGCAACACTCGTCTTTGATATCTCTGAGAAAGAGGAAAGCCTTCAGACTATTGGAAATACAATCTCATTCTATACATCTTGAAGTCGGGATACCTGCTCTTTGTTTATATTTTACAGAAAAGTTTACAAACTTTAGAAAGTTTGCAACAGGGATTATGGCAATTTTCGGTTCTACCTATGCGAGTAAACAGTTATTTTTCATCATGAATGCAACAGAAACCTCTCAGAGAACAATATTGATGGACAAACAGTTGCCATTCCTGATCAAAGTCGGAACTGAAAGACATTTCAGCCAAATATACCAAAAGCTGTCATGAGATAGAGGCCTCTTGACATCAGTGATATTCCTAGTAACTCGTTTCAGTTCATCAACATCTATGTTGATGGTACTATCTTATATTCTGAGATTGGTCACATGACTGCTCAGTAGGAACAAGTTAAAGTTTCTGATCTGATCCTCGTGGTGTCCGTTCATGGAAAAGGAAAAGATTGGATACCTTTAGTGAAGCGGAAACGCAACTGAATTTGCTCAATAAAAAGCTGAATCCTTATTTTACTCTAATATTTATGGACGATCATTCTAATGCTACTCTTGTTAAGGCTGTTTCTCCTCTTAAGGAATGTTTATTTCTAATGATGGTTGAGTTGCCAATTTTTTTCAGATCCGTCTTGGGCTACTTATTTTCAATCTATTGGTAAGTTTGCTTCTAAAAAGACTAGCTCTTTGTATCTTACTAACGAATGCCTTACGCCTGAGGGCATTTTACATCTGCCATATACCATCTACCATTCACCCCTTCATGGAGTGCTCTTCTCACATCTGGCCAGGTGCTGACTCATCTTGATATTCTTGATAAAGTTCAGAAACGTTTTTGTAAACTGATAGTCCAATCTTAATCTCGCTGCTACTCTGCTTTTTTTGGTCATCGACTTAATCTGGTTATTTTCCGTGTTTTCTAAAGGTATTATAAGAGAAAGCACTCTTAAGAACTTATCTTGCTGGTAACAGCTCAGTTCGTTACGTCTCGTATGATTCGCTTCTGTTAACGTCTCCTTTTCCTGCAGTAGTTGGTTCTCGTAGTGATAGATCGTTCTCTGAATGTAACTTTCCCCCTTGGACTGCTAAAGCGTTACTCTCTCCGACTCATGGCTCCTTTCTTCTATCGTATAACAAGAAATATTTAAAAGTCTAAGGTGAATTCTTATTGCTTGCTTTAACTAGTTTTTCTGTCTATCAAGTTTCTTTCGTTTACAATGTCTTGCATATGTTGGCTCTATGATATGTAATGTTCTTACCAATAAATAAAACACTGGTATGTAGTATCCAATTTCACTTAATTAAATCCTTCAACGATTTCTTTAATATAAATTCACTAATTACAGAGGGCGACGGTGTGTTCAATTCATTGTTCTGTACCTTGCACTGAATAGTCACATTGTCCACTCACCACGAAGAAATAAGTTTAAATTTTGACCGTACACATAACTGGGCTTCAGGTCTTTTATGACACATCAGTATATGGCCTTGATTCTCTGAATATCTTTACAGTCAAGTGTTCTCCAAAGTTGTGTTAGTAATTTTATTGTATCGTTATGATCAACAGTCTCTTGATGTAGTCCAAAATATAATTGCAAAGAAAGCCTAAATAGGAAACATAACAATATTTAGATGCTACATTTTGTTATAAAAATACAATACAATACCAATACAGTCATGTCTCATTATAGTGACACATTTGGTTCTCTGAGAAAAGTGTTATTGTAATGAATTTGTCATATATCTGAATCAAAGACAATTTGTGAAATAAAGAAAATGTTTTGTACAGACAATACAGAAATAACACCAGGTTTCGTATGTAGTTTTTATTATACACTTTATTCATGTAATTATTCACATTCACACAATATTTACATTATTTTATATTTATTATTTACCAATAAAATGCGACTAAATTATTTGCAATCAATTTAATCAATTAAGCTTAAAAAATTGGTTATCATCATCACAACATTATTGATTTAAATTCTAGCAATAGATGACCATTTCATTCAATCATACAATACGATCATTGTCATTTAATAATAATGGCATTAGAGCATATGTCATCACACTTAGTCAAATTTAAACAATACCTGGGAATTTCATTGTACATTTAATGACCAATATCAATTTACTTAAAAAGGTCTTTGATTGATAACTGTTTAGCTGTCATCTTGACTGTAGACTAAAGGTGATGAATGGTGTTCCAGAGTTGATCCCCTTTGTCAGCATTGACTAGCTTCTAAAAGTAGCTGACTGCTGAGAGTAGATCCTTTCTGGCTTCCCTAAAGCTAACTGACACTGGTTCTGATTCTATGTCCTCCTCCTCAGCTTCCTCTTCCTGATCCTGATTGGCTGGTGACGATGAGGCTAGCGACACAATTTCACTGCCTGTTAGTTCCTCTCCTGTCTCCAGTGTTTCATCCACAAAGAGAAAGTTACTGACCGTCATCCTGCTCAGTAGGGCAGCGAGATCTTATGTTATCTCAGGGGTGCCAGGGGGTGGGGGTATTTCCAGTGGAGTAAAAGAGAGGAGAATGGCTGTGTTTCCAGCAGTTGATGATTTTTGAAGGAGTTACAAGTAACTCAAGTATCTTTAGTCATGTACAGTCCCTGACGGAGATCCAATGACATGTTCTCGTTGCTGTCCAGCAGTCTGAAAAATTGATTGATTTGGAGTTTCCTGCAGTGAGCTTTGAAGTTACGGATGATGCCAGCATCCCTAGAGTGAATGTGGCTGCTGGTGTTGGGTGGTAGAAATTGTAGTTTTACGTTGGTGACGTTAAGTCCAGTTGTTGAGTGGCTACAGCCATTGTCCACTACAAAAATGACTTGTCTTTTCTCCTTGCCATCCTCCTGTCGAATTTGGAGAGCCATGTAGTGAAGATTTCCTGGGTCGTCCAGGCCTTTCTGATGTGTTCATACGAGAAGTAGATTGAAAGGTCGAAGTTCTTTCCAAAGCAACCTTGGGCGAGGAGGTATACCTAGCACAAGGGGTTTCACCTTATCTGTACCAGAAACATTGGCACAGAGAGTCTCTGAAATAAAAATGGACCGGTAGCTAGAGTTGCATTGGATTCCAGTTTGTAGAAGAACCCTTTCTCATCTAGGTTGTAGATGTCACTGGGGGTATGGAAGGATATCACTTTGTGAAGTTGTTGGTGGTCTGATACAATAGTGGCCTGGTCAGCTGAGTCAGACTTCCCCTGAACACTGTAGCTCTTGATGGAATGCCGTTGACTTGAGCGCTGAAGGCAACCGCTACTGTACCGGAAGTCCTTTACACCCAGCTGAATATCAAAGTAGCGTGCCTTCACTATCAGAAAGTCATCTGAAACCGCTGCATCCTTGACACAGGCGTCACCAAACCACATGAAGAGCCTTTTCTCCAGGTCCACATGCTGCTGGACTCGTTTTCTTGTAGCAGATGTTGCATTCTCCTATAGACGGAGCCTCTTATCTGGTGTTTTGAGGGTGTCTGTGACTGTGTTCCTTGCAAGTATTACACCCTATTCCTAACAGAAATGGTCGGCAATCTGTAGTAGTGTTGACTTGGGATGATCCTTCTTGTAGAGGCAGATCTCCCGTTTTTGCTAAACACTGATCTGCACACAACTGCGTTTATGTTCTGAAATTGACATGATGATTGAAGAAATACATAATGAACGATGGACACTGGATTTTAACTTCTCATAAGCAAAAACTAAGCCTGAATAGTGTTCAGAACTTACCTTTGAGTTCATGCTACTGAATTTGTTTTGAGAAGTTCACTAATTGCTGACACTAATCTTTCACAGACCATGTTAAATGAAGCCGTATAGCGCAATTCAAATAGAATTGACGATCCGTTAAAGTTGACAGGTTCTTTTTTTGCCTAAACAAATTGTTTCTTGGTTCTTTCTTTGATAACAATCACTTGTTCCTCAGTTGAATGCATGTAAATGTACAGCTTTAGCGGTTATGGTAAACTGCGCTAATTTTCCAATTATAGTTTTCCTCCCAATTGATTACGTCACTTTAGTAATTAATTGAGTGCACAAGTTTTATGTCATGTTTAAAAGTCGCACAATCGAACAAAGTAACAATGAATATTGACTTTTGTTCCCAAAAATGTCTGTTGGACTCGGTATATCGAAATGGCGGCTGACTGAATACTATTACAACAGGAAATAATTGGTTCCCAGTAAAGTTAAGTCGGTAAGTGAATATGTCGGTCAAATGAGTGTCACTTTAATGAGACATGAGTGTATATATATATATATGTGTGTGTGTGTGTGTGTTGTGCTTCACATCACGTATTGTGATTCTGCACTTCTCACAGTTATGGTAATATCATAAATGTGAGAATAAAGACTGAAAAAGGCAGGACAGATTTCCCGCTATGTGGATTCGTCACTTCCACAACAGAATGAGTGTATATACGCAAATAAACAAAGACATACTCATTCTTTGTTAAAATGCGGCTCTATTGTCTAGCAGCTCTTTATATTTAAATTTCTGAAATATAAAAGCTTACTTAAGCAATGGCTAGCAGAATTTTAAACAGCTTGCCTGCAGACAGTGTAGCAGTAATTTAGTGCTCGTCTTCCATATACAGCATTTGTGAATAACCAGAAACAATGCTCCGTCAAAAATGATGATCGATGGCCTTCATAAAGTCTGCCAACTTTTTCGGCCATGAACCTTACTGCATTTAAATATTTTTCTCTTCCAAAGTTTTACACCAAAATCTTCAGATCGGAAAGAAATAACTCTTAAATTTTTCTCAAAAAAATAACAACAGTTATTAGTTTCTTTTTTCACCGGTATTATTTCATTTACCTAAAACTCTTTTTGTTATAGTTTCGAAAATTATTTTAAGTTTCAGTTAAGTATAACGCTAATGCTTATTCAAAAATAAAACTTCATTTAAGCTGTATAAGAACTTTAAATATTATTTCAATTATAAGAACTTTAAATATTATTTCAATTAATGTTGTTGAGGAGGAAAAGGAAGTAGATAAACCAGTGTACAATTTACTCAATGTTTACTGTAGGCCTTTTTGTGCACTTCAAGCCTATCCATTATTGCTTTGAAATCTGTGTACAACAATGGCCAAAGGCCTGTTTGTTTACTTAGATAGCCTTTCAGCCTGAGAAAGAGATGTAAGACTATTTCAAGTCTCTTCTCTTTGAAAAGTTGTGTAAATAGCCTTTGCTTTGATTTTTGTGATTTTTTTTAGGTAGTCTTGGCATAATCCTATTTTCTAATTTTTTCGTATCAAGATTAGTATGACTGCCGTATTGTGACTGATCTAACAGACTGATACCATCTTGAAAATACAAAATCAAAGGGTATTTTTAAAATGTTGAAGAATTGCATCCAAGACAGAGCATGTCAGAATAGTATTATTTCATATAATTTTATAAGTTTTCTTGTCAGAGTTCAGACGAAAGTAAGGAAGAATCCATATAGCCAACAATGTTGAGTTAATGTTATTGCAGTTTGCTGATCTTGCTGTATATTCACTGCAGCACAGTCTTTTCTAATAATCTCTGGTAGGGGCTAGCTCTCGCATGTTAGTGTCAATTGAAACAAGATCAGCCAATTCATTTTCACATTCTTTGGCCTCACCTTTGTCCTTGACTACTGACAGGTATTCGAATTACATTTTCAATAGTATTTACTCCCTTTGTCTTCTTGTTACTTACTACCAAGTCATGATAAAATACTTGAATATAAGGTTGTAAGAATTCACCGCTGGAAGGCTTGATGGTGTTTTTATTCCATAACCAGTAGCTGTTTTCTCCACCAGTGATGTCTTCTGTTTTCTGATATAAAATAAGTAGTCCTTAGAAGAAAACTTCAGATTATTTTGCTACTACTTAATGAGGAATTGTTTTTCATCTGTAGTTTTGATTATCCCAGCATTTCGACTTTCTGAGAAATAAGCACATTTTTCACCTGAACACAGAGGGGCTTTTTACATAAATATAACGCCTAAAAACCTTATAAATGGAACCAATACAACTAATTCAACATTTATCTTGCTCCGGTCAAGTTAAGAACTCTGTAGCTTTTTCCGAGACAAAACCTTATACAGAAAAGGGTTAATTGATTTTAAGCTATTTGACTGATGTTATTATTGCCATCCAAATTGAAATATAACATGTAGAATTCAGTATAATGCTGTTGGTTTACGGATGGAGTTGGTTTACGGATGTGTCTTTCATTGAAAACGAGGATAAGTTTTAACTGCTTCTTATGATTCCGTGCATATTTTACTAGCAGCTTTAGTGGTATTGCTAAAATTTCAGGTCTCATAATTGCTTGTCTTATAAATGCCTTTAGTTTTGTCCAAGGGGTTCGAGTTTTTTTTCCAAGTACTGCGTATACTGAACTTTTTTCCTGATGAAACTGTAAAGCTTGAAACCAACTACTTTCCAAGTTGATGTCTGATGCTGCAGTAATATATTTCATAATAATAATTAAAGCATCGATAGCATATAATACTTTCAGTTAAACTTTATTTCCGAAAGTGGACCAATGTCCAATTCCAAGAAATTTATTCACTCATTTTACATTTGCCGTCACTTTTTAATAAGTTTAACCAAGAGTTTTTGAAGGTTTCGTCGTTGTATGCGCAAACAAAGTGATTTAGTGCCTTTATTTCTTTCGCAGTGGTAACGGTATTATTTATCCCGAGATGATCATGGAAATCAAAATAAACGCTTCGAGTCTGCTGTTGTACGTGGCAGCTGCCTTCTGTCATAAAATACAAGCAGCAAATTAGGGAAGAATGAAATAAAAACTATAAATTTTATGATTGTCTTATTTATACAGTACATGCTTAAATTCAGTTCCTCTTGTAGTTTAACACTAAAACCTTGGTTGGGATTCTGGAGACTAAATCTGCAGAGGGAACGACATATCTTCACATTGACGACGGTTTACAAAAGTTATATTCATTTCAGTGAAATCTTGGCGTTCATGGCCATAGATTACATATAAAAGTCTACAAATACAGAATTCTTCTACGAAATAAGACCACCAAAGAAAATAAGAATAAATGCCAAGAAAAGGAAATAATCTGCTTTTTATCATACAAAAAGTAAAGTATTTCTTATACAAAAAAACCCCACCAAAGAACGTTTTAATCTACTTAATGGTATTCAAAAAAAATCAATCGTTACTAAGCTTGGTGAATGAACTAACATCAATAATTTACAACTTCAAAACGAAACATGAGGTCATGTTAGAGAGCAATATCGGATATAGACATATGAATTCCTATAATTTTTGTGTCTGTAATTTTCTGTTCTCTTCCCAAATTAATCGATACGAATGATAAAAAATATGAAATGAAAAGAAATAGAGCTCTCAATTCTTTCCTGTATTCCAGGTAATTCCCGAGACTTTGATTGTTTTCTACTTGTCGCTCGTCTTTTATAGAAGTAACTTTACGCTTCACAGTTCGGATATTATGGCAAGTGAATCATTTGTAAGAATATACAGCAAGCAATTAAATGGCGATAAACCATAGAAAAATAAACACCAAAATCTGGTCCTCTGATCCGACAGAATATTGAAACCAGTGCAATGATGCGACCAGAATAAGCACCAGGGCCAAAATAACAAAAAACAAATTAATACGTTAAGGTTCCGATGTAAGTATGGGAAAAGAAGCTATCATTAAATAAATTTAAAAAGTCAGCCACCTCTAAATCATTATACCACCAATTGCGAGACACATACATTCAACCAGTAGAAATTAGACGTTGCCAAAAAGGACTTTACCATGAAGTGATAAATCTTTAAAAATGCCATAAACAAAACGAAATTAAGGATCATAAACAGCCAGAAATTTTGGATTTTAAAGTATGTAAGAGGACGACGTAAAATGTAGTGATCATTTTGTAGTGGCAACGAATTCACAGTAAAACAAACCTTGTCAAAAATATCGTTTTCAAGATAAAGTCACGTGTGGAGAACTCTATAAGAATAGCTGATGAACAGAAATAACCCAATTTTTTTTTTGGTCATGAAACTTGGATCAAGAATAGCGTCAGGGATTACAACTGGCACAAGGTTTTGGTAGTGTATGTCATCTGTGGAGGGCAATCAGCACACGTGCTGCTCACAAATAGAAATAGAACAACCAATATACAATTTACCTCCTCAGTTAAATCGTAGTATTTCATGAGGATAAGAAAAACATGTCTGTCTGTCTGTCTGAAAGAGCCCAACAAATTTCATGTGTTTAGTTATTGACGTCTTAACTTTCCACAGGCTTTAACAATGAAAGCATGTCAGTTAAGATGAGAAATAGGCTAGTTTATGTACACTTTAAATAAAATAAGTGCTGTACGGTACAAATGATGCAGAATAAAAACAACAGTGAAATGTAGATTTTTTGTCACAATCATTTTTTTCACTTGTTTTTACATAGGTTTTGTGAAATGACACAAATAATTACCCTAGTAACATCATGTCCCAATTCAGAACAATTCTACGGGTGTACAGACTAGATGTTGTAATATGGAAGTTTAGGAGCTGCAGTAGCATTTGTTGCAATTTATGTAATTCATTTATCCCAGATTTTTGGAAGTCTTCCGCAAACTTACTTGTTACTTATGTCATTATGCCTTTTTGGCAAGCGGCAACTGCATAGCAACCGAATGTCTTTTTTTCTCGATTGCGCTTAGTATGAAATTTATGCATGATCTGGTATAAGCAAACCAGTTTTGAAATTGTTACCTTTACGCCAAGGCTGCTACCTTCGGTACTCTTATAAAACAGAGACGAATAACATAAGACTTGGCAAAATTCTCAGAGATAAGTAGAAATAATCAATAGAGGCATTGGGAAACAGAAAATATGCAGAGCTGGTGGAGCTGAAAAACGCAGATTAGGCTGGTACGCCAAAAGTCAAAGAAAAAATAAAATAAAACAAAATATGTTCTTTGTATTTTGGTATAAAATTCTTAGTAGCTGATCACCACAAAAAATAAAAGATGTTGAAAAACTTCTATAAACAGGTTGTATAAGTTCAAAGTCACACCAGAAACGTATTACAATTAAAGGGGCCCTAGATATTTAATGCCGAAACGATGCAACAGGACCAGGTGAAGCTGTCAACAAGATGTTAACAGTTTCTAAAAAGGACTATGTAAATCAATCATTACAGCATTGCCAAAGAGACCGGCTCTGAAGTTGAATCAAGTCTAATTTGATACTAAGGATAATGAAACTAACACTTTGGATTTTAACGAACGTGTAACATGATACAAAAGTAACGAAGAGCAGAACAATCTGGAACATGCTGGAACCAAGCGTGCAATTTTTGCGTAAGTGTGCTATCAAGGCCTGCAATAAAAGTGTAGAAAGGCCTTTACGTGACCAGTGAAAAGTACTCAATAAAACCCACCATGAAGAAAGCCTTGGAATGTTTCAAGAAAGCGTGATTTATATTAAGAGATAAAAGGGCAATTTGGGATTTGTGTTGGGAGCAAAGACCTTGCAAATGAATTACAAAAAACTGGTGAAGAGGACACAAGAAAATAGGTAGAAGCGTCCGACAAATGTTGTATTCTCAGCAGATTTATAGAATTAGAGGGAAACATTGCTATCGGGGCAAGGAACAATAGCAACAGATGAAGATATGGTGACGGCAGTCTCCACATCTTCGCCTGTCACACTCAGCTCAGACAATCAGATATAAATGGAAAACTGAAATGCTGGATTCCACAAAAGTAAAAACAACGGACTGACAACTACAAGTAGTGGAATAAAGAAATGTAAGCACAAGGAAAAGCCAAAGCTGTGAGTTATAAATCGATGACATTAAAATCAACCACAGGGTGCAATTGCTTCGGTGGAATAGAGGGGAAGGGCGCAAAACGTAACAGAAACCCAGAAATATAGGAATAGGGAAAGCTGCGTTACGGGAATTGAGTTTAAGCATTAAAACATTTTACATAACATAAACATCATCAAAAAATTGGGGAAAAGAGTTATGTACTACAAAGCGAAATATAATATTCAAAATGGCAGTCAGTGCTGGTAGTCACATACGAAGAAAAATTTTGAACAAACAAAAAATTGGTGTTATGAAAAGTCAAATTAACAACGGATGATCATTCTACGACGAGGAACTCTTAAGTAAGGTAAAAGCCGCAAGGCCACTGTTATCAACAATAAGGAGACAGCTAAAATTTTTGAGCCATGTCATGATAAAGTTTCACATTCACAGCGCGTATCAAAGGCTAAATAGTTGGGAACGGGTAGCCGACTGAAAAAGTCTGAACTCATGAATATCGTAACAAATAAAGGAGAAATAAGGGTGCCATGTGCAGACGCATAAGTTGCTAAAAGTCTAAAAATCCTCAAAAGAAGGCAAACCCTGAAGAACCCCCACGAACTACCTAGGCACTAAGACTAGATAGATGGATAGATAGATAGATAGGTATATATATACGCAAACGGAGAAGAACAATATACGAGAAAGGTTAAAACAATTTGTAGCCTGGTGCCTTTAGGAAAATATAGGTAGGAAGAATGTATCCAGAATGTATGCAGAATGCTTAATAGCAGTAGAGAGTGATGGCTGGAAGAAATCACTGTTTGTTGAAATCCACCAGAAGTGACAAATGAGGAAATTCTCTTGGGAAGCTGGGGCAAAATCAATTAAAAATTAACATAACGTCTATAGCAAGATTCAACAATTAACGGTAATCACCTATAAAAGTAATTTACAGATGGGTCAAGAAATGTCACCTGTACAAAATAAGGTTGAAGTCTTGAAATGGAACATAAGATGGCAATTGAAATATCCTCTATACTTCTTCTGTGGGTACCACTATCAATATTGGGTTTCCAGCCCAATTTTCCTATTTGAAATATTAATTAAAAGTAATGGGTAGGGAGTATGAACACTTTTTACTACAAAAAAGAATCCAATCCTGGCACCCCTGTCACAAAGCAATAAAATATGGCTTTTGTTAGGCATTTTTATAGGTAGATTTTCCAAGCTGATATGTATAAATCGTCTTGAAAAGTCTAATAAAAATACTGAATAAATGGCACACCGCTGCTGAGTAATTAATAATAGATTTCTAGTATGATTTAATTATACTTGTAATATAAATCAATATGTTTAAGTTTCATTAAAAGAAGGGTTTTGAAACTCAGGTCATGGCAACAAATCTACCTGAATTTTTTCGTGAACTTAAAGATGCTACAGGTGTCGACGTGAGGTAATTAGACCCGTAGTTAGTATTACTGTCAATATTAACATTCCTTTGACAGCCTTCAGGCCAGTCAATACACTGTACACTAGTATGATAAAAACATCTGAATAAAAATTAAGACTAATTTATACTATGGTACTAGTGGAGTTAAGCAGGAGTTATTACAATGCATAAAATTGATTCGATCATCCGAGGGGACATTAAGAACACGTTGGGATTGTAAAAAAATGAAAGTACATTTCTTCATGAAACGTTGTAAACAAGAATAGGGTGAACACGTCCGGTGCTATTATTCCACATCAGTTTGGCACGTTTTTAATCTATATTTGTTAAGGTGAGTTGCAGAGATTAGGAAGAAAACAAGCCATTTTATTACAATAAATGTCCATCAAAGCAACAAAAAACAATAAAAAAACAAACAAACGAAAACAAAAGTAATCTAATAATGTGGCGAGAGAAAATGAACTTTTGCCGTAATCCACCAATGATAAAGTAGATCAAGTACCTTAGGCTAAAAGCACCTGCTAAAGTGTGACATTAATAACATCACAACATTACACAATTCGTCTGTATAAACGTATTTTGACAAGTTATCTGAATAGGAGCGAAGAGACACTTAGTTTGGTCAACACCATTGCTCTGGTTTCCAATCATGTATGGCTTGGGTTGGGTTAATTTAAGTGTCAAAAGGAGATTTCAACGAGTGCCTAGGGTGAGTTTAAATTACAAAAACGTATTTCAGGCGCTTGAGTACTCTAACAGTTATTTGGTTTCTCCCAAAAACCTTGGAGCTAAATGAATTTTCTTTCCTTTTCCAACTTTCAATCTGCTCGGCACCTTTCCGTCACTTTCACTTGTCGTTGTAGTAACGTCCGCATCTTTTGGCTTATCTCCTATCTCTTCTGATTCTAACTTGCCACTTTCTGAGGTCAATGATGACTGTTGACTGGTTGCAGAATTTATTGGGGTACTGCTTTCCACTATATCAATCAAAGTGCCAACTGGGATACTTGAAGGCGATGACAAGTCCTTAACTTGATTGACGGTACTTAAATCATCTGTCGGTGACAATGCAGTTTTTCCGCAATTTTTCCTTTCCAACTGATTTAGATCAGCCTCTGCACTACTGTTCACTTCTGTTTCTTTAACATTTGACCTTGAGACCCTTTCAACCTAAGGCAGAAAAAAGCAAAATAGCTTATTGTTAAAATATTTTGAACAAATCAATGTACACAAGAAAAACAGCTATTCTGGTGTATAAGCTGTACAAACTGAAATACGACCCGAGTTCAAGCCAAGATATACACCAACCTCACAGCATCAATTTTCTTTACGTCTCGTTTTCAACCCCCCCCCCCACACACACACACACACAAAGGGATGCTCACCAAAATACACCGTATCACTTAAAATCGAAGACCTCTCACAGGTATAAGTTTAAGAACAAGAATCGTCTTTTGGAAATAAAAAATCCATTGCAGAAGGTACTGCCTTGCACCGCATATGGCAACGACAGGCATCAGTCCAGCTTTGTAGCATATTGTTAATTATCTCCAATGGTACCTGTTCAGCCAGAACTTTAAAAAGACTATCGCCTCAGTGGTGGTTCAACTAGTTCTTACATCTAAACCAAATACTTTAACTACTGAAAGCATGATTTTGGATGGACAGTTGCAGTTGCTTTCCTGTAAGAATTCATTTTTACTAAAAACTGCATTTCTGATAACATTCAAATTAGTAATAGATGTTCCAAAATATCTGTAAGCAGATCCCAGCAACCGTACATACATTCCCATGGGCTTTTGTTGTCAAAGTAGTAGCACTGCAAAACATAGCAAAAATATTTGTATTATCTTTGTAAAACTATGGATTTGAGGGTTACTTTATTTTCCTACACCAAAAACAGATAACATTAAAATATTACACATTAAACGATGATTTTTTTAAACCTTTTCCAAAACTTATCATTAAAGCAAATGGTACCACGACACTCTAAGAAATGGGTGGCTATTCGTGAAGCCAAGGTTCAATTGTCAAGGTAACATTAATCTTTACTCAATAAAATCTCCTCACTTGTCAAACCTGGCTGTTAGACACCAAAAGCTACTAGAAAGACTACAACGAGTAAGATACATTAGTTATTCTTACCATATATCTTCAAATTTTCTGTTCTCTTTCGTTCATTCATTAATGTAAGCTATTTGCTCAACCTACCTTCGCATGCGACAGTTGGCTTACAAAATAACCGCTCAAAGTTCATGAAAATTTCAAAACTAATTTAACTGTTTCGATTTACTTTATTAAACCACAATTTTGTATGAGAATTGAACCCTTATCTCACCCCTCACAAAACTCACGTGCAAATAGCAAACACAAAAAATTCATAGTAAATGATAATAACATATGTCGTTTTGCCTAAAGCTCATCGAAAATTAAAGGCTAACAAAAGAACTTTTCATTAAAAATAATTTGTACCTTCCTTCTCATACACAACAGAAAATATCGAGCTCAATATATAACAAGCTACAAAAAAACCAAACAAAAGAAAGATATTATACCACAAAAAAATCGAAATACAAACCTGTATAGGGATAAAGTTTATTGCTGGACGTGGCCTAGAACTCGTGTGACTCACATTCTGGTTCTGTCCTCTGCTGAACTGTATTGGGCTAGTATTTTGAGCAGGTGCATTGGCCGGCACCATCTGCGGCACTGGAGATCCAATTCCAAATTGTCCCATATTACCTGATTGAGGATACATGGCAATAGGTTGGGAGGTACGTGACATAGGGACGTGCTGCAGACAAACGGAGAAGAGGTTAAATACTATGATATTCCGTCAAAAATAAACGGTGTGTATTGCCATGAAGACTAAGTCCTGGTAATCTTTTGAATCCTGCAACGCTGTACACCCGAATTAAAATATTTACGGTATTTTAAGAGATATTCTAATATACTTTTGTCTCAAAATAAAGTCATAAATGTATACAGTGATGTATATGTTATACTACTGGTGTTCAGAAGGAGATACTGTAGCCATAAAAAGGCACCGCCAACAGTAACACAGTATATGTTAAAACGATGCTCGTGCTGTAATTGTCACAATGCATCCCTCACCCTACAAACGCAAAAACAATTAAAGCAACAAAAACAAAAAAAGCAACTTCCAACAAACAATGATGTAACACAATATTAAAGACAATCTTTTAATTCAATTCGGTGCTGGGCTTAATCGTTAAACACAATAAAAAAGTTTGAGGCAACTAAAAATGCTTTTCTCTACGAAAATTCGGATTATGAATGGCAAATCATTCGTCAAATAAGGACACCGTAAGGAAAATTGGTACAGTAAAGGAACTTGTATCAAGAATAAACGAGTCATAGCATGAGTTTATGGCCCAATTAACGAGGAAGGGAAACTTAATATTCAATAGGCAGATCGTATGTCATAGGGATAAGGGAAGCGAACGGGTAACCCACTTAACAAGTCCAGTTGTGGAATAGCACAACATAAAAACTGATATATAAAAATGACATGTACCGGCGCACAAAGGTGTTTTCTCAGTATTCTCTCCAATAAACGGACACTCTAAAAAGCGGACACTTAACTAGCGGGCAATAATTAACGGACAATATGGCCAAAATAGTCAATATGGCCTTTTTTCTTTCCAATTAGCGGACAGTACAAAAAAGTTAGGAGCCAGCGAACAAAAAATAGAGAGGTTCTTTAAAGCTCGGCTTATTAACTTTTCTTGTCCATGAAAGTGGTAAATTACTGCAATCTCCAGAGCATAGCCACCTCCACGATTCAACCTCTCTCCAATAACTTCAGCCGTAATGGTAGTGTTTGGCACTTTCAAGAATAACAAACATATTTTTGAAATGTTTTGTGGCAAGTGTCCAACAATGCTTTCTTTTCGTAAAGAATCAGTTCTAATGATTGCTATTGCATTTTCATCCACATCATTAGATGGCTCATGCCTGCATTTCAACATTTCCCCCACCAACTGACTCCTGATCTTCATGTAGACATTACATCCTCTTGCAAGAGACTTGTACTGATACACATTCCAATTCTTTTTGATACACATGGGTATGTCGACCTCGTCCATTTCTTCAGTAATCATATTTGAGTTACAAATTGCCATACCTCCAAATAAAAATAGTTATGACTATGAGTTAAGTTCCTTTTTGAAAGGAGATTCTTTCGAATGTGAATGATCGAATGTCTTTAATGAATGAAATTTCAAAGAAAAGATATCTAATGCCTTTGATTCGAATGTTTTAATGTTTCGTAATGAATTAATGTTTTGAAAAAGACTGATCGTTTTAAAAGAACAATTTCTTCATTGATGGTGTAAGCAGAACTGTCATCGTCATGGCTCCTGTTGACATGAAGAAACGTGAGGCTGGAAAGATCAACAAACACTGTCTGACATTAGATGAAAAAATAAAAATTTTAGATGAAAAAAAAGAAAAAAATGAGTTGCAGAGAGATTTCTAAAACAAACAATATTGGAAAGACACAAGGAGCCAACGTTTTGAAAGACAAGAAAAAAAATAAGAGCAGAGGAAACCATCAAAAGTTCAAAGCAATCAATTCTTGGTTTAAAAAATGTGAAGCATCTGGTATCTATGTAAATGGCCCTATACTCAAAAAAGAAGCAATGAATATCAAAAAACCTTTGAATCGTCCAGAACTGGATGGTTTCAAGGCATCAGAAGGCTGCCTTGATAAATGGAAAGTGAGTCATGGTATAAACTAAAAGCAAATCTCTGGTGAGTCTCTCGACGTTTCTACGACCACAATTGAATCTTGAATGGAACAAGTACAAGAACTCTGCAAAGGATACGAGGATAAAGATATACTAAATATAGACGAGAGTGGGTGTTTTGTTAAAGCCTTGCCTACCAAAGGTTTGGCTCAGAAGGGAATGAAAAGCAAGGGTGGGAAAAAGTCTAAGCAGAAGATAACTGCAGCGTTTTTCGTCAGTGCGGATGGAGAAAAAGTTGGAAAACCCCGTTATAATTTGGAAGAGTAAATCAACAAGATGTTTTAAACGAGCTAGTGCAGCCGATAAGCTTAGTAAGGTCATGTATTTTGCAGACAAGAAGTTTTGGATGCAAGTGGAAATCATGGAAAAAAATCCTGGAAACTCTAAACCGTCAAATGACAAAAGTGATAAGAAAGGTCATTTATTTTTTGGATAACGCCACTGTCCATCCACCGTCATTAGTTGACAAGTTTAGCAAAATAAAAATCGTATTTCTTCCAAAGAGTACCACCACATCTCGCTTACAACCTCTCGATGTTGGGATAATCCAAAGTTTTAAATCGAAGTATCGAAAGAAGTTGATGCGCTATGTCATTGCCCGTGTAAAAGAGGCCTTACTAGCCTCAGAAATTACAAAGAAAATTAATGCTTTGCAAGCCCTTGAATGGGTGGCTAAAGCTTGGGAAAAGGTTACTGCTGAAACAATCAAAAAATATTTTGCTAAATGTGGTTTTAATAAGAAATCATGTGTAGTTAAAGATGATTTTGTCGATGATGTGTTCAAAGAGCTTTTCAAAAAACTTACAGAATCTGAAATAACTGCTGAAGAGTATATTGATTTCGATGTCGAAACGTACACTTCGGTTTCTGAAATCAATTCTGATGAAGTAGATTGGAGAGTAAGTCCAGTAGCAAAATGTGTTGGTGAATATCTCCGTAAAGAATCTGGAGTAGAAGATGTATAAGAGGTTTCGTCTGATGACAGTGACAAAGATGATGAAAATGCTGACGTGGAAGAGAAGATTACTACATATGAAGCACTGACAATGATTGATAAATTGATAAACTTGAAAGATCTAAATAGTGAGAAACGAGCTTCTTTGTACTCACTTAAAGAGAGACTAAAAATATTCCTGTCAATTGAAGACTTTTTAAAGTAAAAACATACAGTATGGTAAATAAACATTTGCTTGCAAATTTTGCGTTCGTTAGTTGATATTAAATATGATGTTGATATTTATTCTTGATGTAAAAAATGTTGTATTACGTTCAATTTGGTTATTTTTTCTTTTTTTAGTATCTGAGTTCAACCAGATAACCACTAATTACCCAAATTAAACCTTTTAAATACAAAACTCGTGTCCATTTTCAAATTTGGTGCTTACATTGCAAAACTTTCCAAAAGGCGGACACTTCCAATTAGCGGACAACTTGCTCTTCCCCGATGGTGTCCGCTAATTGGAGAGAATACTGTAAAACTCTAACGAATGAAAGCTGTAGTGAAGTTTAAAAATGAGTTAACTTATTTACCGTTACTATTTGACGAAATAGATCACATACAAAGAGAAAAGATACCATAAAGGATAAGCATGTTCTACTTAAGCTCATAAGAGAACACAATTTAACTAGTTTCTACGCTAGCAACAGCTAAAACGGTTTAGGTAAAATAAAAATCAAAGTACAAACCTGGAGTGGGCTAAAGTTCATCGCTGGACGTGGTTTGGAACGTGTGTGTTTCGCATTCTGGTTCTCTCCTCTGTAGAACTGCATTGGGCTAGTATTTTGAGCAGGTGCATTGGCCGGCATCATCTGCGGCACTGGAGACCCAGCTCCGAAATGTCCCACGTTACCTAATTGAGGATGCATCGCAACAGGTTGTGAAGAAGGTGAAGTAGGCGCTTGCTGCAGTGAAACGGAAAATATTAGGAACTTTGTTATTCAATTAAAAAGAAACAGTGTGTATCAAAAAATTTTTTGAAGCGTGAATTCAAAAATCTCAGATAAAAAATCCTGTTGTGTTTTAATTGAAAGTGGTGTTAATAAGGTAACCATACTTTTGATAAACTAAGAACATCGCCGAACATACTTGAAAAAACAAAACACAAGAAAGAGGAAAAAAAAGACTTTTATTTGTAGATAAATGGTATTTGTACAAAACATTTTGACTGAGTAGACCATCACATACGGTAAAAGACTTCAACTAAATTTTGAGTACCAGGGCGTTTGATATTTCTTGTTAAAAACTTGTATCATATTTAGGTTGGCGTACAATATGAAGCAATATACCAAAGACACAACAGTTACTTCCAACGCAAAGGACCCTACATGATAACCCCGGGAATTCGAAACTCAAAAGTGCTTAACACGGTCTTCATATAAAAGTAGAAAAAACACGATTATTAGAAATAGGAAACAATGACACCATCTTTCCAGAAAATAATACGATCAATAGAATGGTGCAGTTCAAGTATCTTGGGTCAGTGAGGAGGAGCAGCAAGTAAAATTAAAACAAAGTTGACATGTAAGTGGGAAGATTTTGAATTAACCAGGAATTCAAGAATACATTAAGTAAGGTCCCTAGCATGGAGTATTGTCTAATACGGAACCGAAAAAGTCTGAAAAAGTACCGAAAAAGGAGTGACGTGCAAAAGAAATCACTGCATTCAAGCTGTGGCCGTGGGAGAGAATGTGGAGAATCAACGGATTGCTAAAGAAGTGAATATATTTCGAAAAAACTTCTTCAAAGCAGTGTTCTGGTGGCTTATTTCATAAGAAAAGTTGCAAAATGCCACCGAAAAAGACAGCAATTCAGTCTCATTCTTCCAGCAATAGGAAATGGAAGTGAAGGTAGGTTGGCACAAGACAACTGTTTAATACTTGCAAAAGAAAGTACGACATAGGTGAATAGCCAAAATATTTAACAGAACTTCTACTGGCGGTAATAGCAAAGCAGAACATTTTAGAATGCAAAGAACAAAAATTATTGCATTTCTTGTACATGCACCCAATATCATGTTAAGAATATCGGATGGAAGAATTGTAGCAAAAATATCATAGCATGTTGGGAAGTCACATTTAGGGATATAAAAGTGGTTTGGGACTCGAGAATCATTGGTTGTCAGTAGTGGATGGAATTATAGTAGAAGGTTACGTTCTAAAATTTGCAAATGACGAGGTACCGAGTACTACAAGCTGTGAATGTCATAAACTGAGTGTCAGCTAAAAATGGTAGGAGGATAAAGACAAAAGTAATGAAGCTGTCAAAATACCAAAAGTTCACATTCAAAATCATCAAAAAAGAAAGACACCTTCAGAAGTTTCTCTTATCCAATGGATTCCATGGTACGGATCTCCGGACAGCCGTACACACTAGACCTAACCATGAACATAAGGAACCTCTTAAACGTATATGTCTGCTTTACGTGAAGAACACCAGTGAGCACCTAAGACGAACTCTCCGACAACAAAGCTTTCAATGCTCCTTCTTCACTACATCCACCTTAAGGAAGAGTCTGTCAAAACCAAAGCACCCAGACCCATTTAAAGAGAGGAACAACGCAGTTTACGCAGTAAAGGAACTCAAGACAACAACAAGAAAAATAAAAGAAACAATCCATTCCCTACAACACAGCAGTCACATCAACAGTATATCCTACACCCTTCCACAAATCTGAAATACAACAAATACAACATAGGTATGACCTCACTTCTCGAAACAACTCGATCCCTGTCTACGCGTAAGTCTGCACTGTCAAGGTATAAAACTGCCGTACCTAGTCACTTTAGCAGCCTGACGATGGGAGATGTATCTCTCGAAACGTAGCTCAAAAAAGCTTACGACTCGTGGCATGATAAAGCTCTTATATCTATAATAAAAGTTATGTAAACCAGTATGGGAAGCTAAAATCAAATTGAAGGGTGGGATCACCACTTGTAATTTTCTACAAAGCCATTTTGGTCGGATAACAACAACTTGCTGGCTACGGTACGCTTACGCAGTAACAGCTAGCAAAACACTTTTTTTGAAATATTACCTAAAAAACCCTATACTAAATAATGCCTTCAAAGGAATACTATGCCTTTACCACATTTGTTAATGCTTCCAAAGCTGCTGATTCATAGGCATCAGTCACAGTGTTACATCCTACTCCATTGAATCTAAGATTCTGGCCAATTGCGACAAAGCCAAGGAAACCCTACCAATGAAAAAGTGTACCATACTAAAGTATTTTGAATACCACAATTAACCTTCAGTTCTGTTTTCTGAGTTCGGTATCAATGAATTTAATACCATTTGGAATTATATTCATAAGTAACTATCGTTGTGAAACGAAAGCCAAGTTAAGAAATTTTATTGCATATTGCATATACATATTATTTTTTAATAAACTTTTCCTTTTCTGTATAAAATAAATAAATAAATAGATAAATAAGTAGACTTTTTATCCTTTTTTCCACGTGTTTGTTATTTAAACCCGTGTATATGTTTAACTTGTTGGTCACATTCCCGAGGATGAAACTAAATACATATACAGATAACAATAAAAAATGTAACTGACTGAATTCATTCGAAACGATTAATCTCTCGTGGAATGTGTACCTACTCCGGTTTTGCATTTGTATTTGAAACGAATGTTGGATGTGCTGATCGTGTGATAGTAACAAATCCAGTTCCTGATAAACAACAAATGTGAAATTTGTACTCTTCTGGTAAAATAGCAATAATCTATTGAAAAATGACTATGGCGACAAAAAATGAGAATAAAATTAGGTAGTTATTCGTCAATGTGAGAAAGAAAAATCTACAAGATTTATGACGGAAATATACTTGGTTCAAGTGTTGATGATACACAAAAGCCACACATTATTTTATGCAAATTTGAAAATCCAACTTATGTGATTTGCTTTTTACACGTTATTCTCATAAAACGTTACCTAACCAATGACATTACCTGAGGGCCTTGAGAATAACTATAGATTGGAGCGGGTAATCTATTATTTGCTAACCATCCTTTAAGCATAACAGACGGGAGCGGTACGTCGAACCTAAAACAAAAAAAATCAATACGTATCCAAAGTTGTAATGAAAAGTCTATTTTTCTTATTATTTTAGCACTTTTTCCATTGATTATCGACTCTAATTTTCTCAATACGGAACTAACACGAAAATCTCACAATGCAGTAGTTATTAGAAGTACTTATTTTCTACATTAGTGGTTCCTAAAGTGGTTTCCGTGAAACAAGGTCTGGGGCTCTGCAATGTAGGTACGCGCATATTTGCTTTCGAGCGGGCTTATTTTTTCTGCCAAATTCTTTGTGCCTCGTTTACAAAACCTTACGTAGATGCCTTTCGTGGAAAATAGATTTTAGGATCTTTCCTCAACAATTTTCAGGCAGTTTGTATTCAAATCAGACTATTGAACAACAACGTGGTTTCTTTAAAATTTGACAGCGAAACGAAAAGCACGTTTTATTTCAACTGCACGTGTCGTTTCTTTTGGGCTTTTTGCATCTAGTTTAGGTATACATAATTATGAAGCAATTCCCGAAGACTTGTTATTCTTTATGAAACTCTGCCGGTGGGAAAATACTTTTGTAAAAGTTTACAGCTTCATATCAGTGGAAATGATATATCTGATTTTGTTGATAATTACATCTAAGCTAGGTGGTCCTTCCCCAAGCCCTGAAAGGGGGGTGAACGCTGTGGCTCAGCGAGAGCATAGTACTACCCAAATGTGTTTCTATTCTGCAGGAAAGTCTAGTGGGTAATGTGCTCTTCACTCGACCATTGGGTTGGTCTCTCAGCTCCTGGGGAAGGTAGCCCCCACTTAGATCATCACCAAATTCATTTATTAGATCATCAATGTGTATGAACTACAGAGCGGGAGAATTCATATAGCCACACTTTTGACCACAACCTTTTTCTAACTTATACTACTTCCATGGGGCTTCCAAGTACACAAAGTGAAAAACATAGTGTGTGGTCCAGCTTGCTTTGTTCGGTCCACCACAGTAAGAAATCATCCCATTGGTTGGTATGAATGCATATTAGTGTGCACCGATAAAGCAAAGGTTATTAGGGGCAAGTTATCTGGTACCATAAATAGAATTCAAAATGTTGCAAAAACCAGCAGCAGTAACCACTGAATTCTTTTAAAGTTTGCATTCGTGCCAAAAAGGATTCGACTTTCAGTAAAAGTAGTTCTGGACGAAGCAGTACAGATAGTCAATTTTATTCAAACCCGCCCATCACAATCAAGAGTGTTTAAAGCTCTATGTGAAGATATGGGGATTCATCACACGACTCCTCTTTTCCACAATGTAATGTTATGTAACGTTATGCACAAAGTACAATTTAGCATATCATCTTCAAAGTCTAGGCTACTCTAATATGCTATTTTCTGTTCCTCTATTTACCTTTGCATGTTCTGTGTTGTACTCAATGATACGACAGGGGCAACGGGTGATGCTAGAATGTAAAAAATAATGAAGTTCAATTAAATTAGAGTAATGTTTAACAAACACTTGAAATAAATTTCTATATAAGGCCCAAAATTTACTACTCGACTGACTATAATTTTATCAATGTTTCAGAGTGAATAACTGTAACTTCGGGCTGATAACTCCGGGCCATGCATCAATGCTGGAGGTAAGTAGATATTTTTATACAGCGACAAAATTGTGTTAATACTCTTCCAATTATCTATGAAGATCTCTAAAATTCTTCCTTCGGAATGTCCGGTTCAATACTTACCAAACATTATTTTCTCTGAACCTAGCCTTGCAAAGCGGGTGGATCCAGTCATGTGTTTAACACTAAGTCCAGAAAAAGGTGTCTAGTGATATCCTTATAATTGTTTTCTGGGAACATGTCACGGGAGATAAAGTTTCAAACTTTGTCGTTGCAATAGGTATGGTAGCCTGAAATTCAATTTTGAAACAACGGTGTTTTTTTTCAAAAAACACTGACAATTTACCATTTAGCTTTGTGAGTTACACGAAAAAAGTTAATTTTTTTTCAGAAAACAACACAAAAACTCTTTTTCTCAGTTGTGCGTGTTATCCTCCTTTTAAATGCTGACAAGCATTTAGCAAGTAGATTGCAAGGTGTACTACCTACATAGTACAATAGAACTATTTTTTTTTATTCCTTAGACCCCCAGATCTCTTCATGGTCAAACCCGGTTTCTTTTCCCCATTGAAAGTGTTTCTAAAGTTCCAATTATGATAAACTATTCCACCCTATTACGACCGCTTTTACAACAGTAATAAAGTTCTCTTTTAAGCAATGACCAGTGTTGACAATATAACAGTTGTTACCGCGGTATCCTGTCATTTTATTTCTTCTTGTCTACCTTGTCTTTTAGTTCCGAGAAACCTTTTCGAAAGGTCTGGCTGGAGTACATGGGGCAGTAAAGTCCGTTCTTTTGAAAAATACTCCGTAGTTCTCCGCTAGGGAAAATTAACAAATCTCTTAATATTATCATCTTTATCCTCGGAACTCAGATAGCTTTCTGCAATCAATATTGAGGTTAATACTACCCACAAACTTTTCCCACAAGTTTCGCGGATTTAATAGTACTAATGAAATGCTACCGTGCGTTTGCATGTAAATCCAGCTTTGGCAGATTACGCTTGGTTGCACATCAGCACACCATCGGCTTGTTTGAGAAATTTCTAATTAACTGGGGTCAGGTCTCTGAAAGTGGATACCTAATGATTAAAAAAAAAATCACCTGCTGGTATATTTGTTGTAGTTCGTGAAGTCCCGGGTAGTTTTGATGTCGAACCTAAATAACGGTCACTGGTAATCTGTTGGAATATTCGCAAATAGAGGCGTGACATCAAGGGTGGCAACAAGGACAGAAATTTTTGGCCTTTTGGTTGGTACTCGAGTTGTACCTCTTCAAAATCGACGCCAGCTGTCTGAAACGACCGTAAGACAAACGTGCCTGTGTACGATACAATGAGCCCTAACGATAATCCCTTTGGAACCTTTGGAAGCTTATAGAATCCTCAAGCTGATCAGTCCGGGGATTTAAATTTTTACATAGTCAATTGCTTTTTTTATAACACATTATAATTTCTTTCTCCTTCTCCTTTTAGTATGTTTCGCTGAATGCATATTCAGGTTTGATTAGGGTCATCGTCAAGGTGATCTTCAGATGTTCTAATATTTTCTGGAACTGACAAGACCAACCGTTGCACGACCTTTGCCTGTTGGGAAGATTATAAGGGTTCCATCCCATGTTAAAGCTTTCACAGAAGCTCTTTGTGCTTATGACAAGCTTTCATTCAATACCTTCTGATTTTTGAAGGTTTAACTCACTTAAAATTGTGGCACTTCATATATCATACTTTTGAACTTACTTTCCACTTCTGCTATTATTTCGTTCCCTAGGGTCTTCATTGGTTAATCCTGGAAAACATCAATTGGTGGCTATGAACGAAACTACAAAAGTGATATAAATGGAGCTTGCACGAGAGAGAGAGAGAGAGAAATATATATTTAGCCCTGCCCAGAATGACTGGGGTAGATAATTGTCAGCTGTTGGAAAGAAGTCGGTGGTGACTCTCTTTATATTGTAGGGCTATGCACATTTAAATTCTCCGCTAATCGAAGAGATTATATTTGAAGCATACACGAGGTGTCCCGATTAATGGGAGTGAAAGGTGGGTAGTTGTGAATTAATATTTGCTAACGGTTAAATGAAATCGTATCAATTCGCAAAGACGGATGTGGTATCAGAATAGCTGAATCGGATCACTAGCACATAAAAAGTGTAAATCACAAACTCTCTGAAAACCAAACTGTTTTAATTACAAAATGTCTTAATCACTCAATGATTGCATTATAGTGTGCTTAATCACAAAATATTTTAATGTTTGTATGTTTGCATAAAAAATGTTTCAACTTCACAATTTCATAAAAAACAATTAAAATATATTCCTACCTTGACATAACCTAATGGGTGATGTTACTTGTGGAAATCGTGGAAGATTTGGTCGCAAAGTTTTAGCGAATTCTGCTGGATTTGTAGGGCTCTCTTTGGCCGTTCCTTGTCCGGAAATCTTACAAATAGTATGAAGAAACGCTGTTCCTTCCTGAATGGGGCGAAAACCACATTAAATGCAACATTTAATATGTAAGAAAATATGCTTTTTTGACAGGTTTTCCTTACTAAAAATACAATACACACAGAAAACAACACGAAAAGCTCCAAAGCAACGTATTAAAGCAATGATCCCTTTTCAAATTACTTAACTTTATCTGGAAAGAGAACTTTTTTAAAAATATGTGGAAAGAAGGTCCCTTCGATAACTCCTAACATTTCGCAGTAACATACGAAATGCACTTTATGGGTACAATTAAATGAGGAAACTTGAGCGTACTGAGTTGACAATAAAAATATCACTTTTGTATTGGAATTATTAGTAGTATTTATATGGAAGACAGTTTATGAGTTAGTTCTTCTTCTCTACGTGTCATAAAAAGTCATAAAACAATACTACCTGAAAGTAAATTAGTCCCCTTTTTCAAAAACTTTGCCTTTCCCGAATCGCCATTATAATCCATTTTGGGGTGAAAAACTCTGCAGTTTATGCGCTGTTTCATGATTATACCCACCCACATTCGGAAGTGAAAATTTCACTTCTGGGGTGAGTAGACCTTTATACTGGTATTAATAAAACGCTACATATATCCAAATCAATGACATAGACCACTGTGCTGGAATTCAGTTGGACTGAATCAGGAACAGAAGGATACGATGACAATATGATGGCAATGATATGATGCAGACGCTGAAGGGAGCGATTAATTTATTAAAACCTGGTGTCAATAAAAGGATAGTGGCTCTATGAATTAAGAATCCCTTTCATGACATTAAAGATAATCTTGTCCCTGAAAAATGCTTTATTTAGGAACGAAGAAAAATGTATGAAAAAACCATGACCGAAATCACTCAAAGAACTAACCAATAGTTCGGCATCAAAGATTTACCGTATGATAAAGAGATTCTTATTCTTCTTTTCAGTGTCAGGCCTGCTGCAGGTATCGACGATCATGGTTTTCCAGTCCTTTCTGCTATCAGTTAACTGGATGAAGGAATTATTAGATAAATTATTGTCTGTTGCATAGCTGTTCAGCCTCTCTACATATGATACTCTTTGTCTTCCCCTGCCTCTTCTTCCCTCAATTTTCCCACATGTAACAAGTTTTTCTAATCCTCCTTTCCTGTTGATATGACGAAAGAATCCTAATTGTCTTTTTCTGATGGTTTTTATGAGGGAACGTTTTGTTCTTGCCAGCTGTAACACTCCTTCATTTGTTTTTCTTTCTGTCCAGGATATTGTCATTATTCTTCGCAGAACCACATTTCCACTGCTTCCAGCTTACCTTTTTTTTGTGTATTGACTGTCCACCACTTTTACTTTTTCCTTTTCCCAGATGAAATCATCTGAGATAAAGACAACATCGTCACTGCTCAAAAACATTGTTAAGAAGATGAAAAATTAACCAGGAAAGCCCTCAAATATTAAGGAATTTCGCCAAAAAAAAATCACAAGAGTTAAGGAAAATAAAAAGGAAAAACAAAACGTACCAAGTCGATCGATTCCGGGTGCTTCTTGCCAGGTGAGCTACATATGTATTGTGGCAAAAACATTTCTGTAGGATCATCTTGAAAACAAAAATTGCAACATTCATACCAAAGAAAAAAACCCATTGCCTTATATATTTAATGTATGGATATGTGCATGTATATATTCTGTATTTAAGATGATACTCCAACTTTGGGTTGGATGGTTGTCCAGCCATAGCATGACTATTTAGAGATCACCTTAAACATAAATTTACATTATTACCAAGAATACAATATCACTAAATTTGGGGGGAGGTCTGCAAAAAAAAAAAAAAAAAAAAGCAGAGGGGAGCCTGGTTATGCTCCTGGAACACATTTCGCTAACACATGCAGCAAAAAAAAA